>LUGF01033762.1:8664-21806 GCA_001625245.1 Calycopis cecrops | reverse complement strand
TAACTCTCTTTAAGTTACAACGCCCACACATAAATAATACTAATATATAAATATACTTAAATTACATAGTATAAAACAAAGTCGCTTTCCGTCGTCTGTGAGTCTATATGCTTCTTCTATCTTTAAAATTACGCAACAGATGTTGATAGGGGTTTTTAATATATGTAGTTATTCAACAGGAAGGTTTATATGTATAAAAATTCAAATTTTTAAGTCCAAAATCTACGCGGCCGAAGCTGCGGGCGGGAGCTAGTATTATATAATACTATATAAATATAATTTATTTACTTATAATATACATTTAATAATTTGTGGAATGATCTGAAGCTTATGTAAAATTTCCTTTTGCATGTTCCTACAAATATTAGCAAAATATTCCTAATAAATAGCATAAATGAATAGCAAAATAAGAGAAATGTTAGATTATTTATTTATTTATATTAATAAAAAAGAATTACAAAACAATACACACATACTATTTTTTATTATATAATAATATAATTAAATAATAGATGTAGCCTATAGTTTCCGTTAAAATACTGCATCTCGAGATATGCATCCGTACATACATTTGCCGTACTTTTATCTATATATAAATACGTGAAGCAAAAATTTTAGGAACATTTTTAGGAAAATTTCGCGGACGGAGGAGTATGAAATTTGGCACACATATATGAGTAGTTTACGTGTAAGAGAAGCGCAGAACGCTAATTTATATTAAAAATAATGTTTATAAACTTTACACACACTACCATGCATTTGACTCATTGATATATAAGAGACACGTAATTATTGATGAAGTTTTAAGTTGCTTGCGAAAAGTGTTGAAAATTCTGCATAAATTGTTTACCTTAGTTACAATGTCACAACTTGTCATATGTTGCATGTTTAGTTTTTAATTACAAAAAGTTTCACTTAGATGGAATATCGATCTTCGCTGGTCCACTAGTGAGTTATAATTGCTTAACAGTTTTCTTGTTGTAACCCATGTCAGCATTAGCAAGAGCCTTCAGTATAATAGTTACCGTTGCAATACTAGGGTATAACATATAAAATAATCACGAGTTTCTAAGTTTTGAAAATCACAAACAGACAAGTAGGTAATTTTTATTTGTATGTTATTTTTCATCCTTTTTATCAAAATATGTGAACATAAATGTATTCCTGTTCATTATTTCTCCTAAATTAAAGCGTTTCCGTGTATCTAAAGAGCAACGTCGAGCTGAGCTTCGTGAGAACTAATTCGAGTAAGCCGTGCATGTGCCGATGACGTCATAATGTACGTGTTCGCGTGGATCGATTCAGAAACAACGACGTCACAACATCTTATATGTTAATAGCGTAATTTGTTTTTCTCCAGCTATTACGGGATAATAGTTACTGATAAAATATTGGTTAATGGTAATGGATGATTAATGGTAACTGATAAATAATGGTCTCAATTTGTAGAGCATCTGCCGTATATTATGCGGATACGCTACGTGGTGCTACGAGCGTGTGCTACGCGATGCTACGAGCTTGTGCTACGAGTGTGACCTCCAGGTCAGTTTGATGGTTTTAAGTTTTACTCAAGTTTTCACATAAATCTGTATCACCCCTTAATCCATTTTACTGCATATTTTGGGTAATAATTTATTCTAAGTATACGTTTTTTTATAGTATAGAGGGCGAAACGTGTAGTCTTTTTAATTTTATCGCTACCAATAGATTTCCGCATAATAATTACGCAGACGTATTGCTCTCTTTTTCTAATTCGTCCAATGGGTCATCGGAAACCACTTGAAACACAACAACATTGCAGTCTATTTTCCGTCGATATTATTTATGCGAAACTTTCTTTTAGAAGAATTTTAATAAGGCGCAATAAAAGATTCCGTTTTACTAAAGCATTCATAAACTTTTAGGTCCGCATCAAGTTTCGTTCGAAGCTGAATAAACTAACTGGATTTTGACTTCAATAAAACTTAGTAATATTCTCTACGTCGAAAGATAAAACAATTGTCGCTACAAGAAATAAGTTTGAAAGTATCTTCATTGTTTCACATTAACATTAAAGTACTTGTTCAGATAAATACTTTTCTAACATTTATCTATTAACAGAATGCTATTAGAATAACCAGCTTATAAGAACAGTGCACACTCATTTACTATAAAGTTCTGTATTGCAGCCAAGCTAAAGCAAGCACGTATGTACTCAAAACTATCAACAAACGGTAAACGTTTATTTATGATGACACCACAAACGAGACTTAGACGCGGCGACTGGCTATTTTGCGACTGCATCGATTTTCCATCGCGACTTAGCGGCTCTCTGCGATCGGTCGCAGTAGAGTCGTGCTAAGTCTTGCTACTGTATCGAAATCCCATGTCTGCATTAAGAGTACTAAGTCGTCGTCGCTTCTGGCGTCTTGAAGTGTGCGCTCTCGGCGTCTGGTCGCTACATTCAGCTTCTAAAAAACGACTAAATCACCGGTCACTGCGTATGCTGTCATTTTAATCAACATATAAATTTTTGATGTTGAAACTATGCTGGTATGTCAAACCTCACGTCAGTACTTACGTTACTTAAACATCGACTTGTTAAGTTCCATTCATCCCTTCCATAATGCAATATCGCGTTGAGATTATCCAAAATGTTCTGCATCTAGTCGTTGTAGTAAAACTTCTACCAATGCTACTCTATCCTATATTACTACTTACCTACTCTACTCCACTTCTCTGACCCATAACTGCAACTGGAAGTTTTGACTTTGGCTATGATTTCCACCTCTCAAGCACTGTTTAAAAAAATTTACTCACTTTCGATTATTATATATCTGAACTGGTTTAGATAAATATTTATCTGAACAAGTTCTAGATAAACACTTTTCACATACTATTTTCTTAAGTTCACGCGCATATTACTCATTACAATAAAACAACTTTAACGGATTTTATCGCGATTTATTTAACTGTTTTACAAGCCCGATGCTTCAGAAGCTTTACAGGAAGGAAGCATGAATGACACTGTCACTTGAAGCTTTGCCACACCCATTATTCACACGTCCACAAATCTTAATGTTAAATATACCATGTGTGACGGTGACAGATGGAGGGTAATGATTTCGAGCGTATGTAGAATTATATGTCTCCTAAATAAAGAGTTGAATACTCCACTGGGGGAATTGGAAATGAATGTCAACGCATGTGCATAGCCTCTGATTGTATGAACGACCATGAGTCATGACCATTTAATAATTTATATACACAGGAAACTTTATAAACAAAAATGATTCAGCAAAGCTGTAAGTACAAGGTTACAACTTATTCTAAATATAAATTTCTTCCAGGTGACCTAACACGAGAAATAGTTACTTTTATAGTAGTATCGTGTGTACATAACAATAATAATTATATTAATAATTAAACATTTGCATATTTTAATAGGGCATTCTCAGGTAAAGGTAAGTTCCCGTTAAATTATTAAAGATTTATTTTTCTAAATGTACTGCATGTATCTTCCATAGGAGTGTTGAGATCTTTGTACTTAACTAGCGCTCTTACCTATTTTGAAATCACTCGTTATTAAATGAGTATTTTGTGTCTATTAAATGTGCGCATACGAAGCACACCTAATAGGAATAAATTACGAAAATATTTGTACAGAAATCAAGCTGCGACCTGCGGTTGTAACTTCGCAAGTTATGATCACTTGAAAATATCTGGATGATAAGTTTAAGCACACTTAAGGCCCTATTCTTATACTACAAGCCACAAGCACAGAAATAGGATACTTTTATTTTAAACTGGCTGTAACCGGCGCGTTACTACGCCAATTTCTTACACAATAAAAATACATCATCATAATGATTTTTATGACAATCGGTTGAACCGGACAGAAGTCGCTACTCTGCAGCGCCACCTGGTGGCGAGTTACATCTACGAACATGTCATATTCGTTTCCTCTGCGTAAAAATACCTGTTCATACAAACTTTTATAGCAATCAATTGAACAGGGCAGAAGTCGCTACTCTGCAGTGGCATCAATGAGCATATTAACATACAAATATTCCCATAGAAAAAAACATGTACCAATTTTTATCATATTTCGTCCAGTAGTATTTGTGACAAGAGAGACAAACATTAATTTTTATATATAAAGAATATGAAATAACGAGTAATTTTGATTACGTATTTCATTAAAATTAACATTAATATTATAAAAGTCAGGGTAATTAATTGTGACATTATTGGTATTTAAATATTTACAGACAGTATCGGAGTATTGATTTTATTGTTTATATTTCAACGTGAATTTATTAAGGTTCATTGTCAATTAACGATAATGGAAGTAGATGAATATTAAACATTTAAATACAAATAATACAAAACGTTTTAGTGGATATACCACTCAGCAGCGAATCCCACATACCCCATAGAATCCCACCCAAACACGCTGGCAGTCCTGCCCTTGTAAATTATACGGTGTTATTACAATATATATCTTACAAAGGATCTTTCACTATATTGAATTATATCATGCATACTCATTCAATGATTCTACAAACAGGTGGGCAACAAATCGTAAATCGTTTTTCGCCAGAAAAATCTCTTACAATTTTGGCGAAGGTCAGAAAGGATCATTAAGTATATAGGTGTCTTTTATTACTCCGTGAAAGGGAAAAGAAAATTTGTAGCAATTTCTGATTTTTATTAGACTTTATTATTTATTATAGATTTCATAAAATTACTATTTTGGTCATCACTACTTTTTATAGATTCTTAATTTACTAATAAAGGCCTATCTAATTTCTTTAAACATCAAATGAAAGATCCTGGATGTCGATTTCTGCCTAAAGACCTTTTTGATCGACAAGTAGTTATTGCGTATCAAGTGTTCACCCGAGACACCTTAGTATATATAATCTGTCCATTTTATTTCATTCCTTCCATTCCATCCAAGATTTAAGGATAAATGTAATATATGGATAATTAAACTCGGCAGGTCAAAAAAGTAAAAAAAACCCGAAGAGGCAAGTCACTACAAACAAACTCCTACGTTTCCCAACTCCGACGTTACAACAGATAAATGAAAACATTTTTATGAACTTAAAAAAATAACGATTCATTCATGAAGGTTGAAGCGTTTAAATCTACAATTTGCCTTGTTGGATCTACACTTAATCTCCGACTCTAGGCGAAATTAGATTTTTTATTACTGTGCTAAAACGTTTCCTACGTCTTAATGTTGTTAAGCACGAAAGTATATAAAGTTCATGTCGTATCTGCATAACAATTATTTGGAGGTTTATGAGCGCTAGAAGTATATGGAAATTACAGTGCCTCGACTGCTCGTTTGTCCTCTTATGCTATAGAAATAAAGAAATAGGCGTCGTAACATAATTAAGGACTTTATTGCGTATGAATTACTTTCCTTACTCTTAAAATGTCAAGTAAATGTGTACATACATATTTACTTACATTTTACATTTACATTAAAGTAATTACACTTAAAATTTATATACAATATGTTAAGTTATTACCGCATAAATTGTGTAATGTTTTCGACATCACACAAATAATTACGCACTGTAACGAAGTTGTTGGTAATTTGTTCAACTTTATTGTGCTATATTTTTCAATATTAACCTAGTTCTTAGTCTAATTTCAGCAAAATTATACCCAAGAGTCTCTTAAGCGTTGAATAATGACAGACAGAAAAGGAATGGAAGCGTATTAGCTACATATAGCAGTATATGAACGTTTCACGGACTGCCTATAGAATTAAATTTTAAGCAAACAATATTTCTCAATTATAAAGTTGATACTTTATAGCTGGTTTTCATCACCGCTTAGATAACTAATATATAATTATTTAATAAGCTTAACTGTATCGTAACTAACGATACAGTTAGGCTAATTGTAAGCATTATAGACCATATCGATCTCCTTAATCTTGGCAATCTATGTCACACGTTGAAGACGTTCGATTTGTTGCTTGCTTGTCCTCCAATTAGCTGCCGGAAAATATCACACCGCCAAACGAAACAGCATAATTGTATTTTCTCTGCTGCAATATATGAGCAATAGATAACTCCTTGGTTTAGCTGACTCAGTTCAGTTAAAACGCAGCATTGCATTATCTCTACTAAGTAAGAATGTCATTATTTGACCCTACCTTACAGTATCATTACTATATCTATGACATAGTAGCACTGCTACGAGACCCGCTACCTTTTATATTTTGAAGCTAATATAATTAATTTTTTTACAGTAAAGGGACAACTAAGAAGCGTTCTCTGGTTCTTCGGTGATGATAAATAGAAAAATGGAATTTAAAACTATTAAATTTTACAATATCAACACGCTCTTTGTCTACGAAATTGTAGCACTGCTACGAAAACGATTGAATTTCATTATAATAATAATAATAATAAATATCTGTGGACTTTACACACCACGTTAGCCTAGCCCCGTGCTAAGTACCGTAAGGACTTGTGTTACGGGCACTAGACAACGGAATATATTTAATATGTTTTATAAATTTAAGAAATTTTATATATTTAAGATTTTTATTATAGAAATACATATAATACATAGGTAAACATCCATGACCAAGGCGGGATTCAAACCCGCGACGCAACATGCTCCGCTTATCCGAGCCCTGTACCACTGCGCCAGCTGGTCGGTTTATTATATTCGATAGATAGAAAGGATAAGGAAAAATAAAGTATATTCGATAGATAGAAAGGATAAGGAAAAATAATAAAGTAATAACAATAAAACTCCTTATTTTGAGAGCACTAGGTTAAATATTGTTACAGGCATTTAAAATTGATAGAAATAAAATAAGTTCAATACTTTTAACTTGTAAAACTGTTTATTTCGTCTAAACTGTAAATTATATTATAATCTAACCAACGCACTCAGTAGACACACGAAAGGAAAAGGTGGATACCACAGAGCATACTATGAGTGTTGCCAATGCATTTGTATTTGTCTATGCGCAGTGTATGTATGCGTTCCTCCTAATAAAAATATACATAGAAAACAAATATGAAAAAAAATTCGCGCAATAAGTGATATAAGTATAGATTATGAGGGAATTACTAAAAGTTGTATTGCCTTTCCGTTCGTTAATACTTAATTTACATTTTAGGAGGTAAAATTATATTCAGGATGATAAATTATACAAATCGCACTGGTAATCGTGTTTTAAGAAAATAAGCTCACAACAATGTTCAAAAGTTTGAACGACGATAACTTTCGCAGCTTTTTAGCGACAATTGAAACAACTCTTAATCCAGAAGGCGTTAACTGTTTTGTTTAGTTGACGATAAGCTTTGTTTTCTTCATCATCACGTTCCAAATAGTAAATTCTAAAATTTTGAAGTAAAACTTCATTTTACTTCAAGACAAATGTATCGAATACTCCACTTTCAAAAACGTAAATTTAAATTTTTATTTTGAATGAAAGCAATCAAATGAGCAATCGGAGCCGTTTTCATGACTATCGACGCCCATAGAAATCCGCATAGCGGCTATACAGATGCGTTCCCCCCCTTCTTCCTCCCCACTCCATGGGCCGTCGACTACTTTACTATTTTTTCTATTATTTATTATCTATCTTTACTATATTTATATTATGTTACAGTGCTACATGAGCGACTCATCTTGTCTCTTCGGAAACGAAGTTGTGTTATTTGATCGCGTACATGAATGGATATGCCCTGGGGCCTTACGCGACTTGCGTGCTTAATATTATAAGTTTGGTTTCATATTATCATAGCACCCACACCTAGATATTATGTATGTCACTGTGCTATTCGGGTAATTTCAGCCACCTACTATTAAACACGCCAAATTTCATAACACGCCCCTAGCCTTCTAGATAATCGCTATTCGCCGATCTCCTTATAAATAATTACCGTCCAAAAATCATCATCGATTATTTTAAGCGACGCGAAAAAATGCGTATACATGTCTCCAGCCTTATAAAGGGCACAAGATAGTACAAGTATTATATTTTGCAAGAAAATAGAATACTCTAAGATACAGATAGCAATATTTTGTTACACAAACCTGTAACTTTTGAATTACTATTTTCAAAAAGGATGGTTAAATATAAATGAAAAAAAAACCGGCCAAGTGCGAGTCCGACTCGCACACCGAGGGTTCTGTATGAATGGGAAGAACATTCCAAACGTAATGCATGATTTTCAAGACCTTTTTCTCTAAAACGCGTGAAGGGATTAAGCTGAAATTGTGATAAAAAATGTGACGCCTGATAAAAATGTGTGCCGCAACCGTATAGACGGTTGCGGCACGAATTTTTCAGGCGAATTAGTTATAAGTTGATAATGATTTTTCCAATGATCTACATATTATAATTTACTAGTTTTCAGATTTATTCCTATATATGTGCTATAAGTTCTTACTTCTTGCCAAATTTTACAACTCCAGGTCAACGGGAAGTAACCGTAAATTTTAGCTTTTCGACAAAGTACGTTTTCATACAAAATTTGTGCATAATTGGCTATAACTTTTTATTTCGTTAACTTACAAGTGTGATTTTTGCAAGGCATCAAGACGTAACTGACCTTCGTATTTGACAAAAATTTCAGCTTAATCCGTTCCGTTTCGGTTCCGTTTTTTCTCTTTGAGATACGGAACCCTAAAAAGAAGTTGTAAAAAGAATCTTGTTTCGTGCCAGATGCCATTCGAATCATATAAAGTGAGTGAAACTTATCAAATTAAAAACTTGTAAAAGGTTTCAGTGTATTTCTGATATTCAAACATAAAGAAATAATGTTAAAAGAGATTTCAAATGGTACCGTTTTCTTGGACAATTGAATTTCACTTTCAGTTTCATTGTTTTATCAGAACAATGATGTATAAAGGTTTAATTTGCTAAAATAATAACACTATAATTTCTTTGCTTAGGATTTCCCCTGCGAATCATATTTAGTAAAGTATCATTCATAAATTCACGTTTTACGATATCTACATATACACATGATTTTGCAGAAGTTTTATCCTTCTCCCATTCTTCCCTTTAACTAACACATAATAATATGTAATATCTGGAATGTTATTCTGATGTTTATTTGTTCCTGTGTTCTAAAGAACCGCGCAATGAGGTCAGGTATTATTTATTTTATCCATTCTGTTGGAGCCATCGAGTAGTAGGTTTGAATACCCACGCATAACACAGTACAACCAGATGTGTAACCTGGTTGTATGTGTTAAGCGTGGGTAGTAGAATAGATAAAAAAAATCGTATTGGGTTACGGGCTCACGTAAAAGTACATTAAAGTGCGTTGGCGAAACAATGTAGGTGCCCTTCCGGCTCCCTTTGACTCACAATATACGTATATTTGGTAACAGGTAGTGCCACGCTGTATGTGGTGTATAAGTGTCCGGTGGCCCATGGAGAGCGGAGGAAAAAGGAAGAAAATGCAGGACGTGTTCCGCTTCATGCGGATGTCTATGGACATCAGTAATCTTAAAAATATCCCCGACTGCTCGTTGGCCCCCATATAGTACAAAGAAATAACTATTTTAAAGCAAACAGAAACCTATATGTATAACCTCTGTATACCCCGTTAGAGAACTGGTGTGTTGTTGTTTAAAATGACTTTTTTTTGGTTTACTTCATATATTTTCACGCAAATCATTCATGACTGATTTGGTAGAAAATGACTACATTGCATAGAATAAAACAAAGTCGCTTTCCGACGTCTGTGTGTTTGTATGCTTAGATATTTAAAATTACGCAACAGATATTGATGTGTTTTATTTAATAGATAGAGTGATTCAATGGTTTATGTGTATTATAATTCCATTTTTTAAGTCCCATATCCACGCGGCCAAAGCTGCGGTCGGAAGCTAGTCTAATATTACATTAAATAATAAATATTATATAATTAATAATTATTACATTCGTAATAATGAAATTTTTAGAAATGTCATGTGCTATTTTAAATTTCTAGCTAATATTATTTTAGATTTTGATGGAACTTTGAATGGCTCTCTGGAACACGATTGACGAAACCAAATATGTAAATCCTGTGAAGTGTCTCACATGTTCCGCATTTCAAATGAATAGTGTCGACTTTATAGACCGAAATAAAACGGACTGACATAAGATTCAGCACTGTAGAATACATATTTGATGTAGCTTCTGAATTTGTGTTTCTACGGTCTGTGGCTCTTCTTGATTTTCATCATCATCACCAGCTGAAGAATTTCAACTAAGAAGCAACAAGTTTTACGGACGTCCATAAAAATCCACAATCAGAATTTAGCTACAGTTATACTAATCGTTAGATTTTTTATAGTATACAGCGGCAAACGAGCAGTCGGAGCCATGAGTAACGACGCCTATTCTGCCCTCCATCCTCCATCGCCTCTTCATGGGCCCCCGGCTGTCACTTTACGCTGGTATCCTGTAAACGAGAAGTACCTCCCCGGTCGTGTCGGCCCAATTAGGCTGCACGCATGCAGCGTGGCACTACCTATTACTACGTCTTAATTTGTTGCCTCATTTACCTGACTTGCCCACTCACACTCTGACTAACCGCATGAAATGTGTTTATTCAACCCACACTTACCCTAAGCTAATTATTTTTTTTACACTGCATTAATTTTTTTTTTAATTTGTATGTAATAAAATATCATTTTTTAATCTTTGTTTGGATAAATTGGATACAGAAAATATCACAAAGCGGTTCTCAGAAAAGCATGGAAATTGGCAATCAAAATACTATAGTTAAAAAATTGTATAAGGTCATCGTGTAGTTCAACCATCATCAATCCACTATTAAAAATTGACGACTTTTAATAAGCTTTTTATTAGGCTAAGACAAATTAATTTCCCCACAACATATGTAAATCGTCATTGCTTGCTGGACCAACACTTTGTGTGATGAAATACATGATTCTCACTAGAAAAGTACAAGTTCATATGGTATTTCTTTTTGTGAGCAAACATATATGCAATAGTCGTAAGTGGCTTTCTATGTGGTGGCGTCATTTCATCGAGTGAAGAATATCCAATGAAACCAGCACTGCGCCGTTTTTATTGAGCTGCCACGGATTTACTAAACAACCGAGCATTGACGACTACTCAACCTCTTAAAAAGAATCGACGTCACCTCTACGAACAGGTTGTGCTATTATCACAATAATCCCACAAACTTCATGACCGTCCAACGCTATGATGTTGCAATCCTCGCTTGTCCACTGCTTTTTATCCCTAGGCATATTTAGTGACATCCTTCGTTCCAGCAATTGGGCCGGCACAACCAAGGAAATGCATATCGCTCATACGATACCAACCTAGTATGACAGCTATGAGTTTTCGGTGGCCAACGGAGGAGAAAAAAAGGGGCTACGCATCAACTGTTATACATATGTTTATGGAGCGTCGAAGGCCTCTGAGTTCTGACTTACATTAGACTATCTATTCTTAAAGGAAATAACAGGAATTACTTTATATGAGACCCAAAGTTGAATAACTGAATAAAGCACTACCCGCGCTATCGATTGAGATATTTTAGTTGACCCAGACGCTGACCTGATGTTATAGAGGAAATATAATATTCTTTTAGAATGTATATTTACATTCCACAAGTTACATTTGTTTGGAGCACTGGGGCCATGGGTCAGGATGGGAACTTTATATATCTGTATAATCTAGGATATTATGTTAGTCATTTGAAGGAATATAAAACAACAAACACATTGCACGGTTTCGATGTCGCAGTAGGGAGTGTAGAGGATAGAGGCAGCCGGACAGTCCCCAAGGAGAAGGCTGGTCATTTCACCGAGGCCAGCCTGTCGCTAGAGGGATTCTGTTGCCTGCTGATCCGAGACCCTCAAATTATAACGGTTGAAGACACCCACAGGGTTTTAGTCGGTATTGCACTGAGTGTCGAGGGCGACATATGTCGAGGGGCCACACGGGCTCTTCGTAGGTAAATGTCAACAAAAAAACCCCATAGAGTCGTGAGAACGTAATATTAATGTTTCTATAAATTTAGCTAGTCAATTAAAATTTATGTCAGTTTCATATTTTTCCAACACACGTTTTTTTTAACTTGTCATTTTTAAAATATCTGTTAACAAATTATTATATTTTTAAAGCCTAAGAAAAGCACCTGGTAAAATCTTAATTGATTTTGTAATTATTTTATATTCCTCCAAATGACTAACATAATATCCTAGATTATATAGATATATAAAGTTATATCAAGAATGTACTCTTAAGATAAATGTATACTTCTGTCTCTCATAAAATAATTTTAGTACATGAAACGAAAAGGGAAAATTTTATAATATTATTATATTATGACCTTTGCATCTTATAAAATTATAATCAATACCACAGGCCTCATGTGTCTAGAAAATGTAATGTTGAAATGAATTCACATATATTTGACTGTACGTTGACAGTTGCCAAAATCCAGCAGCAAGCCGAGGGCTTTTAACTTGCAAATTTCGATCTCAAAATATAACGGAATTTAATGAAGCGTAAAAAGCCTTTTTAAATTATCAGCGTCATGTGCAGGTTTCACTTTCCCAGCTTTAAAATCACTCCTATCGGGTGTTCTATGAATTTACTAAGTTGATTCTATACTTCAATAACTAGGAGCAAAGAGTATGCCACACTTTTCTTCAAAGAAAAAAAAACTCGTTTATCTCTTTCATAGGAAGAGATGGTAGTCAAATTTGGAAACGCATAAAGACTTAAAAGTTAAGACACATTTACACAATGTTTAATATTATCATAATTTGTTACACCACTTCAAAAAAGTATGTTTCTTACCATATAACTCGTAGAATTAAGACATAATATGTATTATTCATTTAACAACTTTTTTCCCTTGTAATGTAATAAACTGGCTCGGTTATCAATAATTATGTACGAAACCTAAGTTATACACGCCTATACAGCGTGAAATTTTAGTCGTTATCGAAAAGAAAATTTTGAGTTCTATATCAATAACAGAACCTATGTACAATATAAATTTATTAAAATAACAATTTTTTTTTTATTAAAGTCCATAGTAATATCGCTAGCGTTTGGCAAAATTACTATGGACTTTAATAAAAAAAAAATAGTTATTTTAATAAATTTATATTGTACATAGGTTCTGTTA
>LUGF01033761.1:16881-28726 GCA_001625245.1 Calycopis cecrops | reverse complement strand
AAGTCGTAAACAGATCTTCCCGCATGATCGGTAGAACGTGAGTTCAGCCATTCGGCGTGATGGGCGTTGAAGTCGCCAAGAATCACGATCTCTGCGGTTGGGATCTGTTTCAGCAGGGAATCAGTAGCCTTTTCGATGTGCTATTATTCGATATTCGATATTCTATGGAAAAGTGGTTATAATGGCTAAAATATAAATGTTTAGTTAATACTATAGGGGACTTTTTTGTAGGTATGATTAAGCTCTACAACTTTTCTATAGAAGTCAACCTTACATCTCTAACCATTTAGGCAGCGTTCGCGAGAATCCTTAACGTATGGTAGTTTTTTCGTCGACTTACTCCACAATTTTCACTACCACGAAAAATCCTATCAATTTTCCGGGATAAAATATAGCCTATACGGATTCAGAAGAATCCCTCTAAGTAATGGTAAAAGAAACTTTGAAATCGGTCCAGTAGTTTTTGAGCCTATTCAATACAAACATACAAAAATACAAAAATACAAAGGTTTCCTCTCTATAATATTAGTATAGAAAGGAAATGTATTCATGAAACAATATACATAATAAATGAAACATTAATATTTCCAAGTCGTTATATTTCAAATCCTTTAACCCAGCTGGGATAGTTTCGATTAGGATAGTTAGATCAGTTGAGTTGGTGCCGCAAGAGTGAGCTACGCCCTGAGAAGACGAATGCACCAGCGTCACAATACACTCAGATAAGTGTAACAGTATACATGACGTGTTAATCCCTAATAAAAAACGTTTCATTTTATTCTTCCACGTCTAGTCTACTAATCTACTTTTGACGTAGGTAATCGAACTAACTAACAAGTTATCGTCACTAGTATAAAACAAGGTCGCTTTCCGCCGTCTTTGCTTAGATCTTTAAAATTAAGCAACAGATTTTAATAGGGTTTTTTTTTTAATACCTAGATAGATTGATTCAAGTGGAAGGTTTTTATAATATGTATGAAAATATCTATTAAATTGTGAAAAAATTCAGTTATTTTTGAGGTTTCTAATATGATGTCGTAATTAATTACATTTTTCTTTGCACATTAAGTTCAACGCTATAAAGTACATTTTTCAACGCCTGGTTTTTACTCCGAATTTAACGCATGCGAAGCCGCGGGCAAAAGCTAGTTCCTAATAAGGTCAATAATTACCGAGACGTAAGTGGCGAACTTTTATTGACTTATACAATAAAAAAAATGACTGTAACATACGGACGGACGGACAGAAATACATGACGAATCTGTAAGGGTTCCGTTTTTTGCTATTTGGCTACGGAACTCTAAAAAACATAATTAATGAACAATTTACCTTTGATTATGCAAGGTATCTATAAGATCCATCACAGATTTGTTTTCGCCTGTATCATAGTTACTGACATTTTCAGGAGCCAGCAGGGCCGTGTCCGTCCTGCCGAAACACACCGTTACCACGCGAACTCCAGTCTTTGCATAATACTCTGGCATCTGTGAACATTATATATTTTGATAAAAAAATCTGTCATCATCATCATCATCATCGTCATCAGCCTATTTTTGTCCACTGCTGGACACAGGCCTCCCCAAGTGCACGCCACAGAGCTCGATCTTCAGCTCTCCGTCTCCAGAATATGTACGAAAAAAAATCTGTACAAAACTGATATTCCGTAACAACACAAATGTCAAAATGAGAGAACTAAGTTTGACGTCTTTTTCATCACTACTGACGCCCATAGACATCCGCATAGAGGCTATACAGATGCGCCGTCCCCCTCCTCCTCCCTCCATAGGCCACCGGCTACTAACACACCGCACGAAACGCGATAGCTGTCACTTTACGCCGGTTTCGTGTAAACGAAAGGTACCTCCCCGGTCGTGTCCGCCCAATTCGGCAGTGTGACACTACCTCTTACTATTACGAATATGAATATTCAATACTAAGAATGGATAATAGTAATAGTACGAGGGTCACTCTAAAAGTATTTAGAACTGGCCACTAGCAAACAATATAATAAAAAAGTAAGTTCTAATTTTGAAAATAGAACTCTTTGTTATAATATGGAATATGGATTTTATTCTTTTGTCATTTGTTTTACGTTTTGGCGGCAAATTGAAAATTGGCTGTGTCACGTCAGCATGAATTTAACGCGAGAAAATGTTCATGCAATGATTTTTTATGACTTTCGATGTCATTCTTGTTGACTACAAGAAAGACTTCGATTGGCCTTTCACGATGAAGCTCGTGCCACTGTTTACAACTGGTTTAATGATTTTAAACGTGGTCGTACTAATCTCACCGATGATCTGCGTGTAGGACGGCCTTCTACGGTGACGACTGAATAATAACATCAGTGTTGTGCGGTGTATGACAGAGACTGATAAAAGAGTGACCTATCAGCAGATTCGGATAAGCTTATAGCGGTATGAGTCAAGTCCACAAAATCCTTCATGAACATTTAGCTGTCAGGAAGCTTTGTGCCCGGTGGATACCTCATAATTTGACCGAAGCCCAAAAACTCCGCCGTGTTGATTGGTGCCGTGAAATGGTTCAAAGATTTGACGGAGGTGGCTCAAACGCTGTATTCGACGTACTTACAGGTGACGAGAGTTGGATTTACTGTTATGATCCCAAACCAAAAGACAGTCTGCTCAGTGGATGTTTCCTTCCGAAGAGTTGCTAACTAAAGTGAAGAGAGGTCGAAGCGTGGGAAAAAAGATGGTGGCTGATTCTTAGGAAAGACAGGTCATTACGCAACAATTGTTTTAGAGGATCAAAAAACAGTTACTGCAGAGCGGTACACTAACAATTGTTTGCCACTTGTCTTGGAAAAAGTTCAGGAGAAACGACCTCGCAGTAGGATCCTCCTTCATCACGACAACGCCTCGTCGCACACCGCAAGACAAACTATCGACTATTTGGCTACATCAGACGTGGAATTACTGGGTCACCCGCCGTATAGCCCCTACCTCGCACCTTGCGATTTTTATTTATTCCCGAAAATAAAAGAAAAACTTAAAGGAATACGTTTTATAGACGCCGAGGAAGCAGTGACTGCGTTTCAGAAGGCCGTCGAAGAGACCTCTAAAGACGAGTGGGCAAAGTGCTTTTCTCAGTAGTTTTATCAAATGCAGCGATGTATTGATGTGAATGGACACTATTTTGAAAAGATATAATAATAATATGTATCCAATCGGCTCTAAAAATACAGGACCGATTTTAACCTTTCTTTTTCTAGTTCGTCTGTAATTTTACATTTGTGTGACTCTTAGTAAATAAACGTTTTCTTTCTTTCTTTCTTTCTTTCTTTCTTTCTTTCTTTTATTCTTTCTTTTGTTTTTGTTTTTTTTCTAGTACATACCCCAATACAGTTGCTGAACTGTAACACTGCACTCTTTGTACCGAAGTAAACGGGCAATATGGTGGATTGCATCAGGCCCGCTATAGAAGAGATGTTCATTACCACGCCGCCCTGACCGCCCTTGTCCTTGCGCATTATTTCAATAGCTTTGAAAGTGCACGTAACCACTGTCGTCTGAAAATAATAACCAACATTAATTAATTTACATAAAATAATAACCAACATTAATTAATTTACGTAAAATAATAACCAACATTTAATTTACATAAAATAATAACTAACATTAATTAATTCACATAAAATAATAACCAACATTTAATTTACATGAAAATAATAACCAACAATTAATTTATATAAAATAATAACCAACATTTAATTTTCATAAAATAATAACCAACATTTAATTTACATAAAATAATAACCAACATTTAATTTACATAAAATAATAACCAACATTTAATTTACACAAGTATAAATTGTTTATTATTTTATAATGTGCGTAAAAGAGTAGTAGGGGCCATTTTTATAACTACCGACGCCCATAGACATCCGCACAGAGGTTAGACAGATGCGCTTCCCTCCTTCCTCCTCCCACCTCTGAAGCTTTACAGTAAATGGACAGTCCACCTTTAACCATGGTGGCTGTAAAGCTTAGTTAAGTTTTATTGTAATGAGTAGATCATATTTGTGTAAACTTAATAATAATAATAATAATATGAATACAACAGACTTACACAATAAAATAATACATATTCTACAAAAAGCTGCGATACTGAACACATGCAGAATAGTGAGGAAGTTTATGCAATTACCTGAAAGCGACCATCCCACCACCACACACTAGTAGGTACCTACTGCATCTACTTGGCTATGGCCCGTAGATGTAGAAAGTAACCAGCATTATGCTGAGCAATGAAAAATTTAAAATATAATAATAATAAATAAATAAATATCTGTGGACTTTACACACCACGTTAGCCTAGCACCGTGCTAAGTAAGTAAGTAAGACTTAAGAGATCATTAAGTTTTTATAAGAGTACGAGTAGAGTCACGGCTCCATGCATGTACATGCATTACACGATACCGGCGTAAAGTGACTTGTGATGTCGCGTTTCGTGCGGTTCGTAAGTAGCCGGTGGTCCAAGTAGGAGGGATGAGGAAGGTGCGCATCACCTCAGTAATAACATCTGTGCGGATGTCTATGGACATCGGTAGTTATGAAAATGGCTCCGATTCTCGTTTGCCCCCATAAACTATAAAAAAAATTCGTTGCCATGGGTCCTCCACACCTAAAAACGCGGCACTGCTCTTTATCGTTATCATTGATTTTATCATAGGTAAAATAAATATTAATGATAACAGACTAATAGCTGATAGACAGACATGATAACCTATCTTAAGACTATTATACAATGTTATTACTATTATCCTATTAAGATAATAAATGCGAAAGTTTATAAATTTGTTTGTTTGTTTGTTACTCTTTCACGCAAAAACTGATGAAACCATTTTCATGAAATTTGACACACACATAGAGGGTAACATGGATTAACACATAGGATTGATTTTATCCCGAATAAATGTTCCTTTGGGATGATTTTCTATTTTCCACAGGATCGAAATTTGCGCAAATGAAACGCCGGGGCGTAGCTAGTAATATATACGATACACAGTAATCACATATAATATTAGGGGCGTGAAACTAGGTTATAAAGATAACGCGTTTTACCCGCGTAAGTTTCAATCCCGTAGAAATATCGAGATGAAAAATAGACGTTGGCCGATTCTCAGACATACCCGTTGTGCCCGCTAAATGTCACAAGAATCGGACGAGCCGTTTCGTACGAGTATGGTAACTAACATTGTGACACGAGAATTTTATATATTTGTCGGAAATGGCGGTACCGTGGCGGTTTCGGAAAGCCAGTGCCATCTAGCGGAGCTCGATGGAGTTAGTGTTGGAATGCACAGGACCGATGTGACGTAACCGATAGGTGGGGCGCGCGCGATCCTCACCTCACCTCACTTTACTATTGGCGGTCGGCCGGTGCGGACTACACCAAAACCATCACGCGTTCCTAGTGCTACGAGTACCTGCCTTCCTACGTTGGACATTAGTGTTGAAGTTTACCGTTGTGGCCCACAAAGGATTGTGACAAGAAATAAAAAGTGCTTAAAGTGTATTTGTTGTTATTCTGCTCCATTATCCATACACGCCCACATGAGATATCTGATGATAGAAGGAAATTATGCCACCGACCGCGACATATTTAAACATTTGAAACAGTTTTCATAAAAATCTATCTCAGTGTTTGCCAACGGTAGAATACCACGATAACAGTTCAATCTGATATGTCAAGTCACCCGTCACCCCGTCATGAGCAGCTTTGCTGGTTAGTAGTATAAGGGAGCAAACGAGCAGTTAGAGCATTATAATGGACTGCCGACCCTCGTGACATCCGTTTGATTCTTATGCAGACACTTCTCCTTTCCACTTCCCCTCCAATGGGCCACCGGCTACTCAAACCGCACGAAACGGGACAGCATAGCTATTAATTTACCCATACTATCATCATCATTAGCTGGAAGGCTTCCACTGCTTATAAACTTTACTAGCTGTGCTCCCGCGATTTCACCCGCTTTTATTTTCCAAGAAATCCATATAAACTTCAACGCCCTATTTTACACCTTTAGGGGTTGTTTGTTGTTTGTTCAATTTTATCATCTAATTGTAATATTTGGTTAAATAAAAATCAATTTGAAATGGTCCTTAAAAATACATCCATCGTTGTTCACACACGAAATGTATCGACTTCAATGTCAGTGACGCCGGCCGATCGTGACTCGTGAGTCGGATGCCACGTGGTGACCAACAAATATGTTTATAACATGGGATAAAGTAATTGTATCTAATTATTATTATTATTGTTTTCAAAAATTCAAACACCTGAAAATTTGGCCGGTGACCAAAAAGTAACCCTGTATAGATATATATTTACTATAAAAAATCCAGTACCGGTAAGACACAACTATCTACCATTAGATAAGTAACCGGTATTCACAGGATTCGCAACACAACTTATCGGGCATGACCTTGTCAATCTGTTTGAGTACTGTCAAGGACATTTTCAGAGAGTCATGTTGCTACAGTTTTTAATTCTTACATTCAATACGATAGAATGATAAATAATTTGTTTAATAACTTTAGTAACCTATAGTGTTATGTTATAATGCATGCAGATCGCGTCGGCACGACCGGAAAGGTTACCTGCTTTCACGTTACCCCAACCGGTGTAAAGTAAAAGCTGTGTTGTCGAGTTTCGTGCGGTAAATTTCCAGTGACCTTTGGAGGGGAAGATAAAAGAGGCCAACGTTTCTGTGAATAATAATGTCGTCCTAGCCGATTTCGGCTACGGCGAGTAATGTGTGCGCAGACACAAGTGCTCTCTCTATTCCCTCATTCTCGTATTCCGATGGGACGACAGTCCGGTGCGACCGGAAAGAAAGGGGACAGGTGCAGGATCGACGGGTTAAGTGCTCTCCGAGGCACGGGGGTGTATCACCACCAACTTCCTTACTCCAGGCTGTTATTAGAAATTGAAAAATTTAAATAAATAAAATTACGATTTTGCTGAGGGTTTTGTTATTCGTCCTATACCATTAGACAATTTGATTGATGTATTATTAAAAAATATATCTTCTCTATATTGCAAAATATCATGGATTTTGATGTAGCAAAACTGCTGGTAGAAATTTCATAATGGGATAAGAAAGTCATTTGTACCAAAATTTCTACAACTGAATATTTTAAGTTTTTTTTCGTGATAATAAATAAAAATCTCAAATCACAAAGTCAGCTACCATACTCATCCGAAACGACTTGACCGATTGTCGTGAAATTTTGTGTGCATATCGGGTAGGTCTGAGAATCGGCCCACATCTATATTACATCTAGACATTACTTATGAAACTTACGCGAGGGAAACCGCGGAGCGCAGCTAGTATACAATAAAGTAACTCACCACATTTAAAAGGATTTCCTTCTTATACACAGCAGCACCGTCGTTCATTATCCCAGCATTATTGATGACGACGTCAATATATCCATGTTCATCGAGGACTGATTGAAACACTCTGAACAGTTGGTCCTCTTGGATCACGTCACATTTGTAATACTTGACTCTGTTGCCATATTTTTCATTGAGTTGGTTCTGACGCTCTGTGGCTTTCTGTTCTAATATGTCTAGAAATGCGATATGCTGGAATAGGCCGAAAGGTGTTCATTAGTATTTTCAAGAATAGTCAAAATATCATAGTGTCTTACAATATTTTAATGGGGTTGAAGTAATATAGTACCTATGTCCAGTTTCAACCCAAACCCAAGCCTGAACAAATATAACGTAATAAACTGGGTTTAAAATAGGACGAAAAGTGTTAAGAAGGTTTTCAATACAAGTCAATTAAAACATCATAGGATTTTACAATAAATCATCTCATTTAGTTATGATCTTTAGCAAAATTGTTGAAAATTAAAAAAAACATTAAAAAAAAAGAGAAACCAAATGAGCCCACGAAAGTTTCTGAGCTAGTACAACCATTTTTCGACAGATGGTGCCATTCTCATTCCAAAGTACCTATCAATAAAATAACTCAAAATGTATTGAATATTTGTGTAATTTGGTAATTGATTTTAGTTGGTGACCCAGAACGCGCTCTAGGTACAGCTATATTCATAGATTTAGAATTGTTTTCACTACGTGAAAGATGTACAAAGCTTGGGAGCGAGAGATTCAAATTAAGTTCTAATCATCGGAAAAGAAATGAAGGCTATAAATAATAGTAAAAACTATTTTTCTGTAGTGTCTATTTGTGTATGCTGTAGATGTGAAAATGAGCCCAATACGGATTCGGCAGATAATTATGAGTGCAAGTCGGGCGATGATACTAGGTTTGGGTTTGAAAGTGGCAAACACGAGGCTCTCTACTGTATGTTATAATAGCTAATTATTTGTTTACTATCTTGACCAAGTTTAAAAGCATGCAATAATATGTACACATCTGAAAAACAAATTTCAACTAGGTAGAAAATGTTTGTTCTAATAGATGCAAAGTCAAATGTATAAGGGTATTTTATTAGAACAACTAAATTTAGTAACTATTGACAAATGGCAATTTAAACCTTCAGAGTTAGCCTATGCACAACAACTTATTTAGAATTGAGCCCAAGTATTACTGTCCGATTTAGTATTACTCTCCAAAATTTCAATCACGCATATTATTTAGCGCAAGATATCAATTCTCTTGTGATAAAGGAGAGAACAAGAGAACATGCGTGCTACGCTTTCGAGTGACTATTGCAATATCTGGTAAATTCCTAAGGACTTGTAAAGAATTCTCGGCCTACAGGTAACCAAATGTACGATAAGTGTGGAAAACATCGGAAAAAATAAGTTAAGATGATGGTATGAAGTAATAGAGATCCATTACTTTTGTACTCTAACTAAATGAGAATATACTGAAGAAAGAATATAAATTGCAGCATTGCATTGGGATTAGATAGACAGATATCTGATATAAATCTGATGGCAAATCTGATATATTCTACCAGAAACAAAAGTTAAGATTGTTATTTGTTAGGAAGATGTTGATAGTTTATGTCATTGATGTTAGTAATTTAATACTTTTTAAGTAAGTACAATGATTATCATTAACTTGTATTAGAACAGTCCTGAAATTTACGATTTAAAACAATTCGTTGAAAAAAGAATTAGTATTATGTGCAGTTGCAACGAGCATACCAGCAGCCAATACCAATTAGCAAAGAGGTCTTTTGAGTTTGTGTAAAAGTGGAGCTATTCCTCGGAGTTACCAACATTTTTATGAGTCTTTGACCTGTTCTGAAGCCAGCAATGAAAATATTGCAGAAGATTTCAACATTTCATTAATTCAATTAATTATAACTAAAAGCTTTCTTGAGTCATATTTCATTTTGTGGTATAATAAAAACTACATATATAGGTAATCGAATTATTGTATTTTTTCATAAATAATATTTTATTCTGATATTAAATTTTAACACATACAATATCGACATTATGTGGTTACAATTTTTCTCGCAATAATAATCTAATTAATCAATACCACTTTTAAAATAATTCCATATTATCGCAATAAATCCGTAAAAGCTTTTTATGTATCATCGCTATGATAAAAAATAACGCGACATAAGTCCATAGCATTATGTTACAAAAATTTTTATTTGATAAATTTACTGGAATAATCCCGTGAGTGCTCAAGCTGTAATATTTTATATAAAGAAGTTTTGGTATGTTATATTTTCATAAATTACTAGCTATCTAAATGAAAAGGATTTCATATTAATAACACAACTATATTGCTCAAAAAATTAGCTTTCGTTTGATATATAAATTAATTCTATAGTCACACTCATTGATGACATATTTGATAAAATCAGTAAATGTTTTCTCCGGTTAAATTTACATTTTTCGATTACCGGGTTATTGCCCGGGGGCGTCGAAATATAATATGTCTAGATGTATAAAAACTTTCGCGAGCCCTAATATAACTGCGCATTCACTAGGTTTTCAGGTACGCTGTCCCTAGGATTGCCAACCGTACTATAATATTATACTATATTTCAGGTCTGTGTACTATATTATACCTACTGTTGAAGAAATATTATAAAGTAGGTACCTACGCAAAAATACTATATTTTTAAGACTGAAATATTGATATTACAAATAGCTGAATATCGTGTTTATTGATGCTCAATGTCACAATGACCTTTTTTTGTTGAACCAGGCCCGCGTACTATTAAAAACCTAGAGCACTATATTTTATTGCAATAAACTATTTTTTTAATGCATATTTTGAAAAATACTATATTTCGCTGAAGAAATGTTGGCAACCCTAACTATCCCGCAACCAAAACAAGTCATATTGTACCTAAACTTTGCAGTAAATCTGCCATAGCTTTAGTTTTGGACTTTAATTTAGTAATTATACATACCTATGTATCGTAATCATGTCTACAAATCTTATCAAATAAAAATTAATATGAAAATGAAAATGATTTTTTTTTATTCAAAATAGAATTACAGAAATTACTTTCAGAACGTCAACAATTACATCTACCACCGGTTCAACCCTAGCCCTATACTTTAGAAGAACCGGCGAAACAAACTCAATACTTTACAATGCTGTGCTTTTTGCTAGTAAATAAAACGTTGCTTACTTTCACCCCCTCCTGTAGTAATATCTCAATAACATGGGCCCCGATCCCGATCGCCCCCCCAGTAATCAGCACCACCTTGTCTTTGAATTCGTAAGCCATTGCGACACCCAAATGCCGTGATCACTGCTAGACATTAACTGACTCCTGCCGATTGCCATTACATAATGTACATATCGCTAGAGATAAGTTATTTTTTTGCAATACATTAACGGCCCGGCCACAGCTGCAGCGTTGCGAATTGCGGAGCGGTGAGCGGCGCGTCTTGCGGTGACATCCTCCGCTCGGCGGAGTACGTATTTAGGCTATCAAAAATTCAAAACTGACACGATAATGCCGTGATAGAAGTGCGTTCTCAGCTTATGATATCATTGAGTTTCCAACTTTAATCTATGTAAATAAATAAAAGTATTAATTTGTTTATCGTTAGTTATTTTTTTAATTTATCATAATCAATTTATTATTCACACTAATTTGTTTTTAATAATTATAATTATATATTTATGGTATAGGGGGGCAAACGAGCAATTCCATTCTATTGTTTCCACCACACGCCGTGCCGCCCGTCCCCGCCGCTCGCCGCTCGAGTATTCCCGCGCCGCACGCCGCGCCGCGCGCCGCGCCGCAATTCGCACCGCTATTAGCTGTGGCATGGCGCATACATTTTCTAGGCTTTGTTTTGTGTTTTGGCACGGCGGTATTGCAAATGTGCGATAACGCAACATATTGAGAGAGGATGGAGTCTTTTATATATTATATATATTATATTATAAATGCCAATGTTTGTGTTTGTTTGTTTGTACAAACAATGTTATTCTTTCACTCAAAAACTGCTGAACCGATTTGCATGACATTTGGCACACACATAGAGTAACTTGAATTAACACATAGAATAGTTTTTATCCCGAAAAAAATTTCCTATCGGATGCCTTAGGATGATTTTCCACGATATCGAAATTTTATAAGAGGCAAAATTACTGTCTTATACAGAAGTCCATCCGGACAACTGTTTTAATGTGGGATAGGGTAAGTAATACGTTAGTAGTATTCAAATAAAAAATATTTTTTTTAATCTGTTAGCGTTGACGAGATATTAGGGTCCAAAGTTTTAAAAATGTTAAACTTTTTTCATAAAAGAACACATAAAACGTAAAAGTATTTAATTACATTTAAATTGTGTCTGTCGTGTTTCCTATTTTTGTTATATTATAAGTACATAAAATATTTTAATAAAAAAA
>LUGF01033758.1:38812-60931 GCA_001625245.1 Calycopis cecrops | reverse complement strand
TGTTACTTTCAAGAGTTTAAAGTATTTTCTATTTTCTTATTCTCCGTTTCTGATAAGATACAGTTCGGTACAAAATACTAACTACTTCTCGTCTTCGGATTATTAATATAAATGTAAATTTACCCGTTACACTTTTGATTTGGGGTTTGAACCCGAGACTTCAAGATACGTGAACACGCATACTATACTATACCACGAGTTAGTTAAAACTAGCTACTAAAAAGATCTCATTCCGTCGACCTCATTCAGTTGACAACCAGCTGGCACAGTAGTACGGAGCTCGAATAAGCGGAGCGTGTTACACCAGAGGCCGTGGGTTCGAATCCCGCCTAGGTCATGGATGTTTAATGTTTATCCATGTATTATAATTATGTATTTCTATAATAAAAATCTTAAATATATTTCCGTTGTCTAGTACCCGTAACACAAGTCCTTTCACTCAGTACAAGGCTTGGCTAACGTAGTTTAATACCACATATATTAATATTAATTAATTAATAATTAGTCTCACCGGATGCAGATGTCTGTTGTCGTGCAGCGGCGCGAGCGACATCCTCGGCACCAGCAGCGTCGTAGTAGTGGTCTCCGACGCGGCGGACTCACGCTTCGATGGGTGACTGTACAACCTGCGCATGGACGCATGGCTCGAGTATTTTGATACGCGATAACGCCTTGAGGTTGTATTTATCCTCAAATTACAGCATACGGTCGAGTGATAGGACGGCCAGTAATATCTAAGTCCGCAAAATCAGAAGAGAGAGATAGGCTACTATGTTGTCCCTTATCTGTTTGATATATTAAAAAAACAGTGAAGTGGAAGTAGCCTGGAACCAGCATGATGACTTACAAAAGGTGATAAACTTACATTTGCGGCAACATGACATGCACTTGTTTTGTATGAAATAAACTATCTACAAAATATAAAAAATAATCTATAAATTAACAAAGAATACAAGAACATGCATTGAAGTGATAATGATGACGATAAAGATAGTAAAGTTCATAATAGAGAGTTAATCATTGAATCATCCTCATGTAATGAAAAAAAAGTTGGAAAACAATTAAAGTTTCATACTTTCATTCGTGCGATTTTTATCGTATGAAACTTTAATTGTTTTCAAACTGCTCGCGAGTAGCAAGTACGCTGCCGATTTGGACTTAACTAGCCTCTATGTATTATGTTAGATGGATTAGTAATAACAATGGTGCCTAAGTTGGATGAAGATAAGGGCGTAAATAATTGTACGTTTTTACGATGCAATAAATATCATCCTTTAGCAATTGACTTAAATTGCTGAAACGAGGATAGCGACTGTATAATAAAGGATTCGGACCTCTGACCGATCGATTAATGGTTTCACGGGCCATTTAACACAGTAACAAGGGTCCCCCGACACGAGTTACCAATAAATGCTACTAAGTGACTTTTTTATGACCTTTGCAATTTCATCAATTTTGTTAAAGTTGTTTTATTCGTAAGATAATATCCCGCTTCGTTGGGTGTTGCGCTGATTGCATATGGACATATTTAATATCTACATAGTCTAATTCTCTACATTTCTTTGTAAAACTGTATATTTAATTTAAATGCCATTTGAAATGAAATACAAAATGAATAAAGATCCGAAGGATCAATGTAGTGTAGGTTTCACAAATTGCACGTCCAAAAGACTAACCAGCATAGCATAGGAACATATAAATCCAGGGCGCGATTGGGAAGATCGTGGCAAACACTAATTGCCAAAGTGCCTCCATGATCACGAATCCACGCTGGAGTGTAACAGGTTGGAACCTCTTTTCTGTACACCCAGCAATCTGCTTCATCAGATTTCTGTGCTACTCTGCTCAGCTGATAGAACCTGATGTGAACTAGGGTTCCGGTACGACCGCAAGACAATTTTGAGCCATAAATTAACCATGACCATAATAATGAATTCGTTCTCCTGGAACGTATTTGATCAAGACCTTGAGGTTTCGATTGCTTCAGGCGGGACTCGGTACTGGTGCTTCAGCTATCTGCTTGTTACTGGACAAGACAAAATTGTTATATTTCCTGTTGTTTCATGGATAACGCGTTTGTGTCTCTAATCTTTTGGTCCACCAATCCAGATCACCAAGGTCACGGTGATCACCTCGTAAATACGAGGTAATCATTCACTAATCAATGAAGGATTTGAAAAAAAAACAATTTTATTTAGGTACTATCAAACCAAGGAAGCCAAGCCACTAAACAAAGTTATGTTCATATATTGAACTAGCAGACTTTATCCTTCGTATTTTTCCAAAATTGGACTTGACTTATTTTATTATCAATCCCTTTTATTTTTATTTTGTTTGACAGTTTTCGTGTATTTGTAGAGTAACATTGGGTGACTGTTTTTCTTAGTTTTTACATTATTATCATTTCATTCGTAACATCCCTGAGAGAATGTCTGTGGCTAGGCTACCTTGCCTAAATTGCTATTCAGATATTTTTGATGAATTTTAGAAATTTCGTATGCACTTTAGTTCCGCCTCTGGTAATGCGGATTTCTCTGGGTACGCCACGTTAAATGTAAAACGTTTGGAAGTTAGTCTAAATATGTGAATATTTTCAGAATAAATTGATTACTAAAATTGTATTCTTTTTATTTTTACTGCACTGGTTCGGAGTTACTGAAGGTACTGATGTTGAGATTGTGGTACATGTCCCAGCCCATATATGGAAATTCCACATGTATTTTAAACCCCGTATAATGATTGATCAAATGATGGATCTGTCAGCAGCAGTAGTGTTAGTGTCGTGTCATAATAAAGTAACAGAGGAATAATAAAAGGAAGTAAAAAGCGAAGGTAAAGGAAACTACATACATAAAGCTGATTACACATCGATTTATTGAATAGCAACAAATGTAACAAAATAAAAACAATATAAATGCTTGGCCAAATCCACATTGTGTCCTTGACTTAAATATCTTCGTAAATGCAATGCCGGTAATAGTAGAGAACTACCCGGGACCCGCGTCTTCATACCGTGAGCCTAATGGACAAAAATGTATGGTCAAATATGGATTTGGTTATAAACATACTTTATACTGACTTTATATTTAATATAATATAGTATAGGGATTTTTAGAATATTTTTTTAGATATATAAGCCACTAGAGAATGTTATATTTGAAGCTAAAATTAGAACAATCTAGTATCGAATGACAAAGAATTTTCACATCTAAAAAAAATATACTAATAAGGGAAGATTATTTTATAATTAGGTACATAGTAGGAAGTAAAATATAACAGAATATTATAATTATTACTGTGTTTTCGAGATAATTGTTGAGTTTGGTGTTAGGTGGCAGGTTAGGCGTCAATATGGTGGCGATTATAACAAGTTAAATATTTTATTGAAACATTTGACTAAAAATTATGCGTTTCCAAAAATATTATATGATGTGTTTTGATGCCACCTAAAATAACCAACGATGTTTCAATTATACCTTAGATTAAGGTACAAGTGGTAAAACACTTGAGCTTGTGGGAATAAATTAGTCTCTTAGGTATTGAATGCCTCCACTGATCCATCGAATTGTGAGTTTCTGATTTCGGTATTATCCATTCTGATATGAAAAAAGCTATTGCCGAATGGTGCTTGCTAGTTATTGGACTTCTTATTAATGTTATAAACGGTCCTAACATAATCACTCTTACAGCCTTAATGACTATTCTATTAATTACAATATAATAACAACTGCTTATTCTGAAATTTGAATTAATCACACGCGGGTAAAGCTAAACCAATCAATTGTTAAAATAAAAGTAGCTTGTTTGATATACGTTTTGTTTATTAAACAAGCTATACACTACCGAAAGCACTGCACTGGCAGTAAACGCTTACCTAATGCTTTCAGTTCTCGACCGCGGCGACCAGTCCTTGGAATAAGAGGCGCCTCTTCTCCGGCCTCCCCCGATGTTCCTCCCGGTCTTCCACCTCTCCACGTGGTACCTTATCGCGTGCCGCACTTCCGTGTTCATGAAGCAGTAGAACAGCGCCACCGTGAAACCCTGAGAAAAAATAGCGTAGTTGCTACATTACTTATACAGGTTGATTCACGTTAAAGTGCAACCCCGCAACTGGGTGAAATTAGACCGAAAACTATCGATCAAAATGGGTCTAAAAAAATTCTAAAAAAAAAACAATTTTTTTTACCCGCCACTGAACATTTGTTTCCCGAATTTTGACCTCTATGTACAAATAAAATTATTCCTCCCAAACTAGCAGGCCGATTTTTATGAAATAAACAACAGATCGGTGCCAGGTATTTAGCGTTGAGGATAAAATAAAAAAGGGACAACAAAATTGGCACCGGTATAAAAACCGGGTAAAAAAAGGGTCTCTACCTGTATTTGACCATTTTGAGTACTGAACTTTAAAAATTCGTAACTCTTGTATTTTTAGAGATACAATGTTTATTTTTTTTTTGAAAGCTAATACATTCAAAAATAATTATAAATTATAAAACAAATCAAGAAGTAGGGGTTTATTTCATAGAAATTTGAGTTGATTTAAAAAAACAGTGAAAAAAGTGATTTTGTTCACAAATATTTAAAAAATGAAGTATTTAAAGCCATTTTTGTTGCCTCTTTTTTATTTTGTCCTCATTGCCAAATACTTGGCATTGATTTGTCGTTTATTTCATCAAAATCGGCCAGCTACTTTGGGAGGAATAAATTTATTTGTACATAGAGGTCAAAATTCGGGAAACAAATGTTTAGTGGCGGATAAAAAAAATTTTTTTTTTTTTAGAAATTTTTTAGACCCATTTTGGTCGATACTTTTCGGTCTAATTTCACACAGTTTCGGGGTTGCACTTGAACGTGAATCACCCTGTATATGTCACCGTAAGATTGTAAACATCGTCAGTTTACAATATAACTCGCGAGAGTATGAACTGTCGAAAAATTGTGAACTGTACAAACCATTCACAATTTAACGCATTATTTTTCGTTACTTTATAATCTTTCCCGAGGAATCGTGCGAACGTTACACTTCGTATGCAATTACAATTTCTGATTGTGTGATGATGAGTGATAAGTAGAGAAAGATAAGCACTATCTGGAGTCCGGACACGTGTAATCTACTGATTTATGGAGGTGGGTTGGTTCAAACCGCATACCACCTATTACTACTTCCATTTCGTAATGAGTACTACAATTTATTGCGATTTCAGGCTACATGAAATAAAAATCAAGAAACTGTCAAATCCAAAGCACCTGGATAACTTTTTTATATAATATATCTACAAGCTTTGTGCCGTACCCTTTAATTTAACATCATTACATTCCTAATTTACTTTGCTACTTTGCGCGTTTTATGTATAAACCATTTTGCTGCTTTGCACATTGCACTCGCATAATTGGATAAAGTACTGCAAACCCTCATAAACATTTTTTTTTAATGATCAACCATTAAAGTATTATTTAGATGGAAGTCACTAAGAATGGGTAGTCATTTACCATAAGGTAGATTTGATAGCATTTTTGTCTCCAAAATATAAATTATATTTTTTTAATACTGTCGTTGCCTAATCGGAAAATCCCCTCGGCTTTTCGTAATACGGTAAATACATAAAATATTTATGTATCCTTTGAAGACCGGGCTTTCAGAAGATAAGGAACTTAATCCGGGCAGTTCCTTTGGGAGATCGAAAACTAAGACAGCCCATTAAATATACACGCTAATTAATGCCATGAATTCAATCAAAGGGACTAATGCATTATGAATTCCTATAAAGATTACTGTATTGCTGACTGCTTTTATATAGGAAAGAGAAAAAAAAACACTAAAATAGTGTAGTAAATCGGCGTAAGTAACCGGCGTAAAATGACAGCTTGTGTTGCGAGTTGATTCGTCCGTTTGGTATGTAAGTAACCACTGTTGTGACTGCCTCGTGGTCTAGTGGTAAGCGTGTTCAACCACAGACGTGAGGTCCTGGGTTCGAATCCCGGGTCGTACCAAAAATTGTTATTGGGATTTTTCAATTTCTAATAACAGTCCGGAGTCAGCAAGTTGGCGGTGAAACACCCCCGTGCCTCGGAGAGCACGTTGAGCCGTCGGTCCTGCGCCTGATCTCTCATCGGTCGTGTCGGACTGCCGTCCCATCGGAATATGAGAGTGAGGGAATAGAGAGTGCACTTGTGTCTGCGCGCACACTTGTGCACTATAATATGTCCTGNNATGTGGGTCGTCTCTATAAAGACGGCCGCCGTAGCCGCAATCGGTTAGGAGGATATTATTATTATTAAGTAAGTAACCGGTGGCCCATGAAGGGAGGAGGAGGAACAACGCATCTGTGTGCATCATGAATCTATGCGGATGTCTATGGGCATCTTATACTATCATCATCTTATACTAAAAAAAAGTAACGGCTGATATTATAGATAAAGTTATAAGTATAAGTGTCTATGTGCGAGAGTATTTGTGTCAACACATTCCCACGTCATCAGTCGCCAGTAATTAGAAGAGCACGATCGGTGGAAGGTAATTAATGGGAATGGCGTTCAACATGCGATATGAATGATGGGAATGTATTTATAAAAATATCATCATCTCCATCAGCATTTATGTTTATCCAATTCTGGACATTGGCCTTTGTTAAGATCCTCCACCTTTTGCTAGATTAGATAGTTGTAGATCTTGCTGAAACGAAAATGAGAATGTTTTTATTCAAAATAGATTTATAAAAAATTTGAGCGTAAAAAATTACATCTACCACATGCAAAGAGATGAAATGAAAAGAAATCTTCTTCGGCCCACCAACGAGCCAACCAGAATCAAGCTCCACGATCCAATCACAACGACGAATTAGTTGTTTAGGCTTGAGGCAGTCATTTGCAAGACAAACCTGTTTTTTTACAGGATAGCGTCAGAAGCAGGGCTTTTTGGACGTTTGTGTTATACGTATTTAGAGCTCACACAGACGCTCATTGGCGTCTAGTGACCGCTATGCTGTCACGATTAGTGCAGTTTGTGAATCACCGGTGGCCCGTTGAGCGATAGGAGAGTTGTAAGAAATCACATCTACATAACAATTATTATCCTGTTGTCTATGGGCATAAGTCGTCAAGAAAAGTGCTCGGACTGCTCATAATCCCCCTTATAAGAAAAAAAACAAGTTCGTATGCAGTTCACGAGGTTCCGGGATGGAAGGAGATATTGTGATTGTTCTACTCTTAACAACAGTTTTGTGTCGTGTTTGATATTGTCTATATGTCGATGAAATTACCCTCATCTTTGCCTGTTAGATGACAACATAATCAGATTGCCGTCCCTTAATAACAAAATAATAACTTTATTCACCATTAAGATATATAAGGTTGATAGATAGTGTTCCGAGGAATTGTTCGGATTAATACCTGCAGCTGAATTCCATTATAGGACTTCGCGCCGAAATTCCAAATTCCACCGTCACCACCTAGATCCCCCGAAGTTTACTACTGTGCGCTATAAGCGCTATTTTATCCCACGCACCATTTCAATATGGAATCAGCTGCCCCCCTCGGTGTTTCCGGACCGATACAACCTAGGGATCTTCAAGAAAAAGAGCTTATTCTTTCCTCAAAGGTCGGCAAAGCATCTGTTAGACCTCTGGTGTTACGGACGTATGTGTTCACTTTACATCAGGTGACCTAACTGCTCGTTTGCCTCCTATGCTATAAAAAAAAAGAGCGAGGTTGGTTGTCGCAGGCCGGTACAAAGCACATTTACGTTTCTTGAAAAGGTATTTTCGTATACTTCTTGTCAACCTTTTTTTAAAAAATTTCGGATTAACAGTAGTATACGTAGACTCATTTAGTGCCTCTCGCTTTTATAGTTGTATAAAGTAGTATTTATAACTTGCACTATGTGCTCTGAGTAGTTGGCTAGTCTACAGAGAGATTAGCGGTTGTATAACCGCCCACAGTCCGTCTATTTTCAGGCTACGAGTATTATCGCTAATACTACCGTATACCGCTCGCATCTGACCAGCTGCTACGTAGTTGTATCACGGAAACTATTTATATGTAGCATCATCTACAATAGTTAATTAACTAAAGTACGACTAAAACTTTGTGTTATCAAAGGTCTCTAGACTCTACGTGCAGGTCCATCTGCCATCTAATCTCGTGATATTGTGGCCAGCGAAAGAAACATTAGTTTTTAATATATATCGTAATTAAAAGAATAACGAATAAAATTTATAAATACGTTGTTGTGCATGAGGCATGAGCCCACAAGGGATGGTATGCTTCAGGCTTCTTTTAAAAAGTAGAGACAGTCTAATTCAGTATTCTCCGTAAAACAGCAATAGAACTTATTCCTTTTCCACATTGCTTCACTATTCCAAGTGCAATCTTGCATAGTAAGAGATAAGTATAACGAAGGGGACGGCGCGTACGCAGTCCCCACTACCAAAAATTACGCGCCCGAGTTATCCGCATTAGGGATAATCGCAGAGGTCAACCCAGCCGCAGTGCAATGGAAGGGTCTCGCTCTGGGGGAACCGCCTTAGTGATCACGGTGTCCCCTACGCCAGGTAAGTATGATTTTTTTACATTCGCTCTGTCGGGTCATTAAACGGCACGCGTTTTCGTTAGCGCGATGTAGAAATGTAGAGTCAAATGATAGCGACATCTAGCGGTAAAAGTATGATAACTGATAAAAATGCTTCAAATACTGTTTGTTCCATATAAAAATAGTTTTGTTTTTATTTGTTTACCATAATTAGTAGTAAGTATTTAAAGAAGAAATTGCGTGACACATACACCATTTACCGGGAAGTGGAGATAGGCTGATGATCGTGAATGTTTTTAAAACGTAACTGCCTTCATGCAGACAAATAAGTTTGACGAGTCAAGTTACATAAAACACACATGCGGATTATACAAACATTTCCGCCATTACGTATGCACTTTTGCGGCGTTTGGCGGACATGTGTCACGGGTCACAAGGACCCGACACTTGGCTCAATTGAGCTCTTCCTGTTTACTGTACTCGTATGCGGTGTTTGGAAGTCCTTGACCCGGCGGCCGCAACTGACCCGTATTCACTCGCGAAATGCCAGCTGATACCCGTCGGTTCGATAGCACATATAAAAAGTTTCATAAAGACATAAGAACTCTTTTTGTCTTTTCTATAAATCCTAAAGGCTGTTCCTTGTTTATGTTAATAGTATATATTATAGTGGCAATATAAGTGGCAGTAGCTTCTGTCAGTGGAAAATGAATATGTGGGCTATACTGTCTAGTATCGCCCTCTCTACTTCCTTAGCGACTAGTGTTCCTATAAATGTTCGTGAAGTCTCTTGTAATAAATAAACTCAGCATAATATTGCAATAAATAAATCTTAAATTCTACCCCATCTTAAACATTGTGATGTAATCGTTTATGCACTTTCGATTTCATTTTCAAATACATTTAGACGTATGTAAAAGACAACTATAGAAGTATATACGACGACGACATTTATAGTATACTATTTACTACTTTTCTCTGACTTCTTTCCTTTTTTGTTTTTTTGCTATTGCGACATAAATGGGCATAAATTATCGCACATCATCCAGCATCGGGTTATTATAACAAAATTGTAGTGATTATTTATTTATGGCAGAATATTGAATCGTATCGCAATCCCTAATTGTTTGTCCAGAAGCTGGAAGTGTTGACACTTATTTATTTGCAGTTTGTGCTGTTTTCCCGCTTCTCACTTAATCCTCGTACCCCGCACGGTTGCTCAGTGAAATGCTTAAAGGGCTTGACAAAAATAAACAATGCGACCTGGCTGTAGAAGCGCCTACTATCTAACCTTGTTTATTTTTTTATATTTTAATCCGTCGGGTTCTTTGTTCTTTTAATTTATTTTTTTTGCACATCAAGCGAGTAGCTTCAACCTTTTTTGTAACAATTATGATATAAAAATAAAAGACAATCCAATTAAAAGTTGTTAACAATGTAGCTAGTTGTTCACCATTACATAGATTTTTTAATTTGTTATAATGTGTCAATACTATCCACGTAAAACTTTCGTGAGCGGAGGCCAAGTTTCTATTTTATTGTAAGCGGTTTATTCAGGGGAAGAGGTATAAGTTGACAAGAAAGAAAGTAGAAAGTCTAGACCGCAATAGATTATGATGACATGCGCTCTTGATTGAGGTTTATCTTGCACAAAAAGTTTTATACGAATCCGTCCAGTAGTTTCGGAGATTAACCCGGACAAACAGACAGAAAAAAATGGAAGTGTTCTAATACTATTCTAAAATTGCCCCCAATTAGTTTTTCGTAAATATATTCAATGTACAGACACACGAATTTGACTGTTTTATTATATGTATAGATGTAAACATATACCTATCTACGTGGCTATCTAATGCGACCGCCTATGAAGTAGTCTACATAATATCCTGGTGACCCTATCTTATAGACTTTAATACGCAAAGTGATAGTTAATTAAGGGCATCTAAATATCATAATGTCATACAGGCCCTGCGCTAACAATTTCCGCATTGTCTACCTAATTAATTAATCACTCGTCTACATAATTGATTAGGTAGACTGATTAGCAGAATAATTATTTGTTATCTTGTCGTTTATTGAACGATACCTAATATAGCTAAAGCTTTTTATATATTATATTATATGTTCTGAGTATAGTTGTTGATAGTTTTGTGTGAAGTATTTTGAATTTTAAGTTAGGGTCTTAATAAAAATTTTAATAAAGTATATGAATGTGCTCAAGAGACGAGAATAACATCAGATATCGTGGTTATGTATAACCATGATATTCGATTCTTTTTACGCACATTGTTTGACATAAGAGCAATGAAAACAATCTAATGGCACTATAGATTATTGAGGATGATGGAAAACAATAGTAAATAATGTTACATAATATATCATATGATTTAATCGCTTGCCAATTGATTAAACCATGAAAATGTATTTGTTATGTTCCAAAGACTTCGGTCAAAACAAAGGGAAAATCGATTTACAATAAAACGCAAATGATCGGATAACTTGCGTTTACGTCAAGCTTTATCTGGCGTGAAATCAACCAATGTTTCTCTAAGTCAACAAATCCTTACCAATATTGATAATTCGAAAGTAATATTCTTTGTACGTTTTCTTTATAGAGGCGCTAAACAGATTAGCTTAAACTTCATGTACATTCCGAACTCTATTAGTACCTACTGTTTCTTTTAGGAGGCAAAATATGCATGACTGATGATTTTTATTACAAAATCAGTTAGGAAACATTTTTGCAAAATTTATACCATCGCTGTATTGCAGCCAAATCTAGCACGACCGGGGAGAAAACTTGCGCTAACATGATATCGCCTTAACAACGAAGGCTATGCTTTAGCGTTTTGTGCCATGGCACAATGCCAGTAGCTGGTGGTCCATTGGGGGATGGGGATGATGAAGGGTACAGCATCTACATACCGATAAATTGTGCTGATAATTTTGTGCCTTTAATAAATAATACCTAACAATTAACATTACATTCAAATAGAACAGCAAAAGAATCCCAATATCTGAACAAATATTTTTTTTGATCCTTCTAAAAATGTTTTAGTAAAAACAAAAAGTATCCTATGTCATTCCTAATGCCTCTAGGAATGTGTGTAGATACCTACAAAGTTTCATGATGATCGGTTGTATAGTTTTGGAGTGAAAGTGTAACAAACAAACAAACACACATTCATTAATTTATATGTTAAGTTCGAGTCTTATTTATTTCTTTGTACTTTTAGTTTTTATGAGCACAATAAAGAGAATTTATTTCATTTAATCATTCATTCACATTTCTTATATTAGAGTAGGATTTAACACATACCTGTGTAGACAACATCAAAGCTCGCGTGTAGTCAAAGGCGTAGGCGAACCAGGAGTCGTCGCTGGGGCCGCACAGCACCAGCAGGTTGGTGATCCCCAGGAGCGGTATCAGTACTAACAGCGCCTTTGTGGCCTTCCTGTACTGCTCGGTCTCTAGCGTGTTGGCCGACCGCAACTTGGTAATTAGCACCTGTGGATTGTGAATTAGTTAGTTTGTAAAGCTGAGTTTAGACTGCGACATTGGTGTCGTGTGACGTCATTAGTTCAATTTGAAAGTTCTATGTGTAAGTTTATTGTTGGTTTGTCCGTGTGTCGGGACGACTCAAGGGGTATTGATATTTATGCCAACCAAATGCCAAAAAAAAGAAAAAAACCCAAATGCCTGAGGCTTATGGGTAATAGGCATCAGTAGAGTTTAATAAAAGGTTGCCAAATTGAGCCGGCACGACCGGGGAGGTACCTTCGCTTACTCGATACCGGCGTGCTATCGCGTGTGTAAGTAGCGGGTGGCCGATAGATATGGACAGAGGAAGTAGGACAACGCATCTCTGTGCGGATGTCTATGGGCGTCGGAAGCTTAAAATGGCTCTGATTGCACGTTTGCTCCCTTATACTATAAAAACAAGTAATCACGAAGAGGTTCTGTTTGCTTTTTGCCACATACTATAAAAATCTCCTGTTAAACTGTACTATCACTGTTTTGGTACCTGACACTTACCCACATAATTCTGATGAGGAAGAAGAGATTCAGTGCGAGGCCGACCAGCGCCGGCACCTTGTGGATCCAGTCTACTTGATGTTCGTGTATCCACAGACACATCTTGGCCTCACCAGCTATGGCTAACTGTGGGCAAATAAAACCATGAAACCATAAAAACCAGAAAGCCTATTAGAAATATAAAACGAAATATAGGAAAATGAAATACCTAGTACATTACGAGAAACTTAGTTTAGTACGAAAATATAAAATTGTGATCAAATTAATAAATACAAAATTCTTCTTCTTCTTCTTCTTCTTCAACCTATAGCCCACCCACTACTGAGTGAAGGTCTCCTTCATTTCACGTCATTTTTGACGATCCCTTGCCATTGTCATCCATCTTTTACTAAATATCCTATCCTATCCTATAAATATCTTTTTCCAATACAAAATTATGAATGATCAAAATTCTATAGCGGGCACATTCATCGTAAGAAAAAAATTTTGGCAACTGCGAAAGTTCTCTGTGCCAACTCGGCACCAACGCATCCTATAAAGTCATATTTTCATGCCGGGAAAGTAAGAAAACTGATTTAAATTTCAGCAATCGTAAACGGATTTCTGAAAGTAATTGTTTGTCGAAGTAAGCACATAATAATGAAACAATACGTTCAGAAATACGTACTTCAGAAAGTAACTTCAAAACAACTTCTTGTAACGTATTATTTTAACTTTATGTGATTGGAAGTTTCGAACAAAGCCAATTTATTTAATTTCTAAACATATGCCGAAGCATAAACGAGTAGATATCATACTTCGAACTAATTTATTTTAATAGGATATGACGACCAGGCTGGCGCAGTGGTACAGGGCTCGGATAAGCTGAGCATGAAGCGCCAGGGGTCGCGGGTTCGAATCCTGCCTAGGTCATGGATGTTTATCTATGTATTATATGTATTTCTATAATAAAAATCTTAAATATATAAAACAAATTAAATATATTTCCGTTGTCTAGTACCCGTAAGACAAGTACTTACGGTACTTAGCACGGGGCTGAACTAACGTGGTGTGTAAAGTCCACAAATATTACAAATATTATTATTATAGAATATTAATTATTACAATATTTATTAATGTACCTAACTACATATTCATCACGTATAAACCTTTTTTTTGTTTACGGGGAAAACCTTTATGTACGCTACCCAGGAGCCCGGTGTCGAGTTCGATAATAATTGGGTTGCCCCTACCGGCTAAACCCCTGCCTTCAGCCGCTATAATTAGAGAAATCCGGATCTACAAGCAACATGATCCCTCCAGCAACAGGCTGGCCTCGGTGAAAAGGCCAGACTTCTCCCTTGGGACTGTCCGGCCGCCTCTGAACAGCCCCTACTACGTCGTAGAAACTGTGCAGTGGGGTCAGGTTCCCATCCTGATCCCTGGCCCTAATATACTCCACAGGAGCTCGTCAACAATTAGTCCGATTCCTCCGATTAGGACAAATTCCGCCAGTAGTCCTGTTCCACGCCGCTATCTGCTGGTTCAAGGGGACAGGTGGAGGATCTCCCAGCTGTGCTGCTCTTAGTCTGGCCTCTCCCTCCAAGCCTGTCCGGTATGAGTAGCTCTGTCCGGCATAGCCTTGGGAATCACAGAGGAACGCAAGCCCCCACCACGATAAGGTGGCAGCAGGATGGGGGAAACACATACAAAACTACCCTTACCTGGTCTACCTACCATCTGAACAGTGTGTTACCAGCCTACTGGCATAAAGTATTTTATATCCTAAATTCAATCGTACGATGTTGGTGATGTACGAAGAAATCCTCCGTGTTTATTTGTTTACTGCACAAATATGGCGAAATATGAGATAACATGGAAACTCGGAAAAACGTAATGCCAACAAGATGAGGCCACTACAATATACGCTGTAGTTTTACTACGAGCATTGTCACGCGTGCCAGATTCTATTCCTTTTTATAATTTTGTAAATCGCACTCAAAGCGTAGGCTTGTAAATAGCACACATATTTTTTGATAATAAGAATCAGTTACTTATAAACTTGTATCTTATATTTTGAAACTCACCCCATCTGGTCCAGTTGAAGGCACCACGTTGACGAAGCAGCGGCATATCACCCATATGGTGATAAAGATGGCTGGGGCTCCTAGAGAAATACAGATGATATAATGTTCACGAAGAGTTTTAGGAGATATTGAATAATAACAATAGAGAGCCTTTTATAGTTTGACCTATTTTCCATGCCGCACCCTCTCTTTGAGATCGCTTTGCTTTCACTACACTATTAATAAACGTAAAATAATCAGCAAATGTCATATACCTACATACATATTAACCCCAATCCATGTTTAGAGATTTCAGAGACAGATGATAAGGTGACAACAAATTGTCAAATGAACGATTCAAAGAATTATTATACCGTACAAATATCTTCGTGCTTCCATAAAAACTGGTAGCAGTAAAATCGAAAATATTTTCCGAACACGGCAAGTCAGAACAAGTCGCTAGTATAACACACGGCAACTACAATTACGCGCGTTACTCCCAGAACTTTGTTGTGGATGTTGCGGTAAACCGCGACGTTATAACATTACCGCACAATCTGCGCAATTTATGTCAAAGGTTACTCACCCCATCCTATGGTCGTGTACACTTTCAGCTTGATGTTCTCTGCCGTAAAAGTCTCTACCACTAACATGTAGAGGTACAGACCTGCAGAATGAATGAAACACTACATTGATTTCTTGTTAGAAGGCTAGCGGTATATATAGGTTTTACTAATAACTCGTAACCGATTGACCAAGATAAGTCAGGATGGTGTGGTTATGTTGAATTTGTCTTGGAAGGCACTTAGTGTTGGTCGTTTGTAGGTTTCTTGATTATTTAAGAGTGTGATATAGCGGTCGGAACCTATAGATATGTCGTCCACAGGATCACGCATGTAACAGATAATTACACGAGCAACACGCTCTTCAACCGAGCCCCTAGTATCTATACGTAACACATACTATACGAGAGGAGATATCCTGCCAGATGATGGCACTGCCTTTTACCTATTTTATTTTAATGAAAGTGTAGAAAGACACCAGTCTCTAATTTTCAGAAGTTGTTTTAGTTATGCTTACACCAATTAATGTTATACTAATTAATTGAGAAAGATTGTTTCATGCTGATTAGCATTAATCAGCATTAATCATTATTAATAAATCTCTCTTTATTCAAAGTCTAATTTTGAAGGAAGGCTTTTCAAAGGTGTCATTAGCGGGGCGATAAAAGGGGTTCCGATGGTAATGTCATAATTGCTATTGACCCAGATATGACCCGGGGTAAATTATATTAAAATAGATCGAGTAGGGTTCGCACTCGATCCTGTAAACACGCCTTCGCATTTGTAAGGCGTGGGTTAAGGGCTGTTTTGATTTTATGCGTTACATTTTGCCGGAGACAAGGGTTAGATAGAATATATTATAATAAGTATAATTCAAAGTGAATCCGAGGTTAAGGAAAGGATGTAAAGGGATTCTTTTGAACAGTATCACTAACATATACGATATATGGGTCAAGAGAATTTCGTCATTTGTTCGTATATTAATTATTACAATATTTTTATATTTTAAATATATTTTACTAAAAGGTCTCAAGAGAAACCGCATATTCAGCGATTTTGAAACTTATGAAACCTTATAAATAGTGATAGTACTACATAGAAATTAGTTGAGTTTGCAGTTGGTAGTAATCTTTGTATAGGTGAATGGTTATTTTGTTTATATATTATATTTTTTTTCTGCATATAATATGCCTGGAGCTATTTAATATTATATCATAATGGAAACTACAACTGCATATGAAATATTCAACTATCGTCCCCATAATCATTTAGATGAAAATCAGTTAACACTATTGTTATTGTATAGTTAAAATAAATAATCTTGAATTTTGAACGTAAGAGCTATACATTGTATTTTATGCTTTGGAATATTTTATATTAACTATTCATTTAGATCATTTCATAGCTGCCTCTTGTTATAGTGTTGTTGTAATGGAATAATGAAATGAATACCTTCAACAAGCATCCAGAAGAAATTCGTTAAGTAGAAGTAATGCGTGCAGATAACCAACACCATACACGACGACTGGTCCTGCTGCGAGTCGTCTGACAGGTTCTGTGAAAAAATATAATATAATAGTTTTTTTATAGTATAAGGGGGCAAATGAGAAATCGGTATCATTTTCATGACTTTTCATGACTATTTACGCATATAGACATCCTCATAGAAGTTATACACACGCATTGCCCTCCTTCCTCCTCCACCCCCCATAGGCCACTTATTTATCCCTCCCGGGCAGCCTTCATAAGTTCTTCATCACAATTTAGTCACACATTCCAGTAAACAAAAATGATATATGTCTATGTTGCCCGTTGTACTCGACAACAACAACTCCTAAATAATTAATTGACTTTCCAATTTCTTTAGTGGTATCAGACATGACCGACTAAGTCAAACTTGAATTTGAAAACGGACGCAATAAAGCTACTTACTAGAGTCAGCTTGCTAATAAAGCTGTCTAGAAGCGCTATATAAGACGACTTGGTTCGAAATAATAACTTTTATGAATTGTAAAGATTGTTAAGAACAGACAAACTAGGTTAAGTGTCACCGGTAAGGACCAACGAATAAAAGAATATTCTTTACTTATTTTTTTTATTTCATAGGTTTATTTAACAGAATCATTTTTTTGACGGAAAGACATTGGTACATAGGTATCGCTTTTCGCCAATCCAATAATACAATAGATACATTATAGATCGTCGAGACGAGCGGTTCCCTGCTATTCCAACTCGAATTGGCTACTCAATAATAGTGAAGCTAACTTGATAGATGAATGTATCTAGGTGTATATATAAACGCTGAATAGCGATCTTGTCGTATCTAGAAAAATGCACTAAAATATGTATATTCGCATTTTCTCTAGACAAGACAAGATCGTTTTCTTGCGTCGATAAGTTTACGAACCGCTGCACTTATTTATGCACTATTTCTACGGTAGAGCAAAAGAAAATAGAATTCAAAAATCGAAGAAATGCGAATATGGCTTAACGCATTTTTCGAGATCCGATAAGATCTCTTTCCAACGTCGATATATTGATGTAAGTGAGAGAAGTACCATGCTGAATAGTGACAGTGACATGTTGCGTTTAGAGTTTCGGGAGTTTACAATGATCTGGAGAAGAAGGAGTGAGGGCAACACGGTTACATAACAATTAGAAGGATGTCTGTGGGTAGTTATCATAACGCTTCGCGGCTTATACTGTTTTATATATATTGTTACACGGCTTATTCTGTTTTAAATAATGTCCTTGTATTATTATATCAAATCAAGTTTGCAGTTCAACTCTTCCGAAACGGCTGACCCGATTTTCATCAAATTTTCTGTGTAAATATGATACGAATGAGAAAAGGTTTTAAATTTTTAGTAAGAGGTAGTGCCACACTACATGCTTACATGCAGCTGAATTGTGCCGGCACGATTGGGGATGTGCCTCAAGCTTACACGAGACCGGCGTAAAGTGACAGCTGTGTTGTGCGGTGTGTAAGTAGCCGCTGGCCCATGGAGATAGGAGGCAAAAGGAGGACAGCGCATCTGTATATCCTCTACGCGGATGTCTTTGGGCGTCGGTAGATTTTAAAATGTCACCGACTGCTCCTTTGTCACCCTATACCATAAAAAAGTTATATTTTCAAGGAATAGAAACATGATAATACCGTCTTAGTATGACGGTATATAAATAATCACATTACAAAATATCATATTAATTATGAATATTTGTGTTAGATGATGATGACATTGAATAATAACTTTAAAATATATGTAATAAATTTAAAATTGTCATTTTAATATTCCATCTTATAAATATGAAAGGAATAAAGGAATTGCTTCCAGGAGTCAACATTATAAATAATAATGAAGAAAAAGTTCTATTAATAAAACAGCACGAGCGACTGGATCAAACAATATCTTCAAAGAGGTATCAAAGGTATCGTTATATTATTCAGAAACTGTCTTTGAGTAAAATGAGATTTTTGTGCATAAAAAGGAGCTAATAAACTAATGTTCCTTCAATATCTTGCTCTCGTTTACATTTATAGAACCATCTTTGGATGCACGACTTTGTAGACTTTGTAGATATATCTTTTTTTCATTCGCGTAATTTATCTCAGGGTAGTTATGTAGTTTTTTTTCAGTATATGTTATTTTTATGTAAATATAGATGATAATCTATATCTGTAGCATTTTTTTTATTTATCAAAATCCCTTATTATAACCACGTTACCAGCTTGATTTTCAGATGAAAAATAGGATCAGTCTTAAAAGTAGAAGAAGTTCAAATAACGCCAATCAAAAAAGATTGACGCAATCATTCATCAATCATCATCAATAATTATCCTACTTTATTAAACAATTGTTGGTTTTCTTTCGACGAACGACGCTAAATTCCGACATCTATCTGTATAAAACTCAAACGTGACATAGCCAGCTATCAACGCACAGCCCAAACTACTGGACGGATCAACCTGAAATTTGGCATCCAGGTAGATGTTACGACGTAGGCATCCGCTAAGAAAGGATTTTTAGAAATTCAACCCCTAAAGGGGTGAAATGGGGTGTTGATGTTTACATGGGTTTCTTAGAAAATGAACGCGGGTGAAACCGCGGGGCACAGATATTTTTAAATATAGCACAATATTTTGAAGTTCCCAGCTAAGCTTTTAATACTTTCCATGAAATTCAAGCGCATTGAACCAGAAAAATATGTTAGCATTCATGGAATAATAACCCACACCGTAATATGATATTCTATCTCATACTTGCCGATGTTATTGAAACTTAAATAGAACCGACAGGCCATGAGTTTCTCGGCGATATGTTGACTTTGTTTATTTGGATACGAAGGTCCAATAAATCGGCATTATTATGCGTAATATTTTGCTAATATCCTGGATTATATCCAATATCATAACGATCGTTTAACTTTTGTGTTGTTAAAGTGTTCACTGCAATGAGTAATTGTAAACGAATTGTATGTATTAAACATCATTATAAAAGGTTGATGAAAGCGAGAGGTGTTAAATGAAACCACATATTATACTATAAGTGGATACTGTTAATTAGAGATATTAAAAAAAGTTTACAAGAAGTATACGAAAAATACTTTTTTCAAAGAAGTTAAATAGCGAAAAAATATAAACATGCTTGGTACTGACGGCAATAGCGAGAGGCAACTTCGCAAAGGGTGAATGACCCCGGTCCTCCTTAGTCGGCCAGTATCACGATCAGCTGACGATACAGCTGTACGAAGTGAGGAAAAAAACTTTAAAAAATTCCTGGGTCTAAACTATTGCTTGCTTGATTTTTGTCGTGTAGCCTGGAAATTATACACTAAATATGTGGTTTCATTCAATGCCTCTCGGTTTTATCAACTTTTTATACACTCAAATTGAGAATTTTCTCCTTTTATAAAGTCGGTTAGTTTTTGAAGGTAATAAGGTAATAATAAATCGGCAATAAATCGGTAATAAATCGGTAAAAAAATAAGGTAATATAAGGTAATATAATATAATAAAATAATAAACGGCAGTAATAAAAAATCTATAAAGAATTTGCTAGAACCAAAAGTAGTCTCAAAAGTGCTCTCTATCCGCGACGCGTGATTGAAATACAAATACCCCACTTATACGCAGTCTGAGTTCACCTGTAAACGTCTACAAGCACGGATTCATACAATATACCTACTGTCTAGGACCTAGGTATACGAAAATATTTCTTTGTGAATTAGGCTCTACGGAATAGGCGTACGTTCGGCAATCAACTGGTAAAGATTGTCGATGATTACGAATCTGTAAAATAACTTAATCGAAGGAATTGTTCCTGTTCCTTCTTGTTGTCTTGTTAAGACCAAGTATTGAAATAACCAAAAAAAAACACTTTATTTTTATTCTTATTTTTTTATAATAATAATGGGCAAAGATGAAATCGGGGACAGAATTCGCATAATACATAGAGGTCATACAGATGCGTTGCTCCTACTTACACACCGCATGAAACGCGAGAACGCAGCTGTCACTTTACGCCGGTCTCATGTAAGCGAGAGGTACCTCCCCGGTCGTGCCGCCCCAATTCGACTGCATGCAAGCATGCAGTGTGGCACTACCTCTTAATAAATTACTTAAAAAAACGTACCTGTAATGCTAAATTAAGCATCCAACTGCAGGCCGACAGTATGTACGTTGACATTAGGTTCGTGTGTATTGTGTTCCGCAGGCATCGTAGATCTCTATAAATGGAAACATAACATATTAAATATATTAAAAGTGAAATAAATTATTTAAAGTGAATAGAGAATATTTTAATTAAAATACCATGTCCAAATTAAGTACCTAATGAACGCCAACGGTGCTGAAAATTATATTATATAATTAATAAGTATATAATAATTTTATTAATACTTTTTAAATTTATTATATGTAATATTAGTATTATAAGAATGAAAAATTAGTTGAGTTGCAGCTGATATTTAATATAGAACATGATAATATTTTCGGCATCTATAAAAAAATCTAAAATATATTCAACAAGAAATAAAATAAAATAATGTCTAATAATAAAATAACAAATCTGTCTATATAGATCGCATACATCATTATAGGATCAAGAGAAGTCTAAGTGGTTGAATGTTTTAAAACTTTGTCGGACCGTTCATAGGTTTATACTTTAAATACACCCCTCATAAATATAATGTCGTATTTCATCCCAATTATACGACTATTGAAACTAGATATACTCTAATTCGTTCATAGCAACTCGGTGTCAAATATTTGAATCAAAACCACAAAGTTAAAGGTTTTATATACGTAGGCACATGACAAACAAGCCATAAAAATATATAAAGTAAATAAAGTAAATTAAGGATATTCCTTAAGAATAAGAATAATTCATACTTCGAAGCATAGATTTAGAATTGTTCTCACTACGTGCTTCGAAGAATGTTTCATTAAAATGTCTATAAATTTCAACGACGATATCATAGACAAGCAAAAGTTATTTATAAAGTATCAAGAGTCACCTTTCCATCAGAAATTTGTGGTGCATTTAATAATCCGGAAAATAAGTTTGTAGTCCCCTTTGGTGAGCTACCTTCCCAGGTTAATCGTATTACTTGCCCGGCTTAACTTTCAAAGTAATGCCTTTTATAATATTCTTTTAGTGTTCACTGCACACTTGATAAATTTACCCTGGAGCGTTTTAGAATTTATAAAATAATTTAACAAAGGAACTATTTTAAAAATAGAGGATAAACAAAGAGGAGGAGGAAATCGGATCAAATTCTCTAAAATAGGATTATTTTTAGTGTTCCGTACCCAAAGGGTAAAAACGGGACCCTATTACTAAGGCTCCGATGTCCGTCCGTCCGTCCGTCCGTCTGTCACCAGGCTGTATCTATGGCATGAACTATGATAGTTAGACAGTTGAAATTTTCACAGATGGTGTATTT
>LUGF01033758.1:0-14814 GCA_001625245.1 Calycopis cecrops | reverse complement strand
TGAATGACGTCACAATAATGTAAACCAATATCACGTTACGGTCTCAATCTCAAATCCTGAAACTGCCATTAGTTGTACAAGTCAATATTCTAATGACGTCATTTACCGTAGTTTTAAGGCCGTTTTATGACTGCCGCTATCCTAGGAAACACAGGCTTTGTCGTGCTGTATTCTCGTGAAATTGGGCCGGCACGACTGGGGAGGTACCTCTTGCTTCCATGACAGCGGCGTAAAGTGACAGCTTTGCTATAGTGTTATTGGGGTTTGTGAATAACCAGTGGCCAATATGGGGATGGGTGAAAGAGGTCAACGCACCTGCAAAATGTGCGGACATTAATGGTTGTTGGTAGTCACCAAATACCGACTGCTAGTTTGTCCTCCCATACTATATAAACAAACATATGCACAGATTATTATATTTTTTTTATTTTCCTCGTAGAGAGAATTTGTCTCTGGCCGAAGTTGACTTCTACAAATATTTTTCTGAACAGTCCAAATGGTTTTCCTACGAAATAAGTTCCATCATAAATGACGTCAGATTCTTACGTCACGTGATGTGGCTACGTAATCCAAATGACACGGTTTCCTATAAAGCGGAGATTGACTTCGTTGCGTTCGTCTGGTTTACATAGCAAACGTTTTAGTGACTCCATTCGCTATGAGCCACGGCAGCTTTCTGACAGCAGCGCTTTTCTATACCCAAGCTTAGGTAAAATTGTACTGTGTACAGCCAGCCTTGCTTTCCCGAGGTACGTAAAATATTTTGAGTATCCTACTAATATTATAAACTTGAAAATTTGTAAGTATGGATGGATGTATGGATGTTTGTTACTCTTTCACGTAAAAGCTGGAAGGGATTTTACGGAAACTTAACAATAATATATCTTATACATCAGAATAACACATAGGCTGTAATTTATCAATGTATATATATAATGCTGCAGGCGGTATGTCGACTTGAAATACACTATTGTAGGACAATTCCGCCAAACAACACGTTACCATGACAACAGATCTTCCAATAAGGACAAAACAACGTCTGTCGGGTCAGCTAGTATCTGTATTGTATCATCACATATTTAATATAACCGATAACCGCTGGGGAAGAAAAGTTCTCGAGCGGCGGCCTCGCACCGTAAGACGGAGTGTGGGACGGTCTCCAACTCGGTGGCTTGACGACTTGGTTAAGGCAGCGGCTGGATGCAAGTGGATCGTGACCGTGACCTATGACGTTTATAGGGGGAAGGTCTATGTCAAGCAGTGGACGTCCTCCGGCTCATGATGACGATGATGTTGATGATGATGATGATGATGAATAAGAAGAAGAAGAAGAAGAAGAAGATGATGATGATAATGATGAAGATGTCAAATAATTTTCCCGCTAACTGTGTAACTTTGTAACACCCCTCAGCTCAAATGTGTTTAATAAATCACCGTAGTACAAAATTTTCTGAAAATAAACATGCTTTGGGTGTATCCGGTCGCCCATGAAGGTGGGAGGAAGGAGGGCAACGCATCTGCATCAACTCTATACAGATGTCTATGACCGTTGTTAATCATGAAAATGGCTCCGACTGCTCGACTGGTCATTTCAGTTAATGTAAAATACATACAAGTTTCTAGAGTAAAATGAGCCATTAGACTTCACTTTATTGTCTGTACTTTAACGTAAGAAAGTTTGTATGTTAATTTCACACAAAATTAGGGCGCACGACGCCAAATGTAATTTTTTCAACTCTTGTGTTAAATGGTTATGCTCATACCTCCCATCGTTGGTGCGGCCCCTAGATACGAGTCCAAATCGCACTTGATCGATTTTATTGAGGCATGACACTCGTCCTCTTAAAAAACGCCAAGTCGCATAATTCTCAGACTAGCGATATTCGCTGTGAGGGTTATGTCTAAAATATACCTTTTAGCGTTTTATATTATTAAAACGTTAATCGGGAAACGTGGGAGAGAATCTCTATGAGAATTGATGAGATCATCATGTAAATAATATTAAAACGAATTAATAAATTATTAAAGGTTAAATTATTAAAAAAATTACTCCTCAGTTTTATTGTGAATAACCATGCCTGGATTATAAAATTGTATTAAGAAAACTCTAATTTTATAAATATATCTTTTTTAATTTTTTCACCAATTGTATTTTAGATAATAATTTTAAAAATACATAGTAACCCATGCAGGGGTATTTCCATATTTTCCTGTTCAATAAACTCTATCTTCAAGTGAAAGTTCTATCAAAATCGGCCCAGTTGTTCCAGAGATTACCAAGTCCAAACCGAATGACAGAGTCCGTAATAAAAAAAGACACTGCACTTGAAAATAAAATCGTTATTGAAAGACTTATATACTTCACCATAACAATTGCTCTGAGCTAAGACTCAAGACGACGGCAGGTAATTTCTTCTGAAAGAATCTTCTGCATCCGATTTTTTACTTTATTAACTTGCTTAATAAAACCGCGGTTTCAAGAAACAACACTTTTTAAATAGCTTCCTGTCGTCATTATTGCTCTGCAGCAAAAAAAAGCTGGTGATATACTATAACAACTCACCGCTGTCATTTAAAAGGCATCCTATTTATAGAATATTGCATTACAAAATTATTTAAAAAATTAGGCACTACTTCCTTTCCTTATTGTTTCCATCATGAAGTAAAATAAAATAACTACCTTGTGCGCCTTCACTTCAGAATTGTCCGTTCTCGAAGACTAAACTCCAATCGCGTTTTGAAGCTGACACAGTAAATTCGTAAGATAAGTATCAAGATACTGTGACGCAAAAGCTATTTCATTTGATGAATTGTTTACAATGTGACCTAAATCACACATGAAGCACGGGGCGACGTCTAGATATTACTGTCGTAATTTAACTTGGCGGTTTTCCGCTGGATCCGTAACGGCATCCGTCCTGCGTATAATATATCATTTGGTGAATATAGTGTTTATGACTTTGTAGAGTTAGTTGTCTATTGATAGTACAATAAACAGCTTGTATTTATCACATTATTTCATATTTAAATTTACTAATCGATACACGATCGCCATTGATTACACTAAGTCCTTTGATTTTATGTATAATCAGCTAGGTACATGAGTTATGACTAAGTTATCACTATTCATTATGATAAATAATCCTACTAATCCTACCAATATTATAAATGCGAAATATATTCGGGTAAAACCGCGGAGCGCAGCTACTGCACACAATGTTATTTTACTTAGAAATGTATAATATTGTACCAACTTAAGGATCCTTTGTACTACAAACATTATGTACGCGTCAGGTAATACCCCGAGGGTAAACTATCCTCGGGGTGTTAATTTAATATATGTAGAGGTAGAGAAAATAGCAAAGCAAAGCAGAATTACTACTGTTTAGGTAAGATTGTCTTTTCTCCAATTAGTATGTTTATTTTTTTTATGTAAACGAGCTGTCACATCTATTTTCATGTCCACCGACGTCCATAGATGTCCGCACAGAGGCTATACAGATGCGCTGCCCTCCTTTCAGTACATACACAATGCACGAAACGCACAGCTGTCAGCCGGTCTCGTGTAAGCAAGAGGTACCTCTCCGGTAGTGCCGGCCCAATTCCGCTTCATGCAAGCATGCCGTGTGGCACTACCTCTTACCTAAATTGTATATGAAAATAAATCTATTCTATTTAAAGATTACTTAATTTATTTGTCGGAAAAGTCAATCTATCATGGCTGAATCATGCAAGCTGTTTGCAAAATAGGGATTTAGCGGTATTGATGCTGACTGTGCCTCGCCTAAGATGTACATGTGATATTGCTGTAATAAACTTTATTATAGACTCATTAGACAGTAGATAAATATACTGACTATGAATTTCCTACGTGTTTTATTTTCTCTACGCATTTGACGTTGATTTTATCCCATAGGGGAGCCATTGATTGATAGCAGTTACACGCACGAAAAGCTTTCAAATTGAGGTGTAAGTGCTATCGATATTTCAGAATCGTGTGTACGGAAAACCTGCCCGTGGAAAAGATTGAGTATTCTTATTTAAGCGTGAAGTAAGCTTCTCATTTCTCTCTGATAAACTGCATGAAATGCCATGCTCCGTCTGCGGCCAATTCAGCATATGGCTGCTATTATTTTAAATACGCGGTTACAAATATCAAGATTAATAAATTGAAATATACAGATGACATAAATTTTTTATGTTGTCACAATTCACGTTTAATCTAACTACTATAATAAATTGAGCACTCAATATTTAAACATAGGTAGGTACATAAATTTATCCATTCCGATTGTATTGTATTGAGAACCCATTTTATATTTTTCAAATGTATTTTGTGGCGTTTCGCTTATGAAACATGTGGTATTGTATCATAGTTAGTGTACTCTTATTTACGGCCTCGTAAAATTTTGTATTCAATAAATAATTTTATGTTACCGACCTCAGATTTAGCATAATCAAAAATTTCTGAAAAAAAAACGAAAAAGAAAAATATTTTTAGCTCACATACCTAAAGTTTTATTAGTTTTAATAATTATTGTTATTGAAACTATTAGAACTGATTGATGTGAAAACTGATGTATGAACTTAAGTAAAAAAATAAGTGAAGAGAAAAATGTTCTGATTTATGTGTAGGGACTAAAAGTTCCTAACATTAGGACGGGTCAAGATATTTTAGTACACATAACTTACATCGAGAAGAAGGTCACTAAGATAGCAAAGTTTATAGTTATGATAGAGTTTTATACTCAAGTTTTAGGGTATTAATCAACTCCTTATCGGTCTGTATTTACGGGTTAGAAATGTGTCATGAGAGTAAAAATCTTTGTGTGTATATTTTATAGGTGAAATTAGGAAAAGTTGTTCTTATTCTACACTTATATCTTTTTTTTTTTTTTTTTTTTTATGGTATAGGGGGGCAAACGAGCAGTTGTAGCCATTTTCATGACTACCGACGCCCATAGACATCTGCATAGAGACTATACAGATGCGCTGCCCCCCTTTCTCCTCCCACCTCCATGGGCCACTGGCTACTTACACACCGCACGAAACGCGACAGCACAGCTGTCACTTCACGCCGGTCTCGTGTAAGCGAGAGGTACCTCCCCGGTCGTGCCGGCCCAATTCGGCTGCATGCAAGCATACAGCGTGGCACTACCTCTTACTCCATATCTAAGATGGATATGGAGTTTAAGGAGCATATAGGAAGGCGAAGCCTTTTTAAGCAGATAATATATTGGTTTCTTTCCTTTCTCCCTTCTAATAGGGTACCGAAAACTCTCAAATCGCACAACATGCAAAGCGTAGGTTGTACCGTGTACTGTGCGTAACTGAACGTTACTCGATAATGTGTTGATGCCAAGTATTTCAACAGCTGTAGCTATTAGGGGGTGTGGTTATAAAGGTATTTGTAACAGTAATGTTGTAGCTTGTGTCTTTTTGGAGTTGAATTGTACTAAATTTTGTCGATCTATTTCAATTAAAATTGTAAAGGCGGACATTCTCCCCAACGTATGCACACACACCAGCCTGTAAAGCGTAGCTGTTACCTCCCCGGACACCACCACCCATCACAAAATACTATTAAGTCTACTACATGGATCGTCTATTCAACGAGTTTACGCTTCATGTAATATCAATCCAATTCTTAATCTACTAGCTCAAATTGAATGAAATTAGATACTGAAATTTTAAGCTTTCTGTTTTATCCACTACGAAGTTATAGAAGTTCGAAATTGACCTGAATTGCTTCGGGAAAAGCATGGTACAGCGTGCCACTTTTTTGCTCGACTTGGCGGGGGCACTGCCGGGCCCCCAGATAAAACTGAATTGATTGCGAATATCATCGGTCAAAAAGATTTCTGGGTGTTTTACTAGTATTTAAGTAATCTGCGCTCACAATAGTACTATTAGTATAAGCTTCAAAGGCTGTGCTTGCATTATGACAAAAAGCAACCTGCAAACCAAATAATAAGTAGGTATAGACTGTCTTCTTATCATCTATTCAGAAGAAATACTGTAAAAGTCCCTACTTATTATAACCGACTGATCGTTGTCCGTCTCATTTAGATATTGGTAGAATTTTATTAGTAGCGTAATGCTTTTTCTATTCCAGTAAAATGGAGAAAATGTGTTTTACCCGCTTAGTAAACCATATATAATATATATGGGGCAAAACGGGTATAATATATACAATTTACTCGGGCTTAGTGCCAAGACTAGGAATCTGCTTAAGAACTGTCTGAGAAAATTATTATTTAACACATAAAATGGGTCAATAGACAACAGTTGTAAAAGAATGGAGCCATTTTATGTGTATTTAATGAATGAGAAGGTACATTGCAAGTTTGTATTTCCATAATTTTACGTAATCAAAACTTCCGTTCGCGGTTATTATAAACACGAAAGTATATTTTACTTTGTTATACTTTCTTTACGAAAAGATTTACTTAATATATTTTGATGAGAGTTCGCGCAGGTCTTGCACCACTCGATCTACCCAGTCTCTCTTGTCGGAGGCCAAGACTCACTTCGGGTCACTGAGCCAGCGGAGTAAGTAAGTAAGTAAATATATTTTGATGAAATTTGCCACAGATATATATAAAATTTATTTGTTTTCAACACATGTAGTTCATACTTTTTCCATGTTTCATTCACCCTAAAGCGTTGGGAAGTCTTAAGTCATAAAAAACATGTTAGAATACGGTTTATTGGCTAATGAATTCGATTCAGAAATAGAAGCACTCACTCGGTACTCGATAAAGAAAACATTGAGCTCGCGTGCTGAGTGCTGCCGCGATAACAATTATCTGATCACTCGGTTTAAACACTTTTACACTCGAGTGCTTAATCCCACCATCAGCAGCTTATTAGTAGTGGGTTGTAAACTTGCTACTTAGCTGTAGTTAAGTGAATGTGTGACAAAGTAGGCATAAGCATCCCAAAAAACTACAATATGGACCTTCGATCTAGAAAAATTGAATTGGAAAAGTTGTTGAATTAAATTATTAAATTGAGAAAAAAACCATTCGAAATAAAAACAAAAAGAAAGGAATTCCGTTTTTTGCCGATATCGCAAAAATATTATTCTTTATCAGAGTTTAAAAAATCTCTGCGAAGGAGAAAATTCGTAAAATACTCTATTCTCCCTAAAACTTTATTTTAATTATGTATAACTATTAACTATTCTATTATTCACTTCAAACTTTAATACTTCGAGACCAGTATAGAATTGCATCTAAATATTGTTCTCACTCGATATTCTAGATCTTTTCTGGATTGAACAAAATATCGCATGAATTTTAGGCCGCTATGTCCATATAGTAACTTTTAACTTATTAGACTCTGTAAACAAAACGATAAACACTAAAAAACAATAAGTACTTTTACTAAGCGCAAACTTGGCGAGCATTACAACTGAATCCATCTGACAAGACCAGAAAAATGCTTTCATTTGCAATATACCAGTAATTTTACTATGCAGTCATCCACGGTCCGTGTGGTGGAGCGACTTCTTCATAAACAACAATTTATTTATCTTTGGTGGCACGATTTTCCCTGCTGCACAACTGATTTCTTACCCCCATAAATAGCAAAATTTATTTTATAGTTGATGGAATGTATTGTCACTTCTTGATGGAAATTCATATTATAATCTTATTAATTGATACCTGATGATGAATCTTCGAAACCGGTTGTGTTAAATTGTAATTGAGTTTAATAAAAGTGGAAATTATATTAAAAAGTATATTATTTAATAAGATTATAAAACTGATCTTAACTAGACTAAAGTAAAAAAGGAAAGTAATATTAATGAAATTTAGAAATAAGAGTTGGTTGTCTAGGTGATGAATAATTAACATAATTATAATAGGTTTTCACTTATGCATAAGAGTAGGTAGATCCGCAGATTAGCAGGTTTCATAGTGAGTATCGTAATGTAGGACGCCCTGTGACTAGATGGGGTGATGACATACGCAAGTCTGTAGGCAGGAAGTGGGAAAGGTTATCCGAAGATCGAGGCCAGTGGCGTGTTATGGGAGAGGCCTATGTCCAACGGTGGACTGCAATAGGCTAATGATGATGATGATAGTGAGTATCAACGCGACCAATCCAAAATACTACTTGCCAGAATCATTTTATAATTGCTATTAAGACTGGATTTAAATGATCTAATTTCCAACTGTGCGAAGCCGTACCTACGATACAACTTTGATCACTTGCGCTACACCAATTCTTTCATACCCCAGTGAATGTCAATAGGCAACCAATAAACACCGTTATAAATCCACGTTTAATAGATTGTGCTTTAAAAATTTACTTCCAGCTTGTATTTAATAAATTAAAGTTAATTCGTTGAGTAGGTAAATGTCTATGCAGCCCTGTGTAGTAAAAATATGTACATTTTGTAAACGCACTGTTCAGACGAGCGAATCACAATAAGTAATATAATATCTGTAGACTTTGCACACGACGCGACGTTAGTCTAGCCCTGTGCCAAGTACCGTAAGGACTTGTGTAACGGGTATTAGACAACGGAATATATTTAATGTTTTACAAACTTAAGAAATTTCATTTTTTTAAGATTTTTACGATAGAAATACATAATATATAATGCATAGATAAATTATGACTAAGGCGGGATTCGAACCCGCGTCACTTGGCGCAACATGCTCCGCCTATCCGAGCTCTGTACCACTGCGTTAGCCGATCGTTAAAGCAACAGTCAAAGCAGTTAAATGCTATTGATGAAGCTCACAAAGCAATAATACAACCGCCCATATAATGACGGAGTCGGAGAGTCTGGTGAGTTGTTTGTCAGTGATATCTTAATTATTACCGCACCCCTGATAGAAAGACGTGCCTCCATTGCCGCCAATATTAGTGTCGCGAATGAGTCCAGATTTTTTTAAGCTGACCTTCATCCTAGAAGATGATAATTAATAGAGTGTAAATGCATTAAATTTTATTGTCTTTCATCGTGTTTCTTCCTGGAAAGTCCTTAGCCTAGTCTAGATACGATTATTAGCAAGGGTTCGCAACTTCGAGTAGAATCAAAAACAGACCTTAGATAAGACATGTGTAGCCTGACCTGGTATGCGAAAATATATCAAGAGATAGGGATTTAGTGGTGATGCTGACATTGATTAACGAGCTAGTTTCCGAGTAAACTTTGACAAAGTTTTCCGAAGAGATAAAGAATCAATTACATAGGAAGGGAAGGAAGAAACGTATTACAGATATAAACTCGAACCATACCTAACTTATTTCTTTCGATATAACATTTGTTATATTTTGAAAGAAACATTTCCAGGCCATTTGTTTTTATTCATGCTTATTTCAGTCCATGGCGTATAATAATATAAGCTATCCAGTCAGAATAAAAGTACGCAGCCTTATTATATTTGTGTTGTCTTTCCGTAAAGAAAGGAAGATTGTTCGGTAATAAAAAATACATTATGAGCAATTTTTTGCAACTTTCAACAAAAATCATTACAACAGTAATTTCCTCATTTACAAGTTATATAAAAACATTAAGAAAAGGAACTACATTAATACATATCATAGGAAGAAACAGTAGCGTAACTATAGGTACCGCTCAAGACCCGTGGTAAATTCATCGCATTGGCCTCCCAACATAAAGTAGCTTTTTTTTTGTTGGGATTCTCCTTTGAAAGGCAGCGTTGTGGCTGGGGACCCGGAGAATTTTGCCACCATGTAAATACGCCACACTGGGAAGAAGTTGTGACACGTTGAGTGCAATCTTATCTACTGGCTCCATTTTTAGCACGCATGGGAAAGATTGATATACACACAAAAAATGTCACGATAATCGTCCACGCCACATAAGAGCAGATCAGTGTCATACCGAGATTAGTACCAGCTCAGTAGCTACCGAGACCAATTGTTATTCAAACCATTCAACCACAGTGACGCTGTTCAGTTTAGTGCCGTTCCGGGTATTTTCACATTTTATTTCGCGTCGGGAACGTGCGAGCGAGTTGTTCAATTTGCTTGCAATGCCGCACGGGACTACTTCTTACTAAGATCTTCGTGTATTGAGTAACGAAAATTCCATAAGCGGAGAAAAAGTAAAATTCGTCAACAGAGGAGACTAGATTATTTAATAAATAATAAATAAATAATTCTTTATCGCACACTGAAAATTGCTTACAAGGTATTTAGAACTCAATATAATAAATGTACAATGGATGGCCTTATCGCTTTAAAGCGATATCTTACAGGCAACTATTACTTGAAAGATGTATTGATTGGATACAGGGGCATGCAAACTGATACAAATTTTACTCAAATACTCAACTTAAACAATCCTAATAAACAAATATCAAATAAATGTGTAAAATGCTAGCCATATTGTGGAAATTGAATACCAGCAGAAAAAAGAAGACGAGATCAAAGAAATGTATTGATACTTACAGTGAGGAAAATGTCGTTTATTTATATGTATATTTTGTACAACAACAACATGTTCTCTTTGTTCACCATCTTATTATCGTTACCGCTTAACACCAGAATTGCAGGTTTACCTCTGACCCAAAAAATAAGTAACAATTGCACGCGCTTCGTGCCAAAACATAATGATGGTATTTTCAATTTATCGAGCGTATACAGGGGCTTCATCTAGTCTGGGTGCAATGAAGATATCATTACTGCTTTATTTAGCGAAAATTAATGGAACACTTAATTTGTTGAGGAGACATCAAAACACCGCGCGCCGTTCTGAACGTGACTATTTGACGTTGGGCATGCTTAGAGATGTCAAGGGCGGCTTTGAAGATCCGCCCTAGTTAGGTCTAAGTATCTTAAATACGAGATTATATGCGAATTAAAGGTTTAAAGTTAACACATGCCATGTCAATCATATGTCAACATATTATGTTAGTATGATGACAATCAGCTAGCTACTATATTCGATCATGTTTTTCTTTTAAATTTTAGTTATTAACATTTGACCATCGAGATATATGTGTAGGCGCGTCCATCTTATATATTATCGTCTTCATTCATTCTCATAATCCATTATCTTATTATTACAAAATTTTTTGAAATAAAAAATAAGATCATTTTATTCAAGAAACATTCAGATTCATTTAAATGCTTTCATACATTATCTTTTACATAAAGTTAATATTAAAGAAGTCCGTTAAATGCTCTTAGTGCTTACCAACATCGACATTTCTTTATTGCTCTTAGATCAAAGTTATCTGACTTCAAATATAATTCAGCTAATGTCACTCTTGCAACCCACATCAAGAACAACTTAGACCAGTAGCCAACAACGCTCTTGAGACCAATAAATCAGTCTTATCGCTTTCAAGAGATTTCAAAATCGTCTGTAGGTATACATTTTATAGCGAGTTCAAAAATCTAAATATCCGCCTCGATATTCTAAGCTCAGTTTAGTTCTAATCTTCAAGGAGCCTGAAGGCTGGGGTAGACCGGGTATAAAAGTAACACGGGATAAACGTAATGAATGGAATCAAGAAATAACTAAATTAGCTTCGCTGATGGCTCTAATATTGATTTAAACCATTTTGCACACCTGATTACCTCAGCTCATCTCACGGCACTGTAGCGACAGGACGTTATAATACGAAGGCGTTGTAAAGTACGGTCAAAGTACATTTTGATACAATTCTTTGATTGCTTTTGTTTGTTTGTGCTACAATTAAACTTGTGTATATTACTATTATAACACATTTATTTCTTTTATTTTAAAACGTGAAACAAAAACTTTTTTGTTATATACACGTGTTTGTTACATTCTGGCAAATTCGAAGCCGCGTATGAAAGTAACAACTTGTTGTTTTGTCGAAATAGAAACTGTGATTTTCTAAAGTACCTACTATCTGTGATTTTTTTATATTTAAAATTTAAAACTAATTAAAAAATTGAATAGTATCGACATGTTGATGAAATGTCATGGATTTCTTACGGAAAGTAATGCTCAGGAATCTAACATTTTCGGTTGCCGTCAAATCCTACTAATTATGCCATCTTACTAATATTATAAATGTAGTAGGCATTTGGCCGTCTCTATCAGATAAGGTAATCAGTGGGCATATCGGTTGCGGGTAGAGGAGATCAAAAATTGACACACGTTATAACTTCCCAAAGAAATTTTATTCGACATCTCGCAATTTAACATTTATGTGCTCCGCGCTCTCAAGCTCCCTCTCGTGGTCTCCACACATCTCTCCTCCTGGCTACCTGCACACACGTGCACAGCGTTGCGTCAGAGGGTGCGACAGAGTCGTCCCTCTAGTCTATTGTCAACTAAATCTTTACAACAGTATCCTATTTAAGTAACAAGGTTTTGTAAGAGATAGTGCCACACTGCATGCTTGCATGCAGTCGAATTGGGCCAGCACGACTGGGGAGGTACCTCTCTCTTACATCACACCGGCGTAAAGTGACAGCTGTGCTGTCGCGTTTCGTGCGGTGTGTAAGTAGCCGGTGGCCCATGGAGGTGGGAGGAGAAAGGAGGGCAGCGCATCTGTATAGCCTCTATGCGGATGTTTGTGGGCGTCGGTAGTCATGAAAAAGGCTGCGACCGCTCGTTTGCCCTCCTATACCATAAAAATAAAAATAGTAACAAAGGAATTAAACAACTTCTTATTAATTATAACTATAATCAGCTAAGCGCCGTTAAACGCGAAAGTTTGTATGTTTGTTTGTTTGTGTGTTTATTTGTTTGTTTGTTTGTTTGCTACTCCTTCATGAAAAAACTGCTGTACCGATTTTAATGAAATTTGGCACTCGCATAGAAAGTAATTTGGATTACCACACATAGGATAGTTTTTATCCCGAAAAAATGTTCCTATGGGATGCCATGGAATAATTTTCAATTTTCCACGGAATCAAAATTTACACGGGTGAAACCGCGGGGCGCAGCTAGTGTCATATAAGATCGATATGTACAGAAAATGTTTAAAGATGTTACTTTATAACGTGTCCCGTATATTATAATCTAAATGCCTAAAGGAAAAAAATCTTATGAAGAAAACACTCTGACAGAATATCAATCCATCACTCCAACATAACATACATAATAATTATGGTTACTGCAATAAGAGAAGCCTCTTTTTTTTTCAAATGTTTACTTTAAGGCAATAACACTAGTATCAAAAGAAGTTATATTGTGGATAATGTCTGTCTTATTAAGAAACTATTTGAAATGGTTTGTTTGTTTCAGAATTTATTAATGTTTTGAAATAGGTATACTTTACAACCTTCCAAAGTCAAGTACCTATTTTTCTTACATGATAATATTCCTTTATTATTTTGAGCCTATATTTTGTTCGTTACGAATTTGTCAATGTTTATAAAAAGTTCTATGACTACTCAAAAATGCCGTTTGTTTTTATTAAATTCATAAATATATTTGGATATGATTTGATATATTTCCTATATATTATTATACAACATAGCATCCGCCCGCAGCTTCGCCCGCGAGGATTTAAAAAATGGAGGTGGTTCTCAATTCTTCGAAATGTTTTTTTTTAATGTATAGTGTTGTGCACGTGGTCCCATTGTCCGGTCAGGATCTGATGATGCGATCCTGCTGAAATTGAAGGAACTCCTTATATATTATAGGCATCTCAAGGAAAGAACGCAGGCTGCCCGAGCTTTAAATGTTTCGCTGCTAATTACTTCTAAACGACAATATCTCAAAAACATAGTAAAATAATATATTACTAAAAATTAAGTCTAAGTGAATATGGATGTATGCTTTTTATAAAGTTTAAAATCTATATCTTACTAATATTATAAATGCGAAAGTTTGTATGTTTGTTTGTTACTCCTTCACGCAAAAAACTGATTTGGTAAGGAAAAAGTGACATAAATACGATCAATAAATGTTAGTTCTTTTGGTTCTAAGATCCTTATAAAAAATATTACAGTCTTGAGGCTAACTCTTAGAAATACAAGTTTAGTAAATTTAATCAAACATAATTTTGCAGGTTTAAGTGATGCTCGTACAATACAAGCAAACAAGCGTAGAAATTAGAATGAAATAGTAGGAAATAATGAATATAAAATAAATAACGAGGTCGGATGGGTAGCAGGACATTCAGTTAGTAGTGTCGCTTGATAGGCTTATATCGATAGACTATCGATAGTCTATCGATAGTTGGCAATAGTGAGAATATTGACATGACTATCGATAGGATCGATATTTTTGATAACCTATAATAGTATCGATGCTATCGATAGTATTTTACTTTGATTGTCGCTATGCTATCGTTACTATCGATAGTCCTATTGATAATCCAACTGATTTTCGAGGTCAATTATCGACAGTGGAACTATCGATAGTTCGGCAGCTCTAGATTCAGTATCAGATTCTGTGAACGGATCCTGGTGGATATTGTTACGGAGATTACCTAGAAACGCAAGTTCCGTACAAATCACGCAATTGTATGGAACATTCATTCATCATACATTCTGGTACAATAATAGCAATGTATATTGGTATTAATTTCACTATAATTTCTAATAATATAAAGTTCTTTGTGAGATATTGGAAATTTAAAAGTGTAGGTAATATGATATCAGCATGTTGTTGTGTACTTCTTTGAGTCCAATCATCTGGATAATGCATTAGCATTTCTTTCTTTGTGATATTGTGTTTGTCTCCGGAAGGCATTTAAAGTTATTTAAATTATACTAAGGGATTTATTTTTTCTCGAACAGAAATGATTTATTCCTACTTAATTATAGGAAAACACGACAATTTGCCCAAAACCGGAAAGTTACTACCCAAATCTGACACTTTTCCTTAAATGGATT
>LUGF01033757.1:140371-150722 GCA_001625245.1 Calycopis cecrops | reverse complement strand
AAATACATTAAAGTACCTTGGATTACTCGTTTCGCAGCCTGCTTGGCCTGGTGTTCCTTTATTAGAGAAGACAACATTATGATAAATACACATTCATTAACAGAACTTGATAGCTCAGCAAGATCAGCACAGTAAACTTATAAAAATAAAAACATTGGCTTAAGAAATGAACTTGGTCTTTTGTATGTATTTTTACCAGTTGATTTGTATACAAATTATATAGCTACAATGCTACAATTAGAAAGAGGCGTATTTTGTCAATATTATTTATTGTGAATGTGAAATGTGATTATTCCTGTAAGAATAAAACAGTGACAGTAAAGTGACACTGACAAGTGACACGAAGATTTTTGTTCCAAATAGAGGTCGTGTACTTAGATATTTCCCTCCAACGCATCCGGCTCTCAGGCCATATCAATATGGCTCGCAATCACAATCATCTACGAATATGATAATTGTGCATCAATGAGTTTGTTTTTTAGTCAGTTTAGGCGGGNNNNGACCCGCCTACGTATTCAAAATCTAGTATATGACCCTCTGCAATATTGAGTTTGACACCCCTGCCTTAGATACACAGAATCGTCTTGTACCAGTAATAAAATAAATGTGATTTGTTTTTGTTACTTCTTTCAAACTTCAAATCCATCGGGTATAGTATAATTACCGATTTTCCCGTAGAAATGAGCGTTTTTCCGCAGTAAAAAGTGTTCTAAATGCTGCTCAGGCTTAGTATCTATACACCACAAGAATATATATAATATATAGATGATACGATCATTTAGACGAAACCAGTTAACACGTTCACTGCGGGTTGACGCAAATCGACCTCAAGCTCGACTTGACGCCAGTGCGGGGCTAAAAGTTCGTGTTTTTTTCTCTCGTGCGGGAGCTCTCACCGTGTAACCGCATGGCATATGATAAAGACAAATATACCTTTTTGTACAGTTTTAAAACTCGGGCTCGTTGGTACAGAAAAAATATTTGAGGTCTAAATAAGCCTCGAACGCACTGGTAACTTCTTTTTTCTGCACAGTGCGGATTGAGGCTTTTTTAAACCTCAAGAAAGTTGCCCCAAAGCCGCACTGAGGGAGACGCGGGCGGCGCACGAGTGGATCACTAGACTACGGGCGATAATTTAAATCACGCTTAGGTTTTAGTGAAGTGAATTCAAAAGATTTCGTTGCATTACACTTAAAACTTGAAAATAACAATAATTGTTTTTTATCAAATAGCATTGAAAATAAATGTAGCAGCAGTATTTGAGATTTTAAATAATTGAAAAATCCCACATTAATGGCCTTAAGGAGGTGTGAGCACTAGGTAATGAATCTAATACATATAAATTAGGTACATTGTCTCAAGGCTGATTTTGAGATATTGTAAATTGTATCTAAAAAACTCAATGAGATGATGACTTTTTTATCGATAATTTTGCCGATAAGTGCTATTCTCTGCACTAGGCTTAGCTGAAATTCCTTGCGTTTTGAGGCCTAAAAGACCGCAAATATTACTTAGGTATTATTTCTGGAACTAGAGGTCAGAACCAAGGACTGAAGAATATAATACCATATAAAAAAAGTACCTAAACTTAGTCTAGGCAAACTTACGAAGGATATATTATGTAACCTTATAAATATGAGACCGAAACGACCTCATCCGCACTGTCACAGAGGAAGGGTTTGGGCAGATTAGACCTCACCTGCACCAGTTAAAAGTTCTTTAAGATTCAGTACCTACGCAGTGAACGTGTTAAAATGACCTTGGTCGGTTTTTTTTTTTTTTTTTCTTTTTTTTTTTTTTAGATAGAAATTACGCTAAGGACTGAAGGTCTGTGCAGCTTCATCCATATGAGATGGAGCGTCGAACCTCTGTACTTGTGGTCGACAGACCCCTTTCTGTCTTTCTGTCTTTCCCAGACTAATGGGAGAAGGCAAACCGGACTTATTGCGACTAATAGGTTGTACTATTATTATCTGGCCGAGGACAACGGGTGTCCTCAACTCCCCACCTTTAACGGAGGGGAGCAGCTCGCGCGCGGCAGCTAAAAAGTGGCCGACACGGGTCATGAGCTTGAGGAGCTCTGTGAGCTATCTTGACTGGGGGGCCCGGACCCCCCTTCCACCACTGGCGGGTGGTACGACTCGCGCGCGGGTGTCGTGATTAACCTAACCGGTTCGGCGGTTTGATTTGAGCTCTGCAAAAGGGCACTGGCATTATTCCCTGAGACTAAACTAACATCGTCGTTCTGGCTGTCAGGAGCCGAACGTGTGTGCTGTTGTCTGTCAGGGTGAAGTTGTGGTCGGAACTGTGTCCGCGTCCGGATCCCCCGGACGGGGTGTAGAGTACCTGCATCGCGGGTGTGTGTCTGTCTTTGTTTACGTGTCTCGATGACTTGAAGTGCCCACTAACAGAGGGGAAGCACTTTGAAGTGCCCACTAACAGAGGGGAGCTCGAGATCTTTGTGAAGATCGATATTACGGACATACCACGGGGCACCCGTGGCCATACGGAGGAACCTATTTTGCACTACTTGCAAAGGTAAGAGAGTCCTAGGGCTAGCGTGTGCGAACACGGGACAGCAATAGGAAAAAATCGGTCTAATGCATGTGACGTATAATGTACGCTTATTTCTAAGCGACATTTTACTTCTAGCATTGATGAGGTGATATAACTTGTGTAGCACATAAAGTGCTTTTTTGCGCACGCGTTTAACGTGCGGCTTAAAATTGAAGCGACTATCTAGAGTGACACCCAGGTACTTGACGGAGCGTACCCTGGCTGGGGATGGTTTGACCGTATAAAGAGACGGGGGGCATGATACGAGCCGGTCTCATTTGAACATTATGCCAGCGACCTGAGAACAGAATCGACTGGGACTTATCGGAATTGACCTCGATCCTCCAGCGGGCGAACCACTCCCCTAGGGAGGTGATCGCCTGCTGCAGGTACTTGGTCGCTAGAGGGACTATGCGAGCACGACTATAAAGGGCGGTGTCATCCGCGAACATCGCCAGCTCTACCCTGGGATGGCGCGGGATATCACTCGTATAGAGATTATACAGAGTGGGGGAGAGAACAGAGCCTTGAGGGACTCCGGCCCTTAAGGGGCGCCTAGTGGAGAGCGTACCCTCCACCCTATACTGGAATTGCCTATTGGTCAGGTATGCCTTTATGGTTAGTACAAGTCTAACTGAGCGATCGCCCTATCGGCGTCGCTCGGCCCTATCCTATCGGGGATGCCGTCGAGGTGGTTCGACTGTAAGTTAGCGAGATTTTCTCGCAGAAGATTATAGTCTATTATCTTTTTAGGGACAATGACATTATCGAGGGGGCCAAAATCTAATAAGACTGGTCTGTGGTCTGAGTCTAACTCGTATAACGTTTTTATCGGTTTTTGTTGTGTGATACTGAGCAATGTGCTGGCAGAAGATTTGGAACGTACGGCGGAGTTCCCTTTAGGGTAAATGTGTTCTGTGGCGGAGTGTCAACTGTCTGTCACTATGGCTGTCATGTGTCAGTCGTCAGTCGTCACTCGTCAGTGTCACTCGTCTGGACTCTGGGCACATCCGGACTCTGGTTTCAAAAACCTTAAAAGAAGAGTTAAATAAATCACATTTGATACTGATATATAACAATAGTGTCGTGTGTATTTGAATTTACCTCAGCTTAGATTAGGCTAGCTTGAGTTATTGTAGACTTAGACAGGTCTTTCGCCTTACGCTAGTCATTATTATTTTACGGTTCTTATTATCAAATGAACTGATAGCATAACAGATAACTCTAACATATAAAGTCCTTACGAAAATTTACTATATTATTGTTTAAATAATTGAAAGTGATAATTGCTGTACTTTTTTCTTCTCTACTTAAGAAAAAAAAACATTTACTTTTTTCTTACATAAAATGTCTTTGCAAGCTAAAGTTCTTTCAATCCAAAGTCATGTTGTACATGGATACGTAGGTAATAAGAGTGCAGTGTTTCCTCTTCAGGTGAGTGTATTAATTATCACTCCCGAACTTAACATACCTAGTCCTTGAAATACCTATACTATATTACCCTTGAACTGACTGAACATGCTAATCTTAAAGGTCATTGTTTCCTTATTATTAGTATCGTAATAAGAGACTGAATGGGAGTACTAATTTTATGATTTTGTTCTCTGTATTGAAAATAGGTAGTAAAGTATGCTTCAACTTCTTATCCTAATATTCTTTTTTTATGGGACAGGTTGGCAAACAAACAGAGCCATTATCATGACTAACAACGCCCATAGACACTGCATAGAGGCTGAGTTGAACTGCCCTCCTTTCTCCTGCCACTTCCATGGGCCACAGGCTACTTAAACACCAAACAAAACACGAGAGCACAGATGTCACTTTACGCTGGTCTCTTTTTAGCTAGAAGTACCTCCCAGGTGGTGGCCAATTCAGCTACATGCATATGTGCACTGTGACACTACTTCTTCACAGTAATTACACACGGCATACATGAGAAAAATAGTATAAGCACTTGGATCAGTAAAGTAAGAAAGCCTCAGATCATGTTGATCTTAAATTTTCTTTTGCCGACAATTATATGTCATGTAAAACTTTCATATTTCCTGCTTAACAAATCATCTAGATCATGTAGACATCTATGACCACAATATAAAAATAGAAATAAACCAAACAACTATAAAATGTATTTCAATAAAATTTTTTATTTGTAGATTTTGGGGTTTGAAGTAGATGCAATAAATACAGTACAGTTCTCCACACATACTGCATACAAACATATTAAAGGAACTGTTTTGAAGAATGAGGAAATGGAAGAATTGATTAAGGGACTTATTTTAAACGATGTACACCATTATACACATTTTCTCACGGGTTACTCGAGATCACCGGATTCTTTAATGCAGATAGCTGAGATCATAAAGAAACTTAGAGAAAAAAATCCAAATTTAGTGTATGGTAAGTGTTTGTATTATTTATATACCAGTTGATCAGTGCCCACTTCTTTACGCATAAAATATAAAAAATATTCATTTGTAAGAAAATACAGCCTATGTTTCTTCCTGATAATCTAGCTTTCTATTGGTGAAAGAATGGCTTAAATCATTCGAGAAGATTTACAGCATATTCGATACAGATATATAACAGACAGATATCTTTCCTCTTTATGCTATTAGTATAGATTCCATTCAAAAGAACTAGATGGTATCATTTCAAACATTATTGCATTATGTTGCAAGTACTTTAGGTTTACTATTTGTGTAATTGCAGGTTCTTGAAATAAATAATGATCAACTTACTCTTATATTTCCAGCCATATTATTCAATTACATGACTATGATATTTGAATAAAGTACAAACTGGTTTTAATTAGCTGTGCATTGAACATCTAATTTAAAAACAAAATAGTTTATCAGGAGAAATTCTGACACATTGAAAACACGAGTGGTTGGTCCCACTTTCGACCCTAAACTTAGTCTCGTTGCCAATTATCTACAATATAAAGCTGAAGTATGTTTCTTTTTTTGTTTGAACGTGCTAATCTCTGAAACTACAGGTCATACTTAAAAATTCTTTCCATATTTGTTAGTCCATTTAACGAGGAATGCTATAGACTACTTTTTAAATTACTGCAGTAAAAAGCGGATTTACGTACACGTACGAAGTTGCGGGCGTCCGCTAGTATGATATAGAGATCAACAATGACAATGTGTGATAACCTTGTCCCACATTGAACTCAATATTGTGCTTAGCAAATTGTTAATTAGTTGGTCACATCAGAGTAACTGTAATAATTCGTTATTGGGCTTGAAAGAACAGTACCAATGTCAAACTCAATTTTACATATTATATTTCTTAATATGACCTTAATATAGAACAGTCTTCATTATAGTAAGATTTGTAATAATGTCTAATAATGAACCATGTCATGGTTAATATTGATATAACCTTTGTATGAACAAACACACAAGTTGAGTCAACAAGGAAAGTTTAAATTTATTCATCATCATCATCATCAGCCTATTGCAGTCCACTGTTGGACATAGGCCTCTCCCATAACACTTCAATTTATTCCTGTTCAACAATATTTTTTCGAACAAAAGCAATACAGCTTCATTAGATCACTATGAATGGTTGTCGGGCAACGAGACTAGGTTCGGGGTTGAAAAGGGGACTGAACCCCCAGCCTCCCGCCGATGGGAGAGCTGCATTCTAATGTGAAAATGTTTATAAAAGCTAATTTAATTTACGAAATTTATATATTATTTATAAACAAATTATATAAATGATTATAAGAGACGACAGCCGAGGTCATTTATGGAATAATATGGAATCGCGAGGGGGGAAGCTCGTGCGCGATAGCAAAAATGGCACTACTCGATGGACATAATGAGTGGCAGTACCCACACTCATTTTGTCCAAAATTAACTCTTTAAAAAGTAGAGCAAAGAAACAAAATGTGAAACAATATATTATTATGATTTTTAAATTAATATTATGAACCCAGCTTACCTACTGATGTCTAAAAAGTTTTATACATGCCTTGATTGATATTTGTTATAAGTTTTTTTTCTCTTTTATAGTATAAGGGGGCAAACGAGCAATCCTTTTCATGACTAGGGACACTTATAAACATCCGCATAAAGGTTATACAGATGCGTTGCCCTCCGTCCTCCTCACTCCATGGGCACACACACACCGCACGAAACGCGACAACACAGCTATCTTTACGCCGGTTTCGTGTAAGCAAAAGGTACCTCCCCGGTCGTGCCGACCTAATTAGGCTACATGCATGCATGCAGCGTGGCACTACCTCTTACTAGACTAGTTGGGACCTAAAAGCAATTTCTGCTCGACCTGATCACCGTTAATATTTTGTAACCGTTTTCCACTTGCCTAGTAGAATCCTCTCTATACTTTTAGCCATAATACTTATCATTGCAGTGGAGGCGGCCGACGAATGCGCTCATGAAGACTACGGGTCAACTCACACCAAAAGCGCGGCGAAGGGCAGCGAAGCGAAGCGCAGTTTATGTGTCATATGAATTTCAACTTTATAATAATTACTTATAATACTTATTATCGCATGAGAAACTTGAACGAGACGCGCGGATTCCCGCGACTGCTCGAGAAGTTGCTGGAATGCTCCAGAAGTCGCGCGAGTTCGATAATAAGTACTATAGTAATGAAAATAAAGTTTAAATTCATGTGACACTGAAACTGCGCTCCGCTTCGCTGCCCTTCGCCGCTCTTTCGGTGTGAGTTGAGCCTACTAAGTCGCGTTTCGTGCGGTTACTCGAAGGCTTTTAAAAGCGGTTAAGCATATTAACAAGTTATTACTAACGGATGTTTCAAATATTCCTGATTCAACAGGTTTGATAGACATCTTTTGTCTTTATCAAGACGAACTTCATGTCTGTATCCGACTCCCATATGACACAGGATATACCAACAAGGTAATACAACAATTGAATTATCTTGAAGACTCAGCTCGCCATTGTTTGACACCGCATAGTTGAACCTTCACAATACCATACAACAATACCGATTGTGTTCGAAGATATTAAATAATAGATTATTATTACACCTACTAGCTGTTACCCACAGCTCCGCTCGCGTGGTTTTTCGCGATAAAAATGAGCCGATGGCACTCTTCAGTCCTTCAATTATCTCTAGACTAAATTATCACATCGATCCGTTGATCAGATTTGATGTGAAAGGAAGACATACATACTTTCGCATTTATAATATCAATATCCATTAATATGGATTACTCCATGGTGTATTTTTTGGATGAATATAGTCATGTAATAATATTGAGGATGTAGATCCACTGTGTTGGTCTCTTCATCTCCACGAAATCTGGCGAAGAATGTTACGCCATTCGCCGTAACAACGTTTATGCTTTTTTTATAGTAGTTACGAAGGGGCTATCTAGTGGTTAGAGGTTTTTGACGACTGCCACCGCCTAAAGATACTAATACTGCCCCCGATAGTTGAAAAGACGCATCTAACAAAAAGGTAAAACGGAGAAAAAAATGATTGAATGTCAAAATCGGGAATTTCATTGCTGTCTTTAAAATATTAATAAAATGAAACTTTTTTTGGACAGAATGATGGTGTACGAACTTGTGTAGTGCCTATTATATGACTTCAGTTATAATATGTTAATGTAACATACACCATGTTCAAGGAAAAGTCATTATATGTAGTTCGTATTTATTGCTTAATTCACTGATAACTTACAGGTACTTAAAACTTGGTTAATTGGTAGTGCTGGGTAAAGAGTTGGTTGCCGACGATTCTCACGTCATAAGCCAAGCTTCCCTGAAGCGGCATTTATTCACATCTGTGTGTGTTCCCTACAATGGCCAACGTATTCATCTTTGATACCTCATATATAAAAAAATATATTTTTCTTTTAATTTAATTAGTTTTTTAATAAAAATCTTTTCTTAGCAAAAAAAATAGAGTAAAATATCTTATGCTTAATTGAAAGGCCGCAAATAACCATTTGCGTCTTTTCAATCTCGTATGATTGCTTATATTATGTACTTTTCTTCGTGGCATCAAGATGATTTTGATTTCCATTTGCAAGAAGATAAGGCGCATACGGCTATAAATGATTTTTATTTAAACATAGTATAGAGATCATTTAGTTTTACTTCTAGTCTGAGGTAGGAAGATCATAATTTATGAAAATAAAAACAGTTTATATTTAAAAATCAACTTTTTAACATAGGATTATCCCGTAATGGCGTAAGACATATGTACCAAATGCGCCGTAAGAAAACTTACTGTACAAAGTTGAAAGGGCGCTTGTTACAGATAATGATTTTTCTTCTTAGCATGCACGATTTTTTTAACTAGTCCCGAAAACGCATATAACCAGTTCTGTCTAATCAACTTCTTATATGAAAGATGTGCCTTTTCAACTTCTGAACTTAAACAAATATTATAAATGAAAATGGCGTTAATACGTAAATGTGCCTTTTCAATTAAGTTTAATGAAAATATGTCATTTCATCTTCTGAGTAAGAGAAAAAAGTTCACAAATACGCCCTTTTTCGTTATGATAACTCTGTAGCGGAGCGAGATATCGCAATATAAAAAATATTAGAAGATGCGCCTTTTTCTCCTCATTCCGGCAATATATATAACTCAATTTCGGAAAAAATGTTAGATGCGTCTTTTCAACTATCGGGGGCAGAATAATAGTATATTAATTAAGTAATTATCAAACAGACGTGACGAGCAGACTCTTCTTAAATGGACCACTGATATGATAAACCGCATTTACAACTTTACTACGATATTGAGGTAGTGCCACACTGCATGTTTGCATGCAGCCGAATTGGGCCGGCACGACCGGCGAGGTACCTCTCCCTTACACGAGACCGGCGTGAAGTGACAGCCGTGCTGTCGCGTTACGTGCGGTGTGTAAGTAACCGGTGACCCATGAAGGTGGGAGGTGAAAGGAGGACAGCGCATCTGTATAGCCACTATGCGGATGTCTATGAGCATCGGTAGTCATGACAATGGCTCGGACTGCTCGTTTGCATAACATAAAATAAAAAAATAGAAATCATGATATGATGAAGCGAGAGTTACTTCCCGGGTCGTGCCTATCCAATGCCGAGTGTTTTCTAGATGTTTTCTTGTTTCAAGGTGGATAGGTCAAAGCGCACATTGATCACATTTTTATATGTAAAAACAAAGTCGTACTGGTTACATCACTTAAATATAACTCAATAATGGCTTAACCAATGTTATGGTTTTTGTATTTTAGGATTCATCTACATCGGGAAGATGTCGAAAATAATATGATTTTTAAATTTGATATAATATCGTATTATATCGATAAAAACAATAATAAAGGAGTGTATGATAAAAGGTTTGACAGTTCGGCAGCTGTACATTTTACCGTTACCATGGCATAATAAGTTGCAATTATGTCAGGACGCCTGTCGGGTCAGCTAGTGACACAAATACATGGTCTGGCCGAACTCGGGGCTTTCAGCTTTCGAGTATTTCCTAACAGAGCCATCTCGGCATAATCACTGATGACGTCTCACTGAAGTTATAATTTGCCCAATCATTATTACAATTATGCTTATCTTTTTTAAGCTCCTTAATTATGTATTTAATATTAATTTATCACAATTTATATATAAACATTGAGGTAATTATTATTTTAAACAAGTCATTATATACCTACATAAGATACGTACCTATAGACCTTTATTTTTATCAATGTTTATAATATTTATAGATAACAGTTTCTGACAATAGGTATGTACCTATATGATTATATGTTGTATGTTCATTTTACATATATTATCCTGTGTACTTGTCT
>LUGF01033757.1:101092-128543 GCA_001625245.1 Calycopis cecrops | reverse complement strand
GCACTAAGTGTCGAGTCTAGGGTCCACCCGGGCTCCTAGATATCATACGTACATATGCCCCTGGGTCAACAAAAAAAGGCTATATTTTTATGATTCAAAATTGTTTTTATTTGAAACCCAACGAAGTGGGTAATAGTCGGCTAGTGCATAAAAAAAGTGGATGCCCTTTTATGAAATCTATTAGCTAGCACAGCGATTATAGTCAACAGAATTAGGATCACGTGGTACACCCACATTATAGAGTTGTAGTATTTGAGTACGGTGGGCGTGTCTTCGATCACGAAACATGGCGTCAGGTAGAGGAGGCAAAACACACGCATCATGGAAAAACCGATGTCCAACGGCAGCTTCATCTGAAAAAAAAAACGATGAAATCATACACTACCAGTTTTTTAATTCGTAAGGGTGTAAAGACAAAAGACAGTTACGACATAAGGCTACGGCCTTATATATTATTATAGTACTTTTATTTACTAAAAACAAGTTATCCACATTTTTTTTTTGAATAGGGCTAGGACGACTACCGACTATAGACATCTGCATAGAGATTATACAGGTGTGATAGGGTCAAGTCATACCAAAAGCGCAGCGAAGCGCAGGGAAGCGAAGCTCAGTATATGTGACATATGAATTTCAACTTTATAATAATTACTATAATACTTATTATTGCATGAGAAACTCGAACGAGGCGCGCGGATTCCCGCGACTGCGCGAGAAGTCGCTGGAATCCGCGCGGAAGTCGCGAGAATTCGATAATAAGTATTACAGTAATGAAAATAAAGTTTAAATTTATATGACACTGAAAGTGCGCTCCGCTTCGCCGCGCTTTTGATGTGAATTGACCCTTATCCTCCCTCCTTCCCCTCCGTGGATCACCGGAGACGTAACGCACGAAAGATGGCAGCATAGCTACGTCACTTACGCTATTATCGTGTAAGTCAATGGTCGAAGAAAGGTTCATGGATAAAACATTACACAGGTAGTATAAAGCCCCTGCCTTTGATCATTGCGACATAGCGGTCCAAGACATTTTTTTGACTACCAACGCCCATGGACATAAGCCTAAGTAGAGGGTATGCAGATGCGTCGCCCTCTTTACACCTCCCCTTCATGAACGGAATACTTACAGACCGCACAAAACGCGACAGCACAGCTGTCACTTGACACCGGAAATAAACTATGAAGTTAATACTTTGCTCCAGGCAGCACTTACCGACGGACCCGAAGAATACAATCTCAGATACTCCCCTTCCAGTTGAATATACACCCACAGCGTGCTCGCTAAAATGGCGTTGGGTATTGTCGGTGCACGCCAAATTACCCAAGCGGCGAATGATATTATACCCCTGTCAACACGAACAGATATAGCTGTGATAAAACAAGTAGGAGGATAGCGCACTGTTGCCGAGAGATACGGGGCACTCCACCACAGCGGCTAAAGGATCTCGCAGTGGTTTTTAGTCGGTAGGGGCCCCGTGCCGAATCCGACACACCCTTCCGGCTCACACAGGGTCGGTTGGACGGTGTCTAAAAGCATGTGTATTCTTGGACATGTCTCAAGATTTATGCATTCACAAGACCCGAAAGCTAGAAGCTCGTAAATTACAAGGTAGCGTTACATCGAAACGCAGACATAATATGGGTATTCAGTGCCATTTTGCGCGCTGCGAGTCCAAGATTGAGTAGGTACTTAAAAAAAATCGGATATCCTTACATAGTTTCATAATGAAAAAATAGTTCTTTGGCATAGATTATAGCTGACCAAGTTTCAGTTTGAAGTCTATTTTATAGTAATATATATCTGTATATTATTTGAAGGATTATTGTTATTGCAACCGACGGTGTACCTCACTCTCGCATGGCTGTATTTGTATTAATAGTTATAGGGATTAAGGGAAATGAAACATAGGTACCTACAATTTACTTGTAAAAATATCGGGGCACTTACTACTCTACGACATCCTCGTCAGTCAGCAGCCCACTGTTGGATATGAGCCTCTCCCGTAGCGGGCCACTGGCCTTTTTTTATAATAGATAGGCTTGCGATTGGCCATTGCCTCACCTGGTGGAAAGTGTGGACTTGGCCAACGGCCCCTGCCTTGATCGGCTATCTTTTCCCACGGAGCCCACGGCTTACTACTCTACATGATAATGAATAGACTATGTACATAAACTGACCTGCTTTCCTTGTTCGACTTTAGTAATTTTTTATAAATATTTCTCCAAAACCAGGTGCGCAAAGGAGTATTCCAGCTGTTGATGGTTTCCTTCATTGTCGGGCCGAGCAGAAGCTTCTTATTTGAAAAACATTGAATGGGCGAGAAGCTAAACTTCGCTTCATCTACATCGGGTTCGCCGCTTGTAAATAAATTAAAAAAAAATAATAATAAATAATAGGCAACGCATCTGTTAGAGCTCTGGTGTTGCGGATGTCTGTGGGCGTTGGTAATCACTTTACGCCTTAGCGTGCGTGCGATTTTGAACGCTTGTAGACAGTGCCACCACTGTCTTATTTTTACACTGTGGCTTTGCCATGTTATAAGAAGGCGTATAAGTGGACGATCTCCATACTGATCCTCCCGAGGGTTAACTGTGTTTAAATAGATCAGAAGAGTTCCCCCAGTCATGATAGCTCATAGAGCTCTTCTAGCTCATGACCCGTGTCGGCCACTTTTTAGCTGCCGCGCGTAAGCTGCTCCCCTCCGTCAGAGGTGGGGAGAGGAGGACACCCGCTTTCCTCGGCCAAGATAATAATAGTATAACCTATTAATCGCAATAGTCCGGTTTGCCTTCTCCCAGTAGCTGGGAAAGAAGGGGGGGTCTGCCCCCCATCGACCACAAATACAGTGGCTTGAGCTAACCCCAGGGTGCTCGCCACTCAATTATCCAGGTGCAGTTTTAGTGCTTCATCTTGAGATCATCAAAAAATAGTGGTTGAAATAAAATTTACCTTTTCTGCGAGGTTTTAGAGGATACACAGAGGCCGGTCTCAAAGAAGACGCACTGGGACAGCATCATCATAGCCTCATTACGTAGTACGAACATGATACACAGCGGTATGTTGTATAGAAAGCGAGTTTCTGCACCATACTCATTGAAAAATGTACGACTCTTGTATAACTGAAATTAAATTTGAATTATAGCACACCTACTAAGACTAGATAGGTACCTATTAAGTGCTATAAACCCTATTAGTAAATACCTATTACGTACTTGGTGGCCCATGGAGGGAGGAGGAGGAAAGAGGGCAACGCGGATATGCGGATGTCTATGGGTGTCCCTAGTCCTGAAAATGACTCCGATTTTTCGTTCGACTTCTCTTTGTGATCTTAGAACAGTGAGATCTGTCGATGCGGGAGCCACTAGAGTACGGACATCGTCGGTTTGGTGACTCAGCCAACAAAGAAAATGACCTACTGTTATTCGTATCCTTCGATTGAGAACCCAGTAGCATATGTCACGACTCGCGACCCTCACTTCCTTCCTCCATATTTACTATTTTCTTCGTAAAAACACGCCTGCAGCGCAGACTCTAGGATTTAAGCCTCAATATTATCTATTAACTATGTAGCTGCACTCCGCGGTTTCACCCACGCAATATTCTATTCTCAGACGGTTCAGACCTACCCGATATGCAAACAAAATTTCATGAGAATCAGTCGAGCCGTTTCGCAGGAGTATGGTGACTAACAAAGGTGAGTAACATTGTGACACGAGAATTTTATATTTCTACTAGCTGCGCCCCGCGGTTTCACCCGCGTAACTTTCGATCCCGTGGGAATATCGGGATGAAAAATAGATGTTGGCCGATTCTCAGACCTACTCAATATGCTCACAAAATTTCATGAGAATCGGTCAAGCCGTTTCGGAGGAGTATGGCAACGAAAACTGTGACACGAGAATTTTATATAGATATAGATATGATGTTACACACCTATATATACATATAGACATGTAAGCTAAGATGATGAAATATACGCACTTCAGGGGAATATGTTGCTCGTAATATAAAATAAGCAGTCATGTAAATGATAGCTTTCCGAAGATGCAATTCCGTTATCGACCACACGTTTGCATTTACACTACTGTCACCGTCGAAGTGGTCAGCGTAGTGCTTCCAACGAAAGTAGGGACCTGAAATGAGTACATTTAAATTATTTACTGTCATCATCGTCAGCAGGAGAAAGTACACTGCTTGATATAGGCATCGCATTTAGGGATAAATCACAATCACGAGCCACTTGCATACGGCGGCTCTCTACCAGCTTGCTAGCTGCCAATCCGTCTTACCGAGCGAGACCGCCACTTGAGAATTTTGAGAATTTTTGAGAACCTTTCTATCTAGGGTCAACTCACACCAAAGGCGCGGCGAAGGGCAGCGAAACGGAGCGCAGTTTATGTCTCATATGAATTTCAACTTTATAATAATTACTATAATACTTATTATCGCATGAGAAATTCGAACGAGACGCGCGGATTCCCGCGACTGCTCGAGAAGTCGCTGGAATGCTCCAGAAGTCGCGACAATTCGATAATACCTAAGTACTATAGTAATGATAATAAAGTTGAAATTCATAATTATGACACATACCTAAACTGCGCTCCGCTTCGCTGCCCTTCACCGCGCTTTTGGTGTGAGTTGATCCTTACAGTCATACAATACCTATCTACCTACTCAGTTACCTACGACAAATTATCTTATGTAAATAAATGTTTGCAAGTTCTGAGCTAAAGTGAGCTGAAGCTGGCGTGGGTCCTATACAAATGTATCCAGGGCCGCTTGGTTCGCTAGCATTTTGAGTACATAGAAAGGTCACATAGATATAGGCCCAGCAGGTAGGGAGGGGACACCTGTAAGCTATGTGGACTTGCTTTAAGCTCGGACCCGTAATTTCGTATTATAAATAGATAAACGTAATTTACCATTGTGTAATCCAATAAAACAGTACGTGTAAGCCGCTATTTCGGCTGTACTGGGTTCTGCGGTCGCCACATTAACCCTTCTCGCCAAGGTCGCTGTTGGAAGAACATCGAGTTCGCATGTGTCGTTATTAATTTCAAAGGCCAGTCCCACTAGTTTCACAGCTTGAATTTGATGCAACCATATGACGTACACATTTGGAACATTCAAATGCATATATAATAAATAAATCCAGGTGTAAGCAAAGCTCATTTGATGCATATAACTGGAAAAAAGTTACAAATTAAATATTTTGATAAATAATCTCGACCTCTATACGTAGAAATTACTAACCAGGACCAATGGAACCATTCTGCTGGTCGACATCGAACTACCAACCCGTGGCAGTGACATATAAACCAAGTACCCAAAATATCAGTCGTAGATACGCGCGTGGGTACCTCGCTGTTGCAAGGTACTGTGGCAGAATCTAGGCGTGGATGGATAGTCGGATTCAAGGCAGGGCAGGCGGGACTGCGATCGGAGGCCTCTACTAAGGAATAATAGTTCGAAATAAGAGGCCTTACTCGGGTCTTCTACTCGGTCTGCCCTGCGTTAGTCCACTGTGTACACAGCGGAACGTACAGGACAAAATATCCAATACTACTAAATTTCTATTGTTGAGACTTTACCTTCGATCGCAACATTTTATTATAATGATATTCACCCACACCATAAGCAGGGAATGAAACATATATTCGCGACATATGAGCACAGTCAACAGCAAGCCCACGCCGGTGCTGAAGTCGCGCCTCATGTTAGGTGCCGCCAGTGTCCGGTAGAAGCTGCCGAGAGAAATAGAAGCGAGCAGGGACCCGTAGTACATTATACAGGATAGTGCGAACATTTTGATATTTGCATCACGGAAATTAGTTTACACAAATATTTTCATCTATAATTTGTCAGTGTGATGGATTTACTGCTTGTCACTCTGAATTCTACCCAATCAAGCTATCTCGCGTTGTCACCATGACAACGTGTAAAATAGGGATACCAGCAACAGACACAGCGCCTCTCCAAAGTATTTATAGGTAGTATGGTAATGAACTAATGAGAAATTACTGGTGTAAGCAATTAAAGTAAAAAAATTACGTATCTCAGTGAAACTAATAAGTATACTCTGCTTACTTTGTAATTTTATACGCTTTTATCTTTCTATATATCTATAAATCTTTAGTTTTATAAAAGAATGGTAGCTTATTTTATGTGACTATTTCAAGCATGTCAGAGAAAACTGTGAGTAGAATATCCGAAAAAAATGTAGTTGCTGCCTCTACATCACAAAAACTCAAGTCTCCTAGAAAAAAATCGTCGTAAGCGTTAACGGAAGAAGCTTTTTTATCTAATGTGCGGTTTTCAACACACCGGCCGCCGCCCTGTGTCCGCACAGCACACATGTACATAATCCTAATAAACTCAGATCCATACTAATATTATAAATGTGAATGTAAGTTTGTTTGTTACGCTTTCACGCCAAAACTACTAGACCGATCATTATGAAACTTTGTACACATATTCCTGGAGGTATTAGAAATAACATAGGATACTTTCTATCCCGAAAAAATGTTCCTGAGGGATGCCATGGAATGATTTTCCACGATATCGAAATTTACGCGGGCGAAGCCGCGGGGCGCAGCTAGTATACAATAAACCGGCCGCGTCTGTCGCGTCCTCTCGGATTGCCGCCTACTTAGTTCTTGCGCATCCGCACAGGCGCTATACAATAGAAATGTACTAAATTCACTTACTTTATTTCAAGTTACCATTACATTGTTATTTTTTTAATAGTATAAGAGGGCAAACGAGCAGTCGGTGACAATTTAATTTCTATTAACGCCCATAGACATCCGCACAAGAGTTGTTTAATACATTTACTTACATTATTAAAAGTAACCACTACATTGCTTGTCATACTGGTGTGACTACGAGTCGGGAATGTTATTTTTTTATAGTATAAGAGGGCACATCATCAGTCTCTTGTGAAATGAATAATCATGGTTAATAATCGAAAATTAAAATATGTATTTACAAAGGCACATACATTTGAATCAAAAACGACCGCGATAGCCTCGCCTAGGACGAATCAATCAGCTGGTACATTAAGCGACGGTGACTCGGTTCTTCTTTGTTCTTGGTTTATTCTTCGGTTCAAAAAGCATCAAAAATTCACGTCGTATATACAAGACATTAAATTAAACCTCGTATACTATAAGTGCCTCAAACAAGTTAAATAGCGAAAAATTGTAATCATGCTTTGTATCGACGCGTACAACCTCACACGGGGTGAATGACCCCGGCCGCCACAGTCGATGATCAGCTGACCTTTAGCGTGTGAAAAAACTGTAAAAAATTCCTGTGGCTTAACTGTTGCTCCGGTGATCTAATTTTTGTTGTGTAGCCTGGAAAAGATACACTAAATATGTGGTTTCATTTAATGCCCCTCGCTTTTATTAACCAATGTGAATTATTTATGGTTTTGTAGTCCTTAACCCCCTTATTAATAAACATGGAATAACTATACCCAAGTAATAACCTGGTAATAAACTGACATCTGTCAAATTCCATACTTTTTGTGTTTTTTATTATGGAATTTGACAGGTGTCAGTTTATAACTAGGTTATTCCTTGGACAGAGTTATTCTATGTTTACTAATAAGGGGGCTTGAGGTTATAGTTTGCATCAATTCTGACCTATTTCACTATGAAACACCATATCCGAAAACGAACCGCTTTCGAGATATAGGACTTTATTTGAAATTTTTCTTTAAAACACCTGTCTATCTTTCTATTACTTTATTTGTCTCTCTAAATGTAATTTGTAATTACTTTATTTATGTCAATTTATTTTTGTGAAATATTTAAAAAAAATCTATAGAAGATTATCGGCAGATGTATTTAAAAATATCTATGTTGCAATACCAGAGTAACAGCAGTACTAGTAATAATCCTTAGTTAATCGATTTAGGATTATTACTAGAAGCGGTAAATGGAATATGCCCACATTCAACAGTATGTACTGCTAAATGCTGATGATGATTATGAGTTTTTATCATCATCATCATATAGGCAGCCCGAAAAGACAGGCTGACATCAGTATCCTTGCATAATCAAACGCGAAAAAACTTCGCGAAAGTTCCAAAAAACTTCCAAATTCTCCTCATCATGCATTAGCGCTATTGGAAACTCACACACCACAAAACGCGACAGCATAGCGGTTCCACGTGAGCGAGATGCTTGCTCAATTTGTCTGCAATGCGTGGATACGCTCGCCAGAGCAATAATAAAACAACGGTAGGATTAAATAAACAATTTACTACACGTATTGTAGGTTTACAATAAAAATATCTCTAACAGAGGTATGTATGATTATTACATCGCTTAATGCAGATCTAGCTTTTCGTGAAACCAATAATTTTATAAATGCACATACGTAACACTAATTTGGCATAAAGGAATGTGAATAAGACAAGCTATTCCTACACCGATGTGCTTTTATTTTTGCCTCCATGTGAGATATTTTTTTTATAGTAGCAGTTGGAGAGCCATTTTCATGTCTTTCGACGCCCATAGGGGTTATACAACATACAGATGCTGTTGTTCTCCATCCTCCTCCCACCTCCATGAGCTTCCGGAGGGGGGAGGAGCACTTTTTACAATTCTCAGTTCGTTTTTCCTCAAGCGCTGCGCCATAATACTTACTACTATTTTTACTATTTCTAGGCTTTTCGCGCATGCGCTATTACAGGCGCTATAGTAAAGCAAGTCTGGGAGGAAACACAAAAAAACACAGGAGTGTAGACATAACTGTTTGGCTTCACTGTCTCAACAGCATTCGATAGGTACATTATACATTTAATAGCCTCTAACTTTGCCAATTCAGCCACGGAAAGTGATTCTCGATTGCAAAATGGCTAATTTGGAAATTATCTAAACCTACACAAGCACATACTACACATACTTTAGGATATGCCGATATTTTTTATTAAATGGGAGATTTGTATTATAAAAGCACAAGAAATATCCACTCGGAAAATCTAAAACCATTGGTAAAACTGTGCTCTCTTTCCTATTACTCTTTTAAATTTAGAAAAAGATTAATTTTTAAAGGTATAATATTAGCGTACAAATGTAGTAAGTCTATGCAGATAGTTAAAAAAAAAATAAGAAGTCAATATAAAGTATGGAAAATTAAAAAAGTATCATAAATAATGACTATTATATTATATACAAATTTATAGACACTTATACTTACTATTTACTCTGTATAAAATATATGACTAGTATTCACAATATAAGAAATTTAAAATCTTCATTCGGAAAATAAGATAAATTCATAAGTGTAAATGATTTTCTTCAAAAAATAAAGTAAGTAAAATGCGATGGAATGTTGCAATAGCCATAGAAAAATTATGAAATACTTCAAGCAGTAAAATATGAAAAAAGACGGCCTGAAAATTTGATAACTTTATTATATTACGTCGAACTTAATGTCACCCCATATACTTAAATAAAAAAATATTCATGCAAATTAAAAATAAGCTTTGTTACGTAGTCTGATAAAAAAGCTCCAGTTTTTAGTCTCTCTGGTCCTAACACACAAAGTCTATTCTAAAAAGAACCTACACTTTACTGTCATAATCAATCTGCTACGAAATCCCGAGTATCTACTACATTATATCTTTCTACAATAAATAAATTTTATTTGTCGATTTCATTAAAAATGTTACACTTAAGTTACCCGCCTACAATTAGGCCAATAGTAAAATTATGTTCAAATCAATTCACTTTCATTCATTATTCATAAAAAAATGAAAAAAAAAATGTAGACACTTAGTCCAGTATATTTTAGTTAGAAAATACATTTAAAAAGGAGCCTCTAGAATCTCCTTGCCTGGACTATAGAAAAGCTAGATATGCATTGATCACCAAACGATTTGTATAATTATAATTGCATTGTTACAAAACATACAAAGGTCATAGAAGAAGCTGCCTTCGACGTTACACATGTGGGTACTTCTATTTTGCATTTACAACTATTGTTATAATCCACACCTAAATGTTAGAAAAGTATTGACTCTATATTACAACGAGCGATCCTTATTACGTCTACATATTATGGCTTCTATTTCAATAAATAACAATTAAATTTAATACAGTAGACACTAATAGAAAAATGTTATTTTAAGTACCATTTTTTTATTAAATAACATTAGAATGTAATGAAAAAAGGAACTTATATAATTTATTGCACGAGAGAGCAATATAGAGCAGATGTAGACACCGTGCAATAGTCAATCAACAGTGCCTAAGGCAGCACCTAAACGATCAATTATATTGCGCAATAAAATTGAACTTGCCCGAATTTAAGTTCAATCACTGTGCAATGTTCAATATTAACTTTTAATGTCAATAACATTGCACAATTAGTAATATAGCAATATTATTGATCGCCTGGACGCCGTCTAACTATTCACTCACGACGTCACAAGCTTGGAGTTTCACATTCCAACTAATATATTAATTTACGTAATTATTTGTTCTCGATACTCACCTATTGCACAAACAAATCGACTATACCTACTCGATTTACACATATAAATAATTTATACATCGCCTACCACATAATTCAATAAATACAACATTCAGAATGTTACATTAATAATTACAAAAGGTAATCGGTGCAAACAATTACAAAAAGTTTTATTTTCACAATCAACTGTTCGACTGCAAGGGAAATTCATCTATACATATTTCCATTGAAATGATTCTATCACATTAATTCGTACAACAATAAAAATACGAACAGCGTATTATTAATAATTGGCAGTCCTAATAGTCGCTATAGTCTCTACAAGCGTCGACGAGTGACGCGCTATCGGATAACCACAATCGATTCAAATTGGTAAGGGTACATCCCTATTTGAATTTGCTGCGAGCTAAACATCACTACATAGGACACCACTCTCTAACATTAGTTCTGACACTTTTGACACTTTATATCTGCAGTTTATTTCCATCCCAACGGCACTCGACCGCGCAAACGTTTTCGTCACTTTTAACACTAGCTATATCACTTTCTCACTATTAATGAACACTTACTGCATAGTGTAAAATACCATATTAAAAATACACACTTAATTGCGTTAACGAGACATTTGTTGCGTCAGATCTACTCATGCCTTCTACCCGGCTTCACGCTTGCTTTGCTTATTACATTACGATTGATCCTTATAAGCGTGTCTGTATTAGTGCGCGTTTAATTTCGCTTTCATGCTCATTTGACATTTCAAATTTCAGTTCGACTTGCGTCAAGCGCTGTGTCATTAAATGTAAAGTAATTACAGCGTTAATTGTATTCAATATAATTGCTAAGGTTTTTTTTTTCGACGTCGTTGAGCTAGACTATATATACGAATAGCCATAGTTGAATTCACATTTTTGACTGCAGCAGCTGTAACTGTCAACAGAATCAAATCAAGAAATATATGACAATACGTGAAAAGTTAGCATATAGTCGAATACAATGTAGTACCATTACAGAGCATATACGGATCATAGTGCAACTGTATCTCGGTAACGCAATCACGTGTCACGAACAGCCCTGTACGTTGGGATCGCTGGCACAGTTTATTGGTGGCACTGTTCAGTATCTGTACGTATATGCGTACACGTACGTATCTGATTACACGTCCGCATTTGCGCACACGGTTACGTAAGTTACGAATTCGAACCAGTTCTACGTTTTTTGTTCAACACATAATGAAAAAGCCGTATTACAAATTTATTTTTGGTTGTCATATACTTTCGTAGCCCGGTCTTATGTCTATTTTAAGAGTTATCCTGAAAAAAATTTAAACCCACCTTTCAGAAGCGGTCGGGTTGACTTTGTTTTTTGTAAAACAGCATTTTCACTATAAAATATATACATTGAACAAGAGAAGATTGACTGATCATACTTGTCCTAAATAACCACCTACCCGCCCATCACAACACCATCATACTATTATTACTACGTTTCGGTGAATCACTGCTTATGGCCTCAATCGCTTCTTATAGCGCTTCTTAGAGAGAAACTTATTTTAACAACGGGATATCCAATAAAAAAATATATAAATCAATGTTGGTTTGTTTTGTTAAATAGTAGGAGATAGAAAACTAGCTTTGCAATTTAGTTCAAAATTCTCGATGAAAAAAGTTTTTTGTGATAGAAGCCTGGCAACGCGCTCCAGAATTAGATTCCTCGATTCCGGTGTATATATAGTATAGAAAAGACCGTCTTGACTGTGAATGCTGTGAAGTGTCTTATCCCGGGTTCGTAAGTTACGACAGAAGCGCTATAAGGAAGCGGAGGCATTTCAAACATATGTATTACCCCGAGTATATTATAACTGAGTTATTATGTCGCTGTAGAATCGGACATAAAAAGTGGGAGAAAAGAAACTCCCTTTCCCACTAACGAGCCTTATGGGCAGGAGAAGTGTTGCGTATATTGATGTCGATAAGTGTTTAACGTAACTCTCTTTATCGATAACCTTGCGCCCGCGCCGTTAACGAACACAACACTAACCTGATAATAACTTATGGCCGTCTGCAGCGACATAATAACAGAACTATAACAGTGTCGTTACAAGCGGGTGGCGGGAGGTGTGGGGTTCGAATCCGTTCGTCCCTCCGGCGGCTCACTTGATGAGCTGCGCGGCGCTCTTGGAGCGACGGAACATCTTGCCGCGCGCGGGAGGCGGCGGCGGCGGCTCGTGCTAGTTGCCATTAGGCGGCAACTCCTTGGGGTCCGCGCCATAGATCTTGCCCGCCTTCTTGGCCATGGTCGCGAGCAACTCCTGCGAGCACTTGTGCGCAGAGCGCAGCGAGAGTGCCCACTCCTTCAGACCGATCTCGTCCTGGAAACCCAATGTTAAAATAAATATTATTGATAAATCAAAGATGAGGATAAATGTATTTAATGTCACATCACATAGGGACTGACTGAATGCGAGGAAACGAGCGATGCCGACAAGTATAGTGTGGCCTCTACAGAAAACAGTGTCACCCACAGCATTAGCGTGATGTCTTATTAGTGTTTTGCGTGGCGTCACATCGTCGCAACACACCCCGTTCCGTCGCAGCAAAAGCAATGCTCCAAATGAATCGCGAGCCTTCAGCGAGCGCTACACGAGCAGCTAACTAGCTTCTAATCAAAGGAAGCTCGCTGGGCGCGTACGCACTAGATACTGGTTACAGTTGTGCGAGTGGGCACGGGTCATTAGATTTCTACGCACTCTTTATATAACGGATTTTTCACGCTCTTCTCAGGTTGTCCACGGAGTCCAGTAGTATCATGATCGGCTTGGCGCTGTTCTCCAGGTGCAGCTCTTACCGTGTTCGTGAGCACCACTTTGGTGTCGTTCTTGGTCCACAGTACGATGCACTGCTCGCCCTCGACGGGCAACAGGTCGTGCACGATGTCCACGGAGTCCAGCAGTATCATGATCGGCTTGGCGCTGTTCTCCAGGTGCAGCTCTTACCGTGTTGGTGAGCACCACTTTGGTGTCGTTCTTGGTCCGCAGCACGATGCACTGCTCGCCCTCGACGGGCAACAGGTCGGACACGTTGTCCACGGAGTCCAGCAGTATCATGTTCAGCTTGGCGCTATTCTCCAGGTGCAGCTCTTACCGTGTTGGTGAGCACCACTTTGGTGTCGTTCTTGGTCCGCAGTACGATGCACTGCTCGCCCTCGACGGGCAAAAGGTCCTGCACGTCGTCTACGGAGTCCAGCAGTATCATGATCGGCTTGGCGCTGTTCTCCAGGTGCAGCTCTTACCGACCACTTTGGTGTCGTTCTTGGTCCACAGTACGATGCACTGCTCGCCTTCGACGGGCAACAGGTCGTGCCCGTCGTCCACGGAGTCGACTTGGCGCTGTTCTCCAGGTGCAGATCTTACCGTGTTGGTGAACACCACTTTGGTGTCGTTCTTGGTTCCAGTACGATGCACTGCTCGCCCTCGACGGGCAACAGGTCGTGCACGATGTCCACGGAGTCCAGCAGTATCATGATCGGCTTGGCGCTGTTCTCCAGGTGCAGCTCTTACCGTGTTGGTGAGCACCACTTTGGTGTCGTTCTTGGTCCGCAGCCCGATGCACTGCTCGCCCTTGACGGGCACCAGTTCGGACACGTCGTCCACGGAGTCCAGCAGTATCATGTCAGGCTTGGCGCTATTCTCCAGGTGCAGCTCTTACCGTGTTGGTGAGCACCACTTTGGTGTCGTTCTTGGTCTGCAGCACGATGCACTGCTCGCCCTTGACGGGCACCAGTTCGGAAACGTTGTCCACGGAGTCCAGCTGTATCATGCTCGGCTTGGCGTTGTTCTCCAGGTGCAGCTCTTACCGTGTTAGTGAGCACCACTTTGGTGTCGTTCTTGGTCCGCAGCACGATGAACTGCTCGCCCTTGACAGGCACCAGTTCGGACACGTTGTCCACGGAGTCCAGCAGTATCATGATCAGCTTGGCGCTGTTCTCCAGGTGCTGCTCTTACCGTGTTGGTGAGCACCACTTTGGTGTCGTTCTTGGTCCGCAGCACGATGCACTGCTCGCCCTTGACGGGCACCAGTTCGGACACGTCGTCCACGGAGTCCAGCAGTATCATGTCCGGCTTGGCGCTATTCTCCAGGTGCAGCTCCAGCCGGTTGGGGTACAGCTTGGCGTAGCGCGTCTGCCATGCGCTCGCAAACGGACCGCCCAGCTTCTTGATGTATCCGTGGAGGATGCAGTCAGACTCTGTGAACATAGGACATTTATTTTAAGGTAATTTCTAGCCATAATGTATATAATGTATTCTGGTCATAATTCCAGGCATATTCTAGTCATATTGTAAGGCATATTATTCTAGTTAAATACGTTATTTTGACATATCGCGATTCCGAAGACAATTTTTTGTACAATGAAAATTTATAGTCGCACGCATGTGACAGATTGTTGAACCGGACGTTCCTGATGCTGAGTTCGTATGGCCATACTTTTTACATACCGAGTGCTATCGCTTAAGAGTGTTATCGGTAAAAAGGGCCAAAATTGAGTATTTTGAAGGCAAATTACTCGTAAACGGAAATAATCTATTGAAGACCAACTTTAGTTCCGCATAGTAAATATATTTTTATTGTATTTGTATAGAAAATAAATTGAAAAGTATTATTATTTACGAAGAAAAAGGCTTATTTGAAACTCATGTTTTCGAAATTTTATTAAAAGACTGATTTTCGGAATGAAATTACGAATATAAGCAGTGGATTGTGGATAACTAAAAAATACATAATATACTGCTCTTATTATTGTATAGAATAGAAAAGAAAATTTAATTCACTAAACTCTGTTAAAAATATTTTTGTAACTTAAATTTCGCAAAATAAAACATCATTTTTCTCGTGATATTAAATGTGGAAAGACTTCCACATTTAATATTATGAAATTTGCTCATTTGGTAACACGATAGGTATTCGATACATAAAATCGCCAGAAAATTTACATTATTTTGTTATTTTTTATTTAATTTAATTTCGAATTTACTATTGATTCAGTCGCGCGGCGGCGCTCTCTGAGGTCGGACCTGTGTCGCTTGCGCTGTTACCAATTATCTACGAAAATACACGTACAAGTACATCAGCCCACACGGTTTGATCAGTAGTATTATTTCACTATATATTACTTTCTTAGATTTTGCATACTTGAATATTAATAAAACACTCTAATTTTATTTTATTAACTGGTGTGTGTGGGTTAAATGGAATCAAATAAATTAGTAGTTGGGCTTCTACAATGAACATTCACAGTAACAACGTTCGTTTTCTTTTGAATTTGTGCACACTATGACTTGATTATGTTACACATATTATTAGGTAATGCGCCGAAAAAGTAAATTCTATTATCGTGAAAGTAGAGTAAAGTAGAGTATGAATAAGCAAAAAGAAAATAATAGGTAATATAATAAATAAATAGAAAATATATATTATGAAATCGTATTGTATAAATATAACCTATGGAATTGCCGAATTGGTCGAATTTCATATTTCATATACATAATACATATTTCAAAAATATGGAATTAAGCAATTTCATAGGTATATATATTAGAGAAACTACAAGCTCCAGAGTAATAAAATTGATTATTGTGATGAAAGTTGATTGAATAATAGTAGTTTATGCAACTGTCGTATAATGAAGGGTATTAAAACTTGAGTGTGAGTTTATGAAACGAGCGAACGCGAGTTTCATAGTAGTAACGAGTGTTTTAATATCCGTGTTCTATGCAGTTGCATGCACTACTTTATCTTCACTAATGCAATTAATCAATTAATCAAACATTGCGATACTTTAAATTCACGCATACGTGTATTGTCACAGTGAACTTGTCGCCATTAAAATCTAACCAATGAGAGCGCAGCTGCAGCGCGCGCAGGGCCAATCAGGAGCGAGCGCATGCGTTAAGGATTTTGACGTAAGGCCGCCGGCACAATGTTATAATGAGATTTTACGATATCGATTTGGATATTATAACATCATGTCAAATTGCTTAAATTGAGTTTTTAGTTGTCTGAGCTATAACAGTGGTTATTATAAGTCAAGTATTAGAAACATAAGTAGAATGTTACAACATTATTGTAGATAAAAGATATTTATTTACATACTTTTTATAAAAATGTCTCATCATAACTTCTTATTTGCTTCCGTCCATTGTAAAATATTCGTAAATAACTATATAATATCATTTATCATCGTCAATATCATAGTGTTTATAAATTTAATATAATTGTAATGTTTGAAAGGAAGAATAACTTTTATTTAGTACTAAAATATCAAAACCGGTTAGTCGATCGTAAAGTCCACAGAACAGAACAATCGGTGCAATACCTCAATACCGCGCACAGCTCTTTAACCGAGCGCCCTTAATCGGAAGATTCGTAATGTAGACTTACATTATTTAGTTTTTTATTTTTAAGAAGGGAAAACTTTTCAGTTTTTGTGATTTTTTGCAAGCAAAGTATGAATTTGCGTCTGCCACATGCTATGTAACACTGGCAAATACTATATTAGCTCCGTTAACTAGTAGCACAGATTGTTGGCGCTACGAAAGCAGCGCCACAAACTGCAGACATGGTTATTTTTATTTAGTCCGGGTTACAGGTTACCTTTCTCGTCGGCGTCGAACTTCTGCTTCTGTTTCGACTTCTTCTTGGTCTCCATCTTGTCGGCCTCCTGGTTGATGGTCTCGAACACGGTCTCGGCCACCTCCGCCTGCCAGCGCTCCGAGATCACCAGAGGAAAGTCCTTGTACTGCGCCTGGTCCGCCTCAGTCAACTGTAAGTGATACCAGTTTACAATACTCTTTATTCGATAAAAAAAAATCAATTTAAATACAGCGTAATGTTCCAACCACCTAGTTAAACTCTACATAAAAGATAATAATAGTCTTGCAGTAAACAAAATTGTGATATAAAAACTTATGGTCACTTTGATTAAAGATACCTTTGTTATGTTTAGAATTTAGCTAGTTTTTTAATACATAAATACTAGCTGCGACCCGCGGTTTCACCCGCGTAAATTTTGGTCCCGTGGAAAATAGAAAATTGTCCCATGGCATCCCACAGGGACATTTCTTCGGGATAACGACTATCCTATGTTTTAATCTACGTTACTCTCTATGTGTGTGCCAAATTTCATACAAATCGGTTCAACAGTCTTTGCGTGAAGCAGATTCGAACCCGCGACTCCTGGCGCAATATGCTCCGATTATCCGAGTCATGTATCACTGCGCCAGCGTGGTACAGGGCTCGCCTGTCGTCACCTGTTGCGCCAGTCGTCGCCCCTGGTCGTTATATGCCCCGCGGTTTCACCCTCGTCATATGGTTAATATTCTTCGCCCCCCTCCTAGGGGTTGAAATTCATTTCTAAAAATCCTTTCTTAGTGCTCACTTACGGCATGAACGTTCGGTAAACGTATCGTCCTTCGCGACGTCCTTCGCTGCTATCCTGCTATGGTATCCACCACTGTCAGTTGTCTGATTCATCATCTTCGGCCTACCTTGTTGCCCTTGGTGTCTTCCATGTTTCTCAAAATACAAACTGTCAGCTGTCATCATCATCACCCACCTTGATCCCCTTGGTGTCCTCCTCGTCGAAGCTGCCGATGTCGAAGGCGTCCGCGGCGTTGACCTCCCCGCGAGGCGGGATCAGCGGCGGCGTGTACTTCTGGTGGTATACCTGCTGCCAGTCGATGCCCGCGAAGAACACGTGCTCCTTCACCTCTTCCGCACTGTAACCAGCACATATTATACAGTGTTATTTTATGATCACTAGTCAAATTTTAAAATAAGGAAGTAAAAGTCAACCCATGAGTGTGTTTTAAATATTATAATCCGATTTGAATACTTTGTTAAATAAACATCGATTTGAAGTGGTACGAAAAATACATCGATCGTTCGCACACGTAAAGTGTAACGACCTCAAGCTGCTAATCGCCTTACGCGCGTAAAACGGAACGCACTTTAATTGTAACTGTTTTGTATCATTATTTTAAACAATAAATAACCCTGTACATAGGATTAGTTTTTGGTCACCGGCCAAATTTTAAAATAAAGAAGTAAACATAATTCCAAGGGTGTGTTTTAAAAAATATTATCGTCTAATTATAATTTTGTTAAATAAAAATTGATCTTAAATGGTCCTTAAAAATACATGGATCGTTGTTCGTACACGAAATGTATCGACTTCAAGGTCAAAAACGCCGGGCTTCACGACACGCGAGCTATATGGCACGTGGTGACCAAGAAATTTTTATTTCTTTTTATTTCATAAATCGAAAGTATTATTGATTCCGAACCAAACCTGAACATTTGGTCGGTGACCAAAAACTAACCCTGTATAGTTAGTTTACTGCACTACTTTTATTACTCTTTTTATACTCAACTTTTCAGTTCTACGGCATACCTACTGGCTTAATATTTTCTAAAATGTACATACGATATATGGTCGCAGCACACTTATCAACTCGGAAAGGGATCGTAATCGTATCACCTCGAATCGGTCAGTATTCTTTGTATGAAATTTAATACTGCAACGCACACTAATGGGAAATGTAACGTAATCGCATCATCTTCGTGTTTCTTCGAGGCGTTTACGATCCTTTTCCTAGTTGATAAGTGTGTTATTTTTTTCGCATAAGGGGATAAAGGAGGCATCGGAGCTATCTGGTGAATAACGCATCAAACGTCATCACTACACGATTATCATATGAGGGAGGTACTTCCATAATTCGGCTTCAAAGCACTAATATCTCTACTTATCTAATAATCTAGATCAGCGGTCGGGAACCTTTTGGCAGACAAGGGCCGCAGGCCGGTAAAATAAACTAAACGTAGGCCACACTTGTGATAATTCACCCAAGGATGCTAATTTACCTTTTTGTTTTATTTTGGCCTCACCATCCCAATAACTTATTTATAAGACATTCGCGGGCCACAAGCAGGACGGGTTGCCGACCGCCGATCTAAATTATAAAATACTAGCTGCGCCTTGCGGTTTCACCCGCGTAAATTTCGATCCCGTGGTAAATAGAAAATCATCCCATGGCATCCCATAGGAACATTTTTTCGGGATAAAAACTATCCTGTGTTAATCCTAGTTACCCTCTGTGTGTGCCAAATTTCATGAAAATCGGTTCAGCAGTTTCTGCATGAAGGAGTAACAAACAAACATACAAACTTTCGCATTTATAATACTAATAGGATGTTCCGACTATTTTATAATTTTGAATAACTTGACAATTTAACAGTAAGTAACCTTTGAATCCTCTAACTAACCGCAACAACGTAGCTATTACATCACAGTTCATAATTTATATAGGGTATGTATTTACTGTCGCGTGTTTCAGTAAATGTTTTCCTACTTCGTTGTTTACACACGCTGTCGTGTAAATAGTCGTGACGGTGTTTTATCAGTCCCACACCATCATCATCACCACGTTTACATCCGCTACTGAACTGCTAACATGTCTCTGTGTTATTAAGAATGCTCATTGTTAATTGACAAGAATTGTTTGACATTTTTGGTCTAAGATCCATTACATTGTGTTGGTTTTGGATTGTTAACTAAGTTATTTTTTTATAGGATAAGGGGCAAAAAAGCAGATGACGAATGACTACCGCCGAACATAGACATCCCCAAAACCTGAGGTTTTAAAGGCGCTTTGCCGGTCTATTAAATAAGTGTAACTTTCTTCTTGAAAAACCCCAGGTCGTTTCGGTTTGGAAATACGTTTCTACGGGTAAACGAGACAACGGCATAATTGTTATTGTCCTTCTCTTCCCCTCACAAGGACCAGCGGAAACTGACAAACAGCACGAAACGCTACATCATACCAGCGCCAGGTGATCATCGGTACTGCCCTTTAATACATTAATAAACTTTAATACTACCCTTTAATACATTAACTTGTCTGTAACTCGTTCAAAAAGTAATTCCTGTAATTCTTTTTTGAATAAAAACTTTTTCTTTCTTTCTTTCTTTCTTTCTTTCAAACTATCATCATCATGCACATACCCCCGCCCCTTGCAGCCGAGCCGCTTGTTGATGTCCCTCTGCAGCAGCCCCTCCAGCAGACTCTTCAGGCTCGGGCTGAACGACTCGGGCAGCTCCACGTTCTGGAATACGTCAAACTAACCATTCAATATTTTTACATACAGAAACGCAGTTATTTATAATTCGACATAAGTTGTAATGAAATCGCTCTACGTCTTCTACTGATATTTTCAAGTCATTCTCACGTAAAGAAAAGGTAAATACAAGGGCAAACTAAGCACATTTATTTTTATAGTATGTGCATAATTGTTATGTAGATATGTTGGCCTTTTTTGTGCTTCACCTCCAATGGGTCATCGAAGAGACGCACCAAACATGCATCACTGCGCTATTGTCAGCGAGAGGTACCTCCCCGAACGTGTCGGTCCAATGTTCCTGCAGCATGGCACAGCACTACCTCTTACTAATATATGTAAATCTCCTCCCATGACGTAAGATGCCCTTGTTTTTCCCAAGCTGCTACTCCTTTGTCGCCAAGATCGCAGCGGCAACCACACTTGACCCTTTCATATGTTCACAGGGAGCCCGAGGAAAAAGCTGACCCGAAACGAATTTAATCAGAAGAAAATAGGAATAGATCAGAAGAATTACAAAAGTATCTAAATCTTTTCCCATGAAGTAAGATGTGCCTAGCCTATTGTTGAATGTTGAAGGCACTCCGTGTGACGTCATATCAAGTCGCCATTATTACCTTTGTTATTAACCTTAATTGTTCTACACCATCAACTAGTTGGTTCCTGAACTATAACCAGCGCCAAAAGCTAACGAGTTTTTGTAAATGTTCATCTTATTCTCAACACTTATAAAAATATCTCACAAATGTTACCATCGTGAGCGTCATCCTGTCGATCTCGTGCTTGTCCTTCGTCTTGTGCTGGCGGAAGGGCGAGTGGCCCTTCAGCAGCTTGTAGAGCATGCAGCCGAAGCTGAACCAGTCCGCTGACGAGTCGTAGCCGGTGCCCTTGGACAGGACCTCGGGCGCCATATAGCCGTGAGTCCCCCTGGAAATGTAAGTAGGTATTTTGAATCATTTGAAAAATACTTACGGTCTGCTTTGCCTACCCTGATAGAGACCTTGCGTGAACATGTTGTTGTTAAAAATTAATACTCTTTTTCTTAGTTCTTCAGTAAGTTTTACGGTATCGCGAAAGGACATCTTAGAAACAAATATATAAAAAATATTAGTGTATCATCGATTCTGAGATTATTTGGTAAATAGATCAGTCGAAAAAAGTCAATTGACAATACATTAAAGATTAGGAAGGCATTGCTAACGCCTCACTTTCGTCAAACGCGATAACATTGGCAAGGTTTAAAGATAAATTAATTAAACAATGGACTAACATTTCAGCAAGCTAATGCTTTGTTTCTCTATTCACTCTGCAACTGTTGAGTTTGAATGCTACTCGTATTGCGAGCCGAATGATCAAGTGAATGGAATAGACAGGGATTGTAAGTCAATGCCGAGATGTAAAATAGTGTTACAATCTACATTACTTCAGCGGTAAAATAAAACGTAGTGAGAAAATGTAACAAATCTTTACGGCATGATGAGTTTGCTAATCCGTATTAGTGCAGCGCTTATACCTACGTAAACTAAGGACGGAATACGCTTCTCGCCTCATTTCGAGCTGGCTTGTGTAACTACTTTTGAGTTTAATTTAAAACGTATTCGCTGGACTAACGCTCCGATTTAAACTGGGAATTGAAATAGGAGATTTGTGTTCAGAATACCTATGGATAGGTTTAAAATATTAACAATTCTAATGTGAGAGATATACCAATTTACCCGACATATAAATGCACTTAGTTTATATTATACTAATTGTGTGTAGTTAATAAACTAAGGGGGTTTCATCTGGTGACCCCTTAGGGGATAATTTCTTAAAAATCCTTTCTCTGCGCTCACTTACACCATGAAAGGACCCATACCGCTGCACCAAGTTTCAAGATTCTAGGTCGGTACAGTAGTTTAGGCTGTCGATGATATAGGTATAAGTCAGTCAGTTTCGGCATTTATGTACCGACTTAGATTCAATAACTTTAACTAAAAAAATAAGTCGCTTACACAAACGCTTACATTTTAGCAGTTGCGATAACTACTTTGTTAAAACTATATTAGCCCTTAAGACATGTATTTTGTTAATTCTGTCATTGGATTTAGTGCGTTCTCACAGTAGTTCGTATTACCATATAAAATACAAGGTTTCCGACACTATGATAAACTATAGGGCAATCATTTCTAACATTCGAGACTTTATTTTTGAGTTCGGCGTATCAAATAACCAGTACGTTTTTACGCATTGTGTATCAAAAGTTCACAAGGATATCGTTAGACAAAGTGGTACACGTAAGTTGATACCTACACAACGGGGAGTTGATCTTCTCAATAGTGAAGTGCACGAAACGTATATATCGATATATCGTCGTTATCGCTACTAATAAAAATTGTACGGAAGTTAGATATGTATCTTATCTTTTTATAGCAACGGGGAGCAAGCGAGCAATAGGAGTCATTTAGCTACCGAAGCTAACCATTATCATCTAAACGGTTATGGTTATGCATACGCTCCTTTACCTCATTCCCTTCCCTATACCTGCACATTTCGTAACGTGGCTTACATTACGAAATGTGCAGGTAAGTATGTAATGCCATTTTTCAGTTTTATAATTATACTTTATGCTGTTTACTTCACACTTTCGTGGCTCTAAATCAACGGGTAGAATCTTGGACGTAATGTTGCATAGAAAATATCATACGACAAACGGGCTATATCTTATGATCGCGTTGATTATTTTCGTGTTTCACGAGGTTAACCATCTCAGTATTTGAAATGAATTTCAGCTTGATCCTATCAATGGTCCCTGAGACACAAAATGACAAAAATATCGTATAAAGGTTCGATTTTTTTCTTTTTGAAGTACAGTACCCTGAAAACGACTGTCATGGTCGGTTACAGCGCCGGATCCATCCGGCTTAGGGAGGCTGCAGCCCCGAGCCCCGGAAGGGGCCGGGTTCTTAAGACTCTTAAGCCTTAAGATCAATTTTGTACTCATAAAAGGGGCCCCTTTTCACCTCCAAGGCCTCGCAGTCACAGGCCTCTCCAGAGCTGAATCCGGCGCTGGTCGTATAATAAAGCTACTCACACGCTGGCGTGCGGCTTCTTCTTGGAGAAGTCGCAGGCGAGCCCCAGGTCCGATATCCGCACGTGGCCGTGCTCGTCCAGCAGGATGTTGGCCGGCTTCAGGTCCCTGTACACTATGTGGCGCTTATGCATGTGCTCTAGACCTGGAATGTAGACATTTTAACATATCACAAGCGTGTCGGAAACAATTGCCCATGGAGGTGGGAGGAGAAAGGGGGGCAGCGCATCTGTATAGTCTCTATGCAGATGTCTATGGGCGTCGGTAGTCATGAAAATGGCTACAACTGCTCGTTTGCCCCCCTATACCATAAAAAAAAAAATTGCTTTTACAAACGTTTACCACCAATTGTTGATGGATGTGGGCTTTTGGGCGAAAGGCTTATAGCTAGCAGCATGCATACGGGAGCAATCGGAGAAATTTCATGACTAAGTACTATTATAGTCACCAAATTTCGTTGAGAGCGACTGGTCATGCTGCCCCTTTCGTGCCGGGTCGTCGCAATGAATTATACAAGTAATAAGAGGTATGTTTGTGGCCCTTAATACTCACTTAGTAAAAGCCAAAAGGTACTAGGCCGCCCTCTGTTACTAAAATTCACTTTATGGATTTAAGTAGGTACTAAGGGTTATACAAATGAGTTATATTTCGGCAACAGGTAACACAATCACACATGATATATCAAGAGGAAATGCCTGTTATTGAAAAAGACGAAACCTGGGCGGGATTAATAAGTCTGAGAGAGCTTCGTTGAAAATAGGTAGTGCTATGTTGCATTACGGCCGAATTGGACGCGCACGACCGGGGAGATACCGCCAGATTTTTTTTCTTTTTTTTTCAAAGTACTGCAGACACATTTCATGCGGTGTCTTTACGGTGGCTCTTTGGGTTAGGTAGGGCAAGAAAGGTAACACATCAGCGTAAAAATTACGCGGATATTATTGGACGTAGATGGTCATCCAAAGGCTCAGTGCGCAAGTATAAAAAATAATCATGAAGAACATTACAATTGTAATGCTTCTTTCTCATGGCATCTTGCGAGATTTACAAAAAATAATCAGCATTCTTTAACACAATTAAGGCGCTAATTAATACAATTAAAATAAAACATGCGATATCATATTTTATAGCCTATTGTTCTGTTTACCCCAGGTTGCAACTCGCAGAGAGCTCACAGTCGCTTTTCCTGTTGCTATATTTGTTTGTATGCAATTGTGTCTCACGAGGAATACGAAGACATCTTATACTTATTGGAATTGGAATGTCAGCTGAATAGATTGCTGATTAATCTCAATAGCTCAGCTTGGACTTTCAAGAGAACTGAAAATTTCTCTCAGATTGCTAAAAGATAAAAATATGAACAAAATGTTATAACATACTGCGACCCGCGATTTTACCCGCCTCAATTTCGATCCCGAGGAAAATAGAAAATCATCTCATGGCATCCCTTAGGAACATTTTTTCGGGATAAAAACATATGTGCATAGGTGTCAATCTAAGTTACCCTCTATGTGTGTGCCAACATGAAAATCGGTTCAGTAGTTTTTGCGTGAAGGAGTAAGAAACAAACAAACATACAAACTTTCAAATTTATAATATTAAATAGGATAACAAAATGTGAAAGATCCGTAACATGGTTACCGTAAAGCATCTGAAACGTCGAGCTTGATGATAACTAATCCTCGATAATATCCATTATACCTACTGGTTTTATTGCAATAGAATAATACATGCCTGACAATTCGTAGTGAATCAGTGAGAGTTAAATTGCAATTTGAATATTTAAACAAACCTTTATAAAAGAAAGCCTAATTCTCGTGCAATGCTAAAAAATATCCCCTCGAAAGCGTTGTTGTGGTTCTGTAGTACATAGACATGGTACACTTAAGAATTGAATACATTCCCTGCTCTTGGATTGAGTATGTAGTTTCTGTTGTATTCAAGTTACAAATGACATTGAACAGGGGACATTTCCTGAGGAAAAGTCCTTGTACTTCGGGCGATATTACAATCGTGGAGCGACCGCACACATAATGCTACTTTTAGCATCGGCGATCGGCGATTTAGCCGCTATTTAGACGCTAAATGCTGCGACCAGACATTCCCCACAGGCCACAGCACAGTTAAAAACGCCGACCGCGGCGATTTGGTCGGACTGCAACAGTTACCGATCTAACATCGGAGTAGTCGCTAAAACACGCGATTTCGATACCGCGACTGAAAACAAAGTCGCTAAATCGTGATGCAGCACAGACGCAGTCGCAAAATCTCCGATCGCCGCTGCTAAAAGTAACGTGTGTAACCAACTGTACCACCCACTGGGCCATCCAAACTGATCACGGAAGATAAAATTTTACAGATTCTATTTTAGGAAATTTGAGGTTAGTGCAGACCGTTCGATCGTAAGACGCTTTACCGCGCTTACATCGCTTGCTGACCTTTCACTTTATAAACAAGTCCGCTCGTGTCTCCAAGACGTAGCTGACACACAAGACTCGACATTCAGGATGTAAAGACACGTATCACGTCGGCGTAGCGGCAAATTTTTGAACAAGCATCACAAAAGACATTGTCGCGGCAATGAATGAGATCCAGATAGTAGATACGGACGTGCCCGCTGTTGCGTACACGTGCCCGCTTTGTGTGTGTACTGCGTACACGCGCCCGCTTTGTGTGCGTACATATACGTATCTAAATTCACCTTCCTCAACCGCTTTATCGTACAATGCAAACAAAATTAATAATGTTAGATTAGGTTCGAAAGTGGGTGTGTTGTTGATATCGAGCACGAGTACATTAATCGTAAAAATATGCTATATATCTGTGTGATACAAGTATTGCGTATTTTTATGATTAATGATCGCAGACTTGATGTAATTTAAATATTGTTTGTTCACGTATCAAACTATATTTTTCTTATACTTTTAAGAGCACTCCCACTACATTTTCTTTCTTTTAATTTCGGAATTTAAAAGGTCAGGCTATTCCAAAACTTTACTTTATTAATTGTTTTAAGTAATTAAATACCTGATGATGAATTATCGACATCGGTCGTTTTTTATGTAATTTAAATTAATAAAAAGTGGAAATTAAATAAAAGAAGTTTATTATTTAATCAAGGTGTTATTTATATTTTAGACAGTGGAGAGATCTAATTGTTACTTAACTGAAATTCTGAAAAGCATTCTATATTACCATAAAATATGTAGACAAATACATCTTCCATTTATCTACCTAATAATAATACATTTTTTGTACGAGATAAAGGACAAACTAGCATATTCCTAGTAACAACCGCCCTCCATAGAGATCGGCAAAACTAGGCGTTTTGCAGACTCGTTGCCTAGCCTTTAAGAAGTACACTTTTCTTGAACCTAAGACGTCTCGGTTCGGAAATTATTTAGTAGCCGGTGGCTCACGGAGGGGGAGGTGAAAGGAAGGCAACGCACCCTCTATGCGGATGTATATTGGCGTCGAAGTCATGAAAATAGCTCCGACCTTTCCTTTACCCCCATACTCACTACTTACTATAAAATATACCGAGAAAGGTAGCCGATTCTACAGTATCGATGTCAGCGACTCTAAATTGCGTTTTGTGAGTCACGTGCGAACAATTAAAACGTGCTATTCAAATAGCCAAGCACAGGTTCAACGAGTCGCACAGTTATTAATTTGACATTTCAGCCTTTCCATTAGAGTCAATTAGCGGGCCGGCGGTTAAAA
>LUGF01033757.1:62943-80121 GCA_001625245.1 Calycopis cecrops | reverse complement strand
TTAATTTCATTTTATGTCCTCTCAGTTTGAAATTCATATTTTTTGTAAAGAAACTGTTAATATGTAGCACTCTGTACACTTTGCCTACCCGTTCGGATACCTAGCGTGAATATTTGTTGCTGTTGTGACTTAAAATGGGATTGAAAGAAATCCATTCAATAAGGTAACGTGTTTTACCCTTCCGCTTGCTACCATTACGCATCTCCATGACAACAGATTTTGCAATTAAGACGCGACAACGTATGTCGGATCAGCTAGTGTTAAATAAAAAAATACATTCCGATATTAAATGTAACATGAATGAATACAACGAGACAAGTTTTCATAAGTAGCGAAGTTCGGTTTTTGTTTATTTTTAAAAAGCCGCAAAGTTTTCACTGCGACTGTCTCTCTGTCGGATATCGGCCGGGAAATATAGCAACAAAGAGAAAATAAGATATATATATATATCTCTTTATCTTCTTCTGTCTATATATATATATATCTTTCATAGTGGTAAATAGAAGTGAGGCACAAATGAGCAGTCGGAGCCTTTTCATGATTAACATTGCCCATAAACATCCGCATGATGCAGAAGCGTTGTCTCGTTCTCTCCCAATAGACCACCGGAAACCCTCAAACTGTACCGTAAGGTATATAATGTTGCCTGCCTACATTATGGCCAAATCCCCTGTACTAATTATGATGCGCCTAAAGGTGGCACGGTGGCACGCATCTACACTTACGCTTTAGGAAGAGGTAGTGCCATGCTGCATAGGAGGAGGTAGTGCCATGCATGGTGCATGACACTACATCCTCCTAGGCAACGGAATTGGGCCGGCACGATCAGGGCAGTACCTCTCACTGACTTGATACCGGCGACAAGTGACAGCGACGCTGTCGCGTTTCGTGCGGTGCCGGCGGCTCATTGGGGTGGGGAGAGGGGTCATATTGGAGGGCAACGCATCTGCGTAACAATCATGTGAATGTCCATGGGCGTCGGTAGTCATCCAAAGACTCCGATTTCTCGTTTCCCCCCCTCTCTCTCTTTCTCTGTGCTGTGGCTTATGTTAGTTTACGCTATGGCTAACCATAAAGTACAGTACAAAACAGAGTAGTACTACACTATAATATTGTAGACAAGGCTATTGCACAAATCCTCAATTCTTTCTTACAGGTTGGTTGGTCATTTAAGAACCACAACAAAAACAGCTAATATAATTACTAAAACGACTTAAAAGTGAAACGGACAGAAACTCCGAAGAGGTTTTATTTACGCACAGCGTTAACTAAAGGCAAAACAACCGCGTAAGTGAACTTAGTAATTCAAAAGTGCCGCCTAAGCGGGGGGATGGACACATTATGATGACATTAAAGCGTTAAAATTCAAAAGTTGGTGACAAAGTGTGTAGACGTGGAAGGGAGACCCAAGAGGTACATTTACTATTCATATGTTCTGTTTTTGTGCGAAGTAAACGTGGCTGTCGCCGATAAAATAGTTAAGATCGATGTCAAATATAGACTTTATTTTAAATTGAACAAATTTACATATCCTACTAATATTATAAATGCGAAAGTTTGTAAGAATCTTTGTTACTCTTTCACACAAAAACTACTGAACGGATTTTCATGAAACTTTACAGTAATATAGCTTTCATATCAGAATAACATAATAAGTTAAAATTTTGAATCATTTTGGAAGTCCGAAATCCACGCGGGCGAAGCCGCGGGCGGAAGCTAGTCTGTGCATAAAATTTTACTAAAATTGTTTTTTTAATACGCCCATAGACATCCGCATAGAGTTTATACAGATATGTTGCCTTCTTTCTTTCTCCTCCTTCCATGAGCCACCAGATACCGCCGAAACGCGACAGCAAAGCTGTCACCTTATACCAGTATCGTTTAATCGCCCAAATGCGGATGCAAGGAAGAGTGGCACTACTTTGGTTCAGTAGTTAAAAATTAACCGATTTTTTTTAGATTTGGTATAAAGCCAATAAACATGAGATCTTTATGTTTATATAGAACTAGCTGCGCCCTTCGGTTTCGCCCGCTTAAATTGCGATATCGTGGAAAATAGAAACTCATCCCATGGCATCCCATAGGAACTTTTTTTCGGGATAAAAATTATGAGTTAAACACAACTTGTTGTAACTTGGATTAAAGTTACTCTCTATGTGTGCAAATTCAAGAAAATAGGTTCAGCAGTTTTTGCGTAAAAGGGTAACAAACAAAGAAACAAAAAAATTACAAACTTTCGCATTTATAATGTTAAGTAGGATAGGATTCGAATATCCGACGCTCATAAACATCCGTACACCCAGAGGTTAATGAATATACAAATACTATTGCCTTCCTCTAATCCATTTCCCCAGCCACGTGACTGTCGCTATATACAAAATCACTACGTGACTCTCCGACCATGCCGTCTCTTCTCAGCTGCAATACGGCAACGACATAGTAGGTAACTACACTATCATATAATTAATATCTATACATATAATAAAACAGTAAAATTTTAGTGTCTGTACATTGAATATATTTACAAAAAACTAATTGGGGGCCATTTTAAAATAGTAACAGAACACTTTTCCTGTTTGTCTGTTTGGCCGTTTGTTCAGGGTAATCTCCGAAACTACTGGACGGATTTTAATGAAACTTTACATTAATATAGCTTTCATATCAGAATAACATAATAAGTTAAAATTTTTGAATAATTTTTGAAGTCCGAAATCCACGCGGGCGAAGCCGCGGGCGGAAGCTGAAGCGGAAGTAGCCCATAAATCAACAACCTAGCAAAAACCTTTCTAGAAATTTCGGCAATCAAACCCTGTTACTTTACAATCTAGCAAAACATTCTAGAAACTTCCAAGCTCTCTAATAATTTCCGTCCACTAATTCCCCCACCCCCCGCATGCAGCCTGCACCTGCCCATCATCATATAGATTGCGTTGTCAAAGTAATTCCATTTGAGGTCGCCCCCCCACTCCCGGGCCAAAGTAAGGCGCCCCAATTACGCGCGTCCTATTAACGGGCATGTCGGAAAGAAAATGCTTTTGAAACCTTCAAATATAACGCTTCAAAATTTCAAAATTTGCAAGTACTAAATGACTTGATCACTTAAAAACATAGAGGTTAAAAGTTGACGAATATTTTTACCCGACTACGAAAAGAGGAGGGTTATAAACGCTGTTCTCATTCAAATGCATACAAATTAGTTGAGCTATTTCTGTGGAGTTGAACCACAAACACATGGATATACGATTTTCATATTCGACGTAGGTACTTATAATTATGTAATATTCCTTTAAATTTAACGTACGGGATGGTGATTTAAAGAATAAATGGCGTAGCAAAATAGGATGGCAAACGTGAAGAAGTTGGTGATATTCAGTCCACTGAAATGAGACTTGTACCATCCTTAAATGGACAACACCAGTTGCTAGATGGGCGGGATTCGCTGGGATATTCCTGACATTTTGTGCGATGTACTGAAACCCCAAATAAAGAAAAAGTGTCCTGGTTAAAAGTAATTCAAAAAGTAATTCCTGTAATTCTATTTTGAATAAAAACTTTTTCATTTTTAAATATATATTTAGGAGAAATAGGATAAAAGCACCATTAGTTAAATACCTAAGCCTTTTATATATATTATAGGGGGCAAACGAGTAGGTGCTTAGTGACTACCGCCCCCCATAAACATCCGCTAAGGTGTCTTGCAAGCCTAGTCATTAAATGAAATTTTGAGAAGCAATCCTCTATCAGAGATAAATTAGGAGTACCTAGTAGTTGTAATTAAATATTTCTTTTTGTCCCGTCTATAATCTAAAAAGTACCGATTTTTAAATTTTGTCTAAGTATTTCAGTCTTCCCATCTGGTAACCCTAGCATCACACGTGTCCGACCTGCCATAAATACTCACGAGAATGTCCATGCAGCAGGCACCTGTTAATTAAAATGTGACAATATATAAAACAACTTACCCCGGTACTGACTAGAGAGAGCATGATCCGCTCGTTGAGCGCCAGCGTCTCGCCCTGCTTCATCTTGATGCGCTTCTTGTCGAGGCACTTCATCGCGTACATCTTGCCCGTGTCCGCCTTCCGACAGCCGTACACCTGGACGGAAATAACATAAATATAATCTCTATAGATATAAAATTCTAGGTATGTCTGAGAATCGGCCAACATCTACTTCATCTCGATATTTCCACGAATCTTACGCGGGTGAAACTGCGGGGCGCAGCTAGTAACATATAAGTAAAAAGCTTTTCCTATAAATTCATGGATACAATTATAGATTCAGGTTGGAGTAGCAGAAATTCGGCCATCTTGGCGGTCAACTATAATTATATATGTAGTCGAAAAATCGTTGATTTTTTGACAAACAACCAATCGGAGCCCTTTATCAACACCCATTAAGCCGTATGCAGATTCTCCACATCATACCCCCATTAGGCCACCGGCTCCTCACAATACCGCACGAAACGCTATAGCGATCACTTATATATACTATAGGAGTTAGAATCGCGGCGAGCGAGTCTATGCAGACCCAATTCGAACGAAACGCAGCTTGGCAGTTGGCACTACATGTTACAATCTTAGTAGAGTAGCACAAATTATACCAACTTGGCGACCCCCGAAAGCAACCCACGTCCATCATTAGTAGACGAAAGGTAAATGATAAAACATCAAACAGCAAAAAGAGGCCTTTGAGCATTGAAGACTTCGCAATTCGCTCACGTAATCTGCACTCCATCTAGCTGAGTTGTGTTTTTTAAAGGCATCTTCCAGGAAAAGTCGGCACATAAAACAACAGAATTAATCACTCGATGGCCGTGCCGAGGGACAGGCTCGTTTCAATGGCCCCCTTTGTTAAACTTCGGGCATTTTCCTTGCGTTCAAAGTTTAACCTCATCAGACGAAATTTATTTTTATTTTCAGTAAGACGGCTTGCTCTACATACAAAGGTGTCATTAATTAAGGTGATACTGCTTTTTTTAGGTTGTGTCGGACGCACGTACCATCGGAATAGGAGAATAAGGATATAAAGTGCGCTTGTGTTTACACACAAACTTGTCCACATTAATATCCTGGCGTAGCCAAATTTCGGCTTGGTGATTGCTATTATGAAATGTTCAATTCAGCTTGTTCAGGGTGCGAGGAGCGAAATATGGGGCTATTTGACATATATTGACATAGACAGATAAATCTAAAGAATATGTACAAAAGTGCCAATCTCATAACTATAATTGGATTTAATCATCATTACAATCATCGAATCAAACAAATATATTGCTTTTACACAATTCGAATATTTCTATTACAATGCAAAACCGTGGTACGCCACTAGTGTCATCAAAGATAATAGATATCATAAAATAGCAAAAGATTGCGAAAGTTTTCACAGGAAAAGGAAACGTATCTCCACACCGTGACACACATTTTTCCTTGAACAGTCGACTCTATTTGTTTGCCATTCTCACCGGGTGACACACGCTACTTGCGTTTATCCTACTAATATTATAAATGCGAAAGTTTTTATGTTTGTTTGTTTGTTACTCCTTCACGAAAAATCTGCTGTACCGATTTTCATGAAATTTGGCACACACATGGAGGGTAACTTAATTAACATATAGTACCTATAGTTTTTATCCCGAAAAAATGTTCATATGGGATGCTATGGGATGATATTCTATTTTCCACGGGATCGAAATTTACGCGGGTGAAACCGCGGAGCGCAGCTAGTAAAATATAAATACGAGATTCTTTCGAGTTTACGCATATCATAATCATGGTATGGTATTTTTAAAGCACTAGCTAGCAACTAAGACTTAACCTTAGGAATATAAAACTAAAATTATATACAAAGGTTTGTTTATAGATGCTCCAAGTAATTTGAGAGCGACCACCATAGCGAATTTCATCCGAATCTAGAAAACACGACGAAGAAATACCATCACATGCGTATTGAAGTGATGACTATCCTTTTTACTGCGGTTTGTGAAAGTCCAGTGAACCCAACCCAACGCTATACCCATTCCCGTACCGTCACAATTCAGATACATCATGAATCTTTTTGATAAATAGTGATGTATATTCATATACTACATTAGAAGGAGAACACGGGTGATGGTAGATTTAATTGTTGACGTTCAAAAAGTAATTCCTGTAATTCTATTTTGAATAAAAACTTTTCTTTCATTGCGGAGTTGACAGATTATCTGCAGCCTTCCTGCTCCTCCTCCTCATGGTGACAAGCTAGGAGCTGTCACAAGTCATCCATGCCCTTCGCCATTGATCCCAGCCTTAAATATATGGTAACCCAACATAAACGTTTTTATTATTATAAAACTGTCACTTCAAATGTAGTAGTTTCTGTTTGAAAAATCACTTTCTCTTTACATTCATAGATAGTAATCTACCTACATAACAAATTTAACGAAGAAAGTTTTAAGAGTCGCTGCTACTGGCTATCAGACGTTATCAGACATCTAAAATAAAGACGGTGATTCATAATATTATTAATATGTTTTCGTCTGTGATGTCAGATAAGCCACGGTGCATTTCAACTTCTAAACTTCTTTGATATACCCGTGACCTACACAATCAAACTTTATATCGCTTTTGTTCTCGTAATGTGTTTTTATGCAAAAGTTTTGTAAGTATAAAAAATATAATGCAATAACTCTTAGAAGTAATAAAATTGTATTGTACTTTTATTTTTTTGAATTGTAGTAATAAAATTGTATTGTACTTTTATATTTTTGCATTGTAGTAATAAAATTGTTTTGTCCGTTCAAATATTCCTTTCTCATTTTAATAATATTGAAAAGTTACTGTAGAAATGAAATCTGTACTATTGAGTTGTCAAACTTACTTTTACTAATCCTACTAATATTATAAATGCGAAAGTTTGTAAGTTTGTTTGTTTGTTACTCCTTCACGCGAAAACGGATTTTCATGAAATTGATTGAACACACATAGAGATAAACTGGGATTAATAGGATAGTTTTTATCCCGAAAAAAATGTTCCTAATGTTCTATTTTCCACAAAATCGAAATTTACGCGGGTGAAATCGCGGGGCGCAGCTAGTATATTATACACCATCAGATCTGGCTTTCTTATTAAAAAAACTGTATCTGTACTGACACGCGACTGGAGTTTACTCCTTAAGAATAATGACTATGACGTAATCGCGATAAAGCTTTACGCTTTTCTTGCGCTCGATTCCTGGAACGCTGTTCTAGACTCATATTATTTTCATACCCAGCGCTTTCAATCAAATCATTAGGAAATAACTTCAAAAAACTAATTTCAGCGTATAAGCACCAGTATATGTACAAAATATAATAATATAATAGATATTTTTGCATAATTTGGTAAGAGGTAGTGCCACACTGCATGCTTGTATGCAGTCGAATTGGGCCGGCACGACCGGGGAGGTACCTCTCGCTTACACGAGACTGGCGTAAAGTGACAGCTGTGCTGTCGCGTTTCGTGCGGTGTGTTAGTAGCCGGTGGTCCATGGAGGTGGGAGGAGAAAGGAGGGCAGCGCATCTGTATAGCCTCTATGTTTGTGGGCGTCGGTAGTCATGAAAATGGCTCCGGCTGCTCGTTTGCCCTCCTATATCATAAAAAATAAAATAAAAAATAAATTGGAAGTAATAACGCTACCATTCTGCCCTGCTCTCATTACTCATAAGGCATTTCAACAGCAGTGTCAACAAACTTCACGAATTTCATTTCAAGCTTACCAGAATACCGCGCACTAGAGCTTTATTCGCAACAAACTGTTGAAATTCATATCGCCATCAAGGGCTTTGCGATATTCAGTTTACAGACCCCGCTCTAAAGCTTACCATTACACTATATCATCATTATCAGTCCTTATCAGTTCATATGTATTTAGTACCAATGAGAGGTAGTGCCATGCTGCATGGACGCGTGCAGGCTGCAGCAGTGCGGTGAGTAAGTACTAAGTAGTCGGTGGCCCATGGACTGGAGGATGAGGAGGGCAACGCATCTGTATAACCTCTCATGTGTTTATGGGCGTCGGTAGTCCTAAAAATAGCTCCGACTGCTCGTTTGCCCGCCTATAATATAAAAAAGCGGAGGCTGCGTTGATGAAGACGATGTGCGCGTTACACTTGCGCCGAATTACACCTAGTTTTGCGTATGTCACTAAGCACCTGCTCGAATCCCCCCTATATCATAAAAAAAAGGATTAACTATTAGATAACATCACTCACCTCTCCGAAACCGCCTCGGCCGATAATACGATGTACACTAAAGTCGTTCATTGTCAATTGTATATTTAGTTCTAGATTCTTCCACTGGCAAAACTCACCTCTCCGAAACCGCCTCGGCCGATAATACGATGTACACTAAAGTCGTTCATTGTCAATTGTATATTTAGTTCTAGATTCTTCCACTGGCAAAACCTCGTGTATTTATCGCTGCACAAATGAAAAAAAATATTAAATTACAAGCACAAACATGAAGAAAAGAAAACTAAAATCCGATTTCACGAACAGATAATGTTTTTGTAATGTAGAGACACTCGTTACTACTTCAACTACCTAAACAAATTGAATTAAACTCTGACTGGAGAATAAAGCGTGTGTCTGTCTGTCTGTCTGGTATCTGTCAATAAGTACTATTATATGAATCACATTCGGGCCTGTATCAGTTGAGAACATTTTGACCGCAGGTACACTACACCCACCGTACTTTGTAATAAACATACACTCATGGCCGGATATGGGGTGATAATGATCCCACCGTTACCTTTTTCAGTTATTTAGGGCACTGCATAAAATTATAGCGGATGATTCATCTAGGATCAATTCTCTCATGTACAAACATTAAAGTTAGTTTAGACATTTCATAATCGTAAAAAGCTGAGACGCGGTTTTTCTACAATTGCTTGCATAGCGAGAGATGGTAATATCGCTCATAAAACAGCTGTAAAACTGAGGGTAGTCGCGGGTGACGAACATCTAGACGGCTATGAAACAATTGTATAGTTTATTGCAAATTCACTTGCAAGTATATAGCATTAAAGCTATTGAGTGCAACGAGTCTGGGACTGCGTTTATTTTAAGTACTTTAAAAGATTGGCACCCAAATTCCATTAAATCCGTGGCACTTTCATATTATTTAACATCCAATTAAAATAAAAAGCCTATTTAGCCTATATCTAAATATAGAGTCCATAATATACTCTTGTAAAGTCCGGTCGCGAATTACAAAGAGATCCGTACGTTGACCTATTATTACAGTCCCTTTCTTTTCGAAATAAAAACAACGTGTCTTGCTCGCACTAGTTAATATGTGCGAGCGAGACGCAATATATTAACACGGAAACGAGTGGGACAGTAATAATAGGTGAACGCACGAAATTCTTTCTACTCCGTCACCGGGTCTTTTAGAGAAGTATTTTTTTCTTTACATATTCCATTGGAAATTTTATACCAAGCATTTTTGAATTTAATTATCTGTTAATTTACGCGAAATTCGAAATTCAAATATTTTTATTCAAAAGCCTTGTTCTTCTAATTTTAAATTCAGTATTATTTGTTGTATGTGAAATTTTGGTAGTTTTTGACGGCATGAACAAAATGATAGTACGTACATGTATTTTCGAATATGTGCTACTACGTGGAAATACTGCTGCGGAAATAACACAAAACATAACCGACGTGTACGGACTTCGGGAATCGGGGCTAATGTTTGCATAAACACGGTCCAATATTGCTTCTATGGTTATAAATCACGAAATTTTGCTAAAGAACCGGATGTTGTCTCAGCGGATTATTTCTATTTTCAAAAACAAACGGTTTTTGAAAAAAAAAATCAAATGCAGAGATAGATGCAGTACAAAACTCTTTCGTAGACTTTATCGAATCTCGGCGGACGTCCACAGTAAGGGCACAAAAGAAACTGTCATCAAAATGATAAATCATTTATAGATAACTTGGTGCAGTAATTTCATAAGCTGGTTTGTAAACATTTGTAAAATTTTAATATTACATATACAAATCTCCAATTTGATAGACAAAGATATAACAATAGTTACATAGATACGACCTCACACAGATGTCTGTAATAACACACCACACCCTAATTTCCCATAAACGTAACAAATATTAATTACCTGTAAAAATTAATATATATAAGAAGTTCTCTTCTTACCTTTCTAAGAAGTTTTTGAAGGGTTCGCCTCTCAAGTGTTGGAATATTTCTTCAATGTAAGGCTAAAATGTTTATACATAGGTTAATAAATAATTTTAACAAATCTTAAGAAAAGCACAAAGGTCAAACCTCATCAGGTTTTAATGTTGTCTTTTTTTTAATTAAGACAAAAATTCTAAAAATAGAAAGTTAGTTACATCAAAGTAATACTAAGAAAGAATTTAATAAAATAAATATTTATTATGATAAATAAATGGCAATGTTGAATTAAAAAAAAAACAATTATGTCTTTTGGCTCAAAGTAGACTTTTAAATCTAAAAATGTAGTCTTTAAAGTCTAAATCCCAACACTATCTTAAAGTAACATGAATATAAAACTACAGAATCCTTATAGTCCGAGTTGAGTTCATAAAAGTAATAATTTTAAAGTACTGAAACTAATGCACTTCTTACCTCAAATAAATTAGGTGGCACTTCGTGTTTCATTAAATATTTCTGTACATGTGCTACGCATTCTTTTGAATAATCCTGCAACAAAATTGTACAAGTTCTTTAATGTGTACTCACAAAACTGGCGCAACTCGCAAACTCAAACATTTCCACGAAAGTGAAGTTTCTTTTGAACTAGACGGACTTAACTCAAATGGCATCGCCGAGATGCAGTCTCGACGTCGTTTGCTCTAATTGATTTCAAAATGTGCACTCGTTTTTAGTGCTTGTTTTATCCTTGCCCAAGATAAACCTGGATTAATAGCTAAAGGAGTTGAAACTTGGTCTGTTTTACTCGGATACGGGTTTATTCCCGAGTTGTGTGTTTAGAAAATATGTTCGACTGTTTGATTTGTATAAGGAAAATGCCGTGGGGAAACCTGGGTACCTCGGGTATAAACAAACAAAAGTTGTGACGTAATGTGATACGTCAACACGCATTGATTGTGCTATGGTAGGGAACGAAACCATGTTATATTACTGGCAATTTGTCGATCAAAAATATTACATCGCCACATTTTTTTAATGAATTTCTGGAATCGTGGTGTTGACGGGTTCTTTCATCACATGAGCTTTGACAATTTAAAGACGCATCATCATCATCACCATCTCAGCCGGAGGCCGTCCACTGCTGGACGTAGCATCAGGCTGATAATGTAACGTGCTTCCGCTTATTGATACTAAGCATTTCTTGACTGCCTCGTGGTCTAGTGGTAAGCGTGTTCAACCACAGAGGTGAGGTCCTGGGTTTGAATCCCGGGTCGGATCAAAAATTGTTATTGGGATTTTTCAATTTCTAATAACAGTCCGGAGCTAGGAAGTTGGCGGTGATAAACCGCCGTGCCTCGGAGAGCACGTTAAGCCGTCGGTCCTGCGCCTGATTTCTCACCCATCGTGTCGGATTGCCGTCCCATCGGAATATGAGAGTGAGGAAATAGAGTGTACATGTATCTGCGCACACACTTGTGCACTATAATATATCCTGCGCATCTGGCTCGTCTCTATAGAGACGGCCGCCGTAGCCGAAATCGGCTAGGAGGATATTATTATTACTAAGCTTTTCTGGCCGATGGCAGCGACGCGACGAGGTTTTTTGTAAGAATTTGTCTTTCATGCTAGGGGAGTGTGATCAAGAGAGTTCGGGACTGTAGGGATTAAAACAAGTCCAACGTCATCCTCCATGGAATAGAGACTTGTACTAATATTTCGAAGATAAATTTTCGCGACAACAAATCGATTTCATCATATTTCTGCTATCACATTATTTACCAACAATCGCACCACGTTATTCTGCGTCACTATCTTCGTAAAATCGCAGGTGTTTACGTCAAAGACACCAGATAATGTAAATAAAATATAAATATCATTTCGCATACATCACCCGGTGAGTAATATTTCGTTCACGTGTAGTAGCAGCGGTATCACTACGGAGGTAGCGGACTACCGACTCCCATGGACTGCTACATGATTGTTATGCAGATGCGTTGCCCTCCGTTCCTCCTCCCCTCCGATGGGCCACCCGCTACTCACAAACCGCACGAAACACGAGAGCATAGCTGTCACTTTACGCCGCTTTCATTTGAACTTTTAGTAAGAGGTAGTGCCACGCTGTATGCTTGCATGCAGCCGAATTGGGCCGACACGACCGGGGAGGTGCCTCTCGCTTACACGAGACCGGCGTGAAGTGACAGCTGTGCTGTCGCGTTACGTGCGGTGTGTAAGTAGCCGGTGGCCCATGGAGGTGGGAGGAGAAAGGGGGGCAGCGCATCTGTATAGTCTTTATGCAGATGTCTATGGGCGTCGGTAGTCATCAAAATGGCTACAACTGCTCGTTTGCCCCCCTATAAAAAAAAAAAAAAAAAAGAACTAGAGGTAGGTACCTGGCAGCTAGCATATCATACACGTATACACGTAACAACTTCCTAGTTATATCGTACAATATATAACACACATTTTACCTACTCAAATCAAAGCTTTAGACCAGAGCCGAGTTTACTAGAGAAACAAATCCATTCACTGGGGTAGATAATACAAGTGTGTGACTATAAGCAACGCTTCACACGCGAAGACAATCATTTATATTCTTTAGCCAGTGAAGAATCACTAAGATAAGTGATGCCCTCAACGCTAGAAAGAAAGCTCTTCGAATGTAAAGACTCGTTTAGAACCTTATATTTACTCGCCAAGATTAATACGTTTAGATAAAAAAAGGTTAATATTAGTTACATAAGAATTTAGGGCGAGGTGTTGTTTCGCATGTCACACTGAAAATATCTATACAGGTACACTTTATAAGAGTACAGCTTAAGAAGCCAACCCTAGATATAACTGGGAGACTAATGTCGTCCTAGCCGATTTCGGCTACTGCGGCCGTCTGTATAGACGAGCCATCTGCGCAGGACATGTTATAGTGCACAAGTGTGCGCGTAGACACAAGTGCACTCTCGTTTCCCTCATTCTCATATTCCGATGGGACGACAGTCCGTCACGACCGGTGAGAAATAAGGCGCAGGACCAACGGCTTAACGTGCTCTCCGAGGCACGGGGAGACTGAGGTGAATTGGACTGGAGCGTGAGTAACAATGTTGAAATGTTATGTTCGCATGCAAAACCAGATACTCAAAAACACTGCCATGAAATACATTTTTAATTAATAAGATCTCAGAGGGATTCAGTTATTGATAGTCCAATAATGACAAACGCGCAATTATTTTTGTTTATTACTTATTATTCGTATTTCTCTCAATGCCACGAGTATGCCAGCGTGAGATGATTATTAGTAGCGTAGAATAGGAGATCCGTTGTCTTGACGTTTGGATAGAAACAGATGACTATATCTAGCGAACGATTTGACAATGATTGATTTGACAATTATAGTGGCCGTGTCATCCAGCCGACGACAAGACCGGGAGAACCTCTAGTTCACGTGAAATGCGGAGTGCATCCGACCGATCTTGGGGAGGATCCGATGAACGTGGGACTTGCGAAGAAACCGAATACCCGCTATAACAGCGCGTTCCATCGCACACAGGTCGCCTATCCTAAAGTGTTCCAAGGGTACCAGATGGAAAGACTACATCTGGATTAAATTTAAACACATCGGGATTTTCGGTCTGTAATAGGGATAAAAAAATAAAAATACTACTACTGTCTACTATTTCTTTACGACAGAGATATGATTTTTAAAATTTTATTTAAATGCCAACTAAAGCGTTTACCCTCTTTCTTTTTAAACATCTGTTATGTCGGGATACTTTATCTCTTATCGGGATTAGGGACATCACACAAAATATCAAGCCAATCCGGCCTAAATGGCAACCCTAGTCAGAGGCAATCTAAGAGTGGGGTGTAAACGCTGATGCTCCTGTCATGTAGATCATTATAATGATTAAACGTGCGAAAGCATAGAGCGTGACCCGCAGACACCTCTTATCACTTGCGCTCGCGTTCAATTGACGCATTTCAATAAACACAAGGTATTTTATGGCGCGATCGTCTGCGTCACTCTGATGCGTTCTACTCTTGTTAAGACTGTCTTGTGATTGAATTAATGGGATCAAAGGGAAAAGCAACTTCAAAAATATGTTAAGTTTTTTTATAACATTGGGAATAGAATAGGAACCATTTTCATGATTACCGACGCCGGTCGTGCCGGCCCAATTCGGCTACATGCATGCATGCAGCATAGCACTACGTCTTACTAAAAAATAATATAATACTTAACAAGTGAAATTATTATAATATGATGATTGATGACATGACATTGAAATACCTAAATGGACATAGATTTAAATTGATCAATTTCGATTCGCCTTTGTGGTTTAGAAGCAGAGATTATCAAGACGTCTATGAGGAATAAACATCTGACCTAGAACTCGGATCATTAAACTGTTAAAATATGGTACATAAAGCACCATAAAAGCTGAACTGATTTTAATGAAATTTGGCACACACATAGAGGGTAACTTGGATTAACACATAGGATAGTTTTTATCCCGAAAAATGTTCCTATATGATGCCATGGGATGATTTTCTATATTCCACGGGATCAAAATGTACGCAGGTGAAACCGCGGTGCGCAGCTAATATGTATATAATTTTAAACAAAGTACTGATCGTGAATCATCGTGGGTTGATCTTAGTCTTACCCCACTTCGCTATATAAAGGAGGTTCATTACACACACACACACACACAAGTGCGAAGAATTCGACTGCCTATAAATATACTACCACTGTTAATAAACTACACTGCCAGATTTAAAAACAGGCTATAATGATGACAATGATGATGATCATACCCTCTACGCTCCATTGGAAAAGATTACGGCCCATACTGTCTGGGATCGGCAAAATATAAAACGAGTTGACATCGGGGGGAAAATAGAACGTTGACCGTCAACAAATATTCAATATCTGGCGAGCATCGAGTCGGCGGATGAAAAGTATTACACCCATTATTGGGACTAAAACTCGGAGGCTGGTTGGCGAGCTGCCAGAAGCATCTACTTAACAGAAGTCTTAACACAAACAAATATTTCTGGAAACGCTGATACAATGTTATCTGTGTACTCATCAACAAATTACTCATATCTAATTGAAATGTATCACGTTCTTTTAATAGCTGTTCTAATCGGTTTTAAATCGTTTCAATAGTTATGCCCAGATAGTACAAACATTAGTAATTGGATTGATACAAAATTTTAACGATGCATATTTTAAAACTATTCTTTATATTTTTACTGGGAATTATGAATTTGAATCATAATATATAGTTTTATAATGTTTACAATTTTAAGTTCCCATCTTGTTTTAACTTTTCTCTCCTTTTTTTCTTTTTTTCTTTCTTTTTTTACTTATTTCACTGGGAAACGTATTTACCGGATGTGTGATGTGAGACACGAGAACAAGCCGAATGAATACCCACTAAAACGAACCGTCTTGTTTTAACTTCCTGCTAAAATTTAAATGTTCAATATTGATGTTATTGGGTCTTTTTCACTTTCAACAATTTTATAGAAGGGATATGCCCATCCGGCATATAATAGCAACTAGCAAGACGACATAAATAGAGAACAAGCCTGAGAACGTGATTCGAGACCGAACATACCACAACAACGCGACAAAAATGGCCACTTCAGGAAAGAAAATGGGAGGTAAAACGGCATTTAAAATGAAATAGTTCACTTCCATTCAACATTTTGCGAGCAAAATCTGTTAACGAGTCAATAATAATCTTAGATTGGAACCGCTTGGGGTGCTCAAGCGTATCAGATATTCTGAGATATCGGTTATCGTCTACACTTAGCTATCGGGCATTAACTCAAGATACACGTTGATGCAAGATGTAAAGTGAAATAATGAGCACCAGAAAGGTACCAAAGTTCATTGCCGCTTGAGAAGAAGAGCTAAGGCATATCAGAAGAAAAGAGGCAACAGTTCGACCCCCTTGTAAGGGTACATTCATCGTCGTCGTAGAGTAAGAAGTAAGTAAAGTATAGCAAAAAATCTACTATGTAACCTTTTTTTTGTGATTAAGAAATAAATTGCCTCAGTTGGTCCATGCAGGGTGGAGGAGGAAGGAGGGCAACGCATCTGTATTGCCTCGCAGCAAATGTATATGGGCGTTGGTAGTCATGACAATGGATTCGACTGCTCGCTTGCCCATATAAAAAAACCGGCCAAATGCGAGTCGGACTCGCGCACGAAGGGTTCCGTACCATTCATCATCATTTCATCTACTTACACTACTACTACACTGTATAATAAGACGAAAAAATTCGAAAAAATCACGTTTGTTGTATGGGAGCCCCCCTTAAATATTTGTTTTATTTCAATTTAATTAATGCTTTTTAAAGACAATGTATAACTTAATATTCTGTGAATATTTCAAGTGTCTACCTGTTGCATTTGTCAACATCGAGCAAAAACGAGCATAAAAATCACGTTTATTGTATGTGGGCCCCCTTAAATATTCATATTATTTAATATTTTAGTATTTGTTGTTATAGCGGCAACAGAAATACACTATCTGTGAAAATTTCAACTGTCTAACTATCATAGTTCATGAGATACAGCCCGGTGACAGACGGACGGACGGACGGACGGACATCGGAGCCTTAGTAATAAGGTCCCGTTTTTACCCTTTGTGTACGGAACCCTAAAAAGAATATTATGTCGATAAAGCAAAGAAAGTCACAAGAGAGATAATAACTAATCTGAACCACGCCATTTACAACAACGACAGCAGCTGAGCGCGTCGCAATCATTGCGCGCTGCACTCGATTGTGAAACACACGCCATAAATCATGATTATTGATACAGTGCGTTATAGCTTGTTATAAAAATGTGAAAACCGGCTATTATGGCTGGTTATCGGTGTGATTTATAGTACTGGGCTAATATAATGAGTGTACCTTCAGAGTTTTATCTTTTATTGGCATTTCATTAGTAATTAGTAATTAATTTCATCAAATCAAAGTAATAAATTAATCATTAGTAATTCATTAGTAAGA
>LUGF01033757.1:39026-50373 GCA_001625245.1 Calycopis cecrops | reverse complement strand
TCTAACTTTTAAAATAAGAGAATGAGAAATCTAAAAAATATATACGTGCTGTAACTATATCTCAATAGAAACTTTCAATGAAAATTGGTTTGAGCGAGATATCACTCAGAGACAGCTCTTTTGCCCCCTATAAAAATAAAGAGATCGATTTAACAATAGCGTTTCGTGATGTTCATTATTCCCTGATGCCGGAAAAGCAAAAGCACCATTGCTTTATTAAGCAAAAACCACATCGTATCAGTATCAAAAAATGTTACATATTAATGGTTGAGTTAAAAGAACGTTGAACGGATTGTTACAATTAATTAAAATAAGCTTTTTTCATATCGGGTTTTTGTTCTCTTAATTATTTTACCATTCCATGGGTTTGAAAGAAAAACATTTGGTCCTCGCTTCATTAAAATTCAAAACATGTAATTTTGTTTATCTACGTAGGTATATAGGTATACCTCATCACACGAAACCCGCCTAGTCATCCCTTCATACCATACGTATACAAACACATACATACACTCGAAAACTATTAATCCTAATAATATAATAAATGCGAAAGTTTGTTTGTTTGTTGCTTCTTCACGCAGAAACTGCTGAACCGATTTTTATGAAATTTGGCACACACACACATAGAGAGTAACTTGGATTAACACATTGGATAGTTTTATTCCTAAAAAAAATTCTCCTATGGGATGCCATGAGATGATTTTCTATTTTCCACGGAATCTTAATGTACGCGGGTGAAACCGCGGGGCGCAGCTTGTCCCTAATAAACGTCTTCTATTCTATTTTAAAAATATCATGCTTTTGATATCGGATAAAAATAAATATAAACATAGAGGTCAATAATATTTGTTATATCAAAATTAGCCCTGTACATCAACAGTGAACTATAAAAAAGTGACATAATACGACAGAATTGGCGTCATTATTGCGAGTATAATTTGGGCAGTTACTCTAATAAGCATATTTATACCATGGGTCCGTTGGTAATTTTAGATATTATATTATACTAGCTGCCCCACGCGATTTCATCCGCGATTTCGCTCCTGTGGAAAATAGAAAATCATCCCATGGCATCCCATAGGAACATTATTTCGGGATAAAAACTATCCTGTGTTAATCCAAGTTTTCCTCTGTGTGCCAAATTTCATGAAAATCGGTTCAGCAGTTTTTGCGTGAAGGAGTAACAAACAAACAAACAAACAAACATAATATTAGTAGGAAATAGTACGGAGTCGAAATTTGGACACTCACGGTCCTCTATGCTCGATGTTTCTCTCAAGGATCGAATCCGGAACGAAGTAATTTGACAGAGAACTAGAATGACCGACATAGCTACTCGGATTAATATGCTGAAGTGGCAATGGGCCGGTCATATCTGCCGCAAAGCCGATGATCGTTGGGGATCGACTGGTCTCTGGAGTGGAGACAGTGTTTGAGACTTTCGTGTTTATTACGCATATTGTAATTACTTTACGGGTTTTAACACGGTAAAAATTAAAGGCCAAAATATATAGCTTTGCCCGACGATTCGACTGGGTACGTACACCAGCCGTGGTCCCGAGCCGACTGAGTCGACTCAGTCGGCTCAGCAAAGCTATATATTTTGGCCTTTAATTTTTACCGTGTTAAAACCCGTAAAGTAATTACAATAATATGGAGACAGTGTACCGGCAAACGTAGTGCAGGACGCCCCACTAGATGGAGCGACGACATACGCAAAGCTGTGGGCAGGAAGTGGGAAACGTTAGCCGAAGATGGCCAGTGGCGTATTACGGGAAATGCCCATGTCCAACATTAAACTGCAATAGGCTGAGGATGACGATGATATGTTATGTATTATGTAGTCACGAGCAATAATATATATATACATTTTAGTACCTTGTCATAATTTGTATTTTTGAAATTCCTTATAATTGCTTTTACTTGTTAAAGAAAGTTATTGTGACAGGGTACTAAAGTGTATACATATTACTGCTCGTGACTGTACATATATAAAGACAACCCATACGTTACCCTCAGACAAATGCAATCTCGCGTTAGTGCCCTATAAACATAGACTAGAATCTGACCCCAATACAATCTAAGTTTGAGGTCGAGATGGAAAAAGTTAATAAAACGCGCACTTCCACAAGAATCTATTGCTTGCAATATACCAGTGGTGTTGAAGTATATAGAAAACTAGCTGCGCCCCGCGGTTTCACCCGCGTAACTTTCGATCCCGTGGGAATATCGGGATGAAAAATAGATGTTGGCCGATTCTCAGACCTACTCAATATGCTCACAAAATTTCATGAGAATCGGTCAAGCCGTTTCGGAGGAGTATGGCAACGAAAACTGTGACACGAGAATTTTATATATTAGATGTACAACCGACGTATATTACTGCGAAATAATGATTAGAAAGCGGTATGTTTAAAGTGATGGGAATTAATTTCAAGTTTATGGTCGCCGCACACTTATCAACTCGGAAAGGGATCGTCACCGTATCACCTCGAGCCGGTAAGTATTCTATGTATGAAACTTCATACTGCAACGCACACTGAAGGGAAACGTAACGTAATCGTATCGTCTTCGATTTTCTAGGCGATGCGTTTACGATCACTTTCCTAGTTGATAAGTGTGCGGCGACCATTATTTTAACAGTATTTTTCAGTCTAGCCCAGTCAGTTGAGAGACAAGACAACTGTCCACTATCTAGCCTGCTAGCCCACTGGCTGGCTAGTATAGAGCAGGGTTTCTTAAACTTTTTGCAGTTACGGACCCCTTTCCAGAATCTAAAAGCTTCCCGGACCACTGTCAGATAATATTTTTGGAAAACAAAACAAACCTTATTTGTATAATATGTATTATATTAAAAATGACTCTATGTACATAAGAATATTATGGTTCAATTGAGCTACCGCGGACCCCTGCTATAGAGTATATGACCCATTGAGGAGGAAGGAGGGCAACGCTTCTGAATGACTATGCCGAGGGGAGAAGGATTCCATGTGTTGGTTGTCATAAAAAAATGGCTCCGACTGCTCGTTTGCCCTCCTTATACTATTACTAGCTGCGCTCCGCGGTTTAACCCGCGCAAATTTCAATCCCGTGAAAAACATCCCATAGCATCCCATAGGTCCAGTAGTTTTTGAGCCTGTTCAATGCAAACATACAAAAATACAAAGGTTTCCTCTTTATAATATTAGTATAGAAGTATAGATATAGATAAGTCAGACCATGAATGGAGATGTAGGGAAATGTGTTTGTTGATACACATACTTTTGCACTATACCTACTAAATCATATATTATAGCGCAAGAGTATAGAGCACAAACAAACTGCACTCTTTTCTTTGTATAACCAAGAGGTACCTCCTCGGACGTGACCCAATTCGGACTTCGGACTGCATGCGTCCATGACGTGGCACCACTTCTTACTAACTCTTCCCCCATTTTCCTTCTCACGTGGGATGGCAATGAAAACGAAAGAACAGGCGTCATACATTGGCGCACATCATATCACATTACTATTTGTAATAAAAACAGATGGCCAGTGTATACGCCCACTGTCTGATACTGGTTTCTCGCACGTTCATCATCATCACACCTTCTCCATTAAAGCGATGACTGACGTTGGCCATGAGGACTATTTTAATATATATTTTTCACACGGAAAATTCTTGCCGACTAAAAACCATTTGAATGTTAAGACGTGGTTGCTTGAAGATTTATCAGCTGAGTTGTCAGTTGGACAGGATTCGCCATACATAGTCTGTGGATGTTAGTAGTCATGGAAATGACTTCGCCTGCTTGTTTGTCCCGTATAGGTACTATAAAAAGGCACCAGAAGTGAAATTTTAGTGACATTTTAAAGATGTTTTGTTAGTTAGATTCCACTTAGGATTGGTAAGGTTAAATAATATTAGCAGTTCCTGAGACCAGAAATGTGGTGTCTTAGTTTGATGGCTTTATTGAGGTTAACGCTATATATGATACATTGAAGAAAACAAGAGATAAAGATTATTTAATTAGCAAATTCGAATAGACCGATTGTCGCCGACTCCAATCATGGAATGCTTTTACATAACATAGTTAGTACGTAGTCATTTAAAGTCATTCAAAGTATATAATATATAGATTCATAGCATAATTATATATAGTTTCATACAAAAACAGACAGAGAAGAGAACAGACACAGACATATCTATACATATCTGAAAACGTTGGCCCATGTAGTCTGAAGGAGGGGGGAAGGCAACGCATTTATATAGCCTCTGTGTGGATGTGCGTCGGTGGTCTTGAAAATGACCTCGACTGCACGTTTGCCCTCTACACTATAAAAAAAATTACTTGAAGAATGCGTGGCTTCTCTAACAAGCAAATCAATTACCAAATGCCTAAAACTTTCCTTTAAATTTGCGCGTACAATTTAGAATCAGGGCAACCCTTTGCAAGTTTCCCTGTTTAAGCACACTTTAAGTGCAACCGCACACACAAAGAATCACTTTAGTGACTCGGAAACTTTCCACTTTAGGTCACAAGTGTAAAGTTGTAAAGTTTAGTAACTCGAGTAATTACCCTTCGCATGTAACGAATGCCTCGTTAAAACAACTTTAATGCTTCTAGAGCTTGTGTTAAAGTTATTATAAAATTTACTCGAATCGTAAAGCGTATGTATTATTTGGTGTTATGTAATACCGATGGCCGTTGGGACAGAAAGGTTCTGGAGTGGAGACCAAGTCACGGAAAGCGCAGCATAGGGCGTCCCTCCCACTAGATGGTCAGACGACCTGAGGAAGGCTGCGGGGAGCCGATGGATGCAGGTTGCGTCTGATCGGTCGATTTGGAAATCTATGGGGGAGGCCTATGTTCAGTAGTGGACGTCCTGTGGCTGAGATGATGTAATACAGAGTAAAAGGTAGTGCCATGCTGCATCTATGCAGCCGAAATGGGCTGGAAAAGCGGTAAAAGGTACATCTCGCACGATACTTAAAGTGACAGCTGTGATGTCGCGTTTCGTGCAGTGTGTAAGTAGCCAGTGGCCCATGGAGGAGTAGCAGAAGAGAAGGCAGCGCATCTGTATAGCCTCTATGCGGATGTCTCTAGGCGTCGGTAATCATAAAAATGGCTCCAAGTGCTCGTTATAACTACTAAAAAAAGATCCAGAAGTGATTTGTACGAAAATGTTCACATCATTATTTTTTAAAATAACCAAAGGATTTTAATGAGAACAACTAAAAATAATTGCAATTGTTATTTTTATGACGTCAGTAGGAGATTTTCCGTTCAGAATGCGAATGATATCAGCTATGTTGACATTTACGATGAACCGACATAGTTGGGTCATGATGATGATGATGAAGAAGCGATGTCAATATTGCATTGCAACGTAGTAGGACCGGAGTGGCTTATTTAGGGGAAGGCGGAAAGAGGGCAGGGTCGTAATCTTAACGTAGCCGCTAAGGGCGCCGCTAGTCATCAAAATGCTCCAACTGGTTTTTTTTTATGGTATAGGAGGGCAAACGAGCAGCCGGAGCCATTTTCATGACTACCGACGCCCACAAACATCCGCGTAGAGGCTAAACAGAAGCGCTGCCCTCCTTTCTCCTCCCACCTCCATGGGCCACCGGCTACTTACACACCGCACGAAACGCGACAGCACAGCTGTCACTTTACGCCGGTCTCGTGTAAGCGAGAGGTAACACCCCGGTCGTGCCGGCCCAATTCGACTGCATGCAAGCATGCAGTGTGGCACTACCTCTTACTAAACATCATTACATCTAAATAAATTTTTATTTTGCTCTTTTTCAATAAAGTTATAGCTAATGTGTATGTGTACATTTTATGTAATATTATAATGCCACAAATATCCTCAAACACAAATAGGTATTTGCCTTTTGCTTGCTTCGCAAGTGGCATACATTTTTCCGCCTTGCTTAAATTTAAGCAATAATCTTATATAGAGTCGCTCGCTATATGGAGGGGAGAAAGAACAATGAGAGCAACGCATCTGTATAACTTCTATGCGGATGTTTATAGTAGCCATGAAAATGGCTCCCACTGCTCGTTTATACTAATTAAAAAAAAAAGCGCACGAATGTAAGCTGAGAACCCTGCACGAGGCCGTAAAAGATTCCGGTCACGTGCGAACAGCTCCAGTTTGTACATAGCCATGTCCAGAGCCGATAAATTTATTTACTGCAACACGGAGCGCCGCAAATTGCGTTTGCGAGCCGCCTCCGTGCGCTGAGCGCCAATATCGCCTTCGTCACAAATAGACTCCACACCCGTTATAGGGGCATATCCACTTATTTCTCTCTTTCGCATTTATTCTGTCTCAATTAATGTGTATTATGAATTGGTATCGTATTATGGCCCATGCGTGTACGTAATACTCTACAAAGAGGTCCATTGTAATTTGTATTTGTGAGCCGCCTCCTAGGGCTCAGCACCAATATCGTCTTTGTCCCAAATAGACCATCACACTCGTTATTGTCACGAGGGGAATATCCACTTATTTCTCTCCTTCTCATTTATTCTTTGTCTCAATTAATGTGTATTAGGAATTGTGATCGTATTATGGTCCGTGCGTGTACGAAATACTTTAGTATAAGAGATAGTGCGCCTCCGACAGCAGCCAATATCGTCTTTGTCACAAGTAGACTCCACACTCGTTATTGTGACGAGGGGAATATCCATTTCATGGAGATTCATGGAAACCAGTGGTGTCGCCGGTAGCTTGCAGCTGCAGCCTGCGGCTGTCGTCCGTCACGGGCTTGTACATTTAATTGTGTTTGTGAGCCGCGTCCGAGCGTTCAGCACCAATATCGTCTTTGTCGCCAATAGATTCCACACTCGTTATTGTGACGAGGGGAATATCCATTTCATGGAGATTCATGGAAACCAGTGGTGTCGTCAGCAGCTTGCAGCTGCACTCTGCAGCTGTCGTCCGTCACGGACTTGTACATTTAATTGTGTCTGCGAGCCGCCTCCGAGCGCTTAGCACCGCTATAGTCTTTGTCACAAATAGACTCCACACTCGTTATAGGGGAATATCCACCTATTTCTTTCCTTCTTATTTATTCGGTCTCAATAAATGTGTGTTAAGAATTTTAAGAATATTTTGTTTCATTCGTGTATGAAATTAGTTAGAGGTAGTGCCAGGTAGTTGTTGGCAATGTTGGTTTTGTAGTTTACAGACGAGACGACGGAAGCCCTTCAGTGCACATCTTTGTGACTGCTCTTAAGTTTACTGGATGAATTGCCAATTGCTGTCGCCTTTTTGTCAAAATGTCGGTTAATAAATTCAGATTATTTTTAATAGTACAGGGGGCAAACGTGCACTCGGGTCACCAAGACGATCGCCCACAGACAGACGCAACACAGGTTTTGCAGTTGCGCTGGCGGCCTTTGATATAAAGGTAGGATCTTTTCTTGAATATCTCTAAGTCAAATCGGCTCCTGATTCCACAAATAAGTAGTGTGCGGACTGCGGGATGAGGTTGCGTTTGCAGCGCACAGTGGACTTCAATTATAGCCCTTGATAAGTGTTAATTGTATAGTAATGCAGGTAATAGTCGAGTAACTAGACTCAGCGCAATCTAACTGTAGCAAAACAAAATTATATGAAAATTTTAATGAGATCCGAATTATTTGTCGTGCTCGTTGATAACACATCTAAATAAACTCAATTTTGCTCTTTTTTATAAAGTTATAGCTAATGTGTATGTGTACATTTTACGTAATATTATAATGCCACAGATATCCTCAAACACAAATAGGTATTTGCCTTTTGCTTGCTTCACAAGCGGCATACATTTTTCCGCCTTGCTTAAATTTAATCAAAAATCTTATGTAGAGTCGCTCAAGTACTGTTCAAGCAGCTCTGGAGCTTGCAATATCATCCTATTTCTGCAGACACTGCACGGGGAAAAGATGACGACAAAATGAAGAAGACACATCACTCTTTCTCACTATGATTGGGATTATCCTTAGTATGTTGTCGTTAATAGACAGCACGAATTTAAACTCGGCTAGTATTCGTCTCTTCGGCTACTTTTACAGGTCGTTTCAGTGGACTAATATAATTCGAATTGCAATTGGAGACAGGCTTATAAGTACTCATTGAACCCTTACTATAGTCTATAGTTAACGTAATTTGCCTTCACGATTTTTAAGAGTTTTTTTTTCAAGCAATCGGAGCTATTCGGTGACCTATGCTCATTGACATCCGCATTTACAGAGCGCATCTGCATATTATACGAATGTTGATGCATCGTTTAGGCCCTCCACTCTCCCCTCCGAAGATCCTGCCATCTTGTCGTGATTTGGCGGCTTTCGTGCCTCTGTGATACCCAAGGCTGCCAAACAGGTCTACCCATTTCGGACAAGCTTGGAGGGGGAGAGACTAGACTAAGAGCAGAAGTCAGGTTGGGAACCAGACGCCATTGCACGGTTCCAACGACATAGTAGGGACTGTTCAGAGGCGACCGAACAGTCCCAAGGAGGTGAAGTCTGGCCTTTTCGCCGAGGCCAGGCTGTGGCTGGAGGGATCATGTTGCTTGTACCTTCCAATTTTAGCGGCACCGCTGGGGATTAGAAGGTATAATACTAAGTGTCGAGTCCAACATAGGTCTACCACCCGGCTCCAAGGTATCGTACGTAAATCCCCTGCGTCAACAAAAAAGGCCCTTCACTCTATTCACGTTTCATGCAAACTCGTACGAAACGCGGCAACCAAAGCCATCCATCATTGCGAAGCATTTCCCCGTTTGTGTCGGTCCGTTTCCACTGCAATCCATCAGCGACACCGTCACAACAAACAAGTCACAATTTATACAATTGTAAACTGACAGAACACTTTTTATCACACAATTAATAGAACAAACAGGAAGAATATTAATACGCCGGTCGGACGTCAGAATAATTATCATAAATCTTCGTTAAGAACACATCCAGTGTTGAAATTGTGTTTTGAAATGTCCCATTTCGGTGCGGGCCTTCAGTAAACACCGACATAAAAGTTGAAATCTAGCCGGAGCTATTTTAACAAGCTTATGAAGCAATTTCCCCGTCCACTGCACATACCATTAACTATTGCCTATCGATCTACGGGCTTCATAAGACTCTGTGCCCTACATATTGATTGGACGATGCATTTCATAATTATTTCATTATGATGCTATAACTTGTTTAAAGCCTCTTTAGATTTTTATTTCCTGAGGGCATGCACAATATAAATTGAGTGCAAACACAAGGTTGACAAGAGTGAGAGGCGTTAAATGAAACCACATATTTAGCGTACCATTTCCAGGCTACACAACAAAAATCAGATCATTCGGGGCAATAGTTTAACCACATGAATTTTTTAAAGTTTTTTCTCACTTCTTACAAGCTGTATCGTCACCTGATCGCCGACTGTGGGTGGCCGAGGTCATTCACCCCGTGCGAGGTATCTGCTCTCTGTACGTGCCGGTACAAAGCATGATTACATTTTTTCGCCATTTAACTAGTTGGAAAAAAGTATTTTTGTATACTTGTCGTTAACTTTTTTAAATAGTTTCGGATTAACTGTAGGCACATCGTATAGTGATTTAATTTAACGCCTCTCGCTTTTATCAACCTTGTATAATTAATGTCCTAGCGTCTATTTTAATGAAAGATTATAAGCAGGTGGTACCCGCAGTGGTAACTACAATAGTACCTAACTTTCAAGCCGTTGACAGTGTTCCTTGACCGAAAATTTACGTATGTGGTTTAAGAACTTTTTCAGTTCATCGACCTAAGTTCTTTATAAATACTTAACTTTTTTTTGTAGTTTACAATACCTACTTTTATGCTAATTTTAAGCTCAATAATAATTAATATGTATGCCCTTATAGAGGACATTATTTTTAAATCAGTGCGATATTTTTTCCGCTATGATCCATACACGAATCCATTGGGATTAAGTAAATAATTACCATCTTTTTGACTGTTTTTTGTCAAAAACAATTGTGAAAGTCAAAAAATCACCTTATATTCCTACATATTTGCACCTGAAAAATTTTAGACTCGCAAGAAGTCGTACTTAAGACTATAAATTATACACCGAGAGGCCAAAAAGGTTGATTTGAAAATCCAACCCCTGTCCTTCCCAAATATAATTATAACCTCATAATTATGCGTTCCCCCGGACTATCCCGTAATTAATTCCAGAATGAATGATGGAGACACATCACCCTCGACTTCCCCGCAATTGGACTGCCACAGTTGCCGGTGATCAGTATTGTATGATAGCTGCGCTCCACGATTTCACCCGCATAAATTTCGATCCCGTGGAAAATCATCCCATGGCATCCCATAGGAACATCCCTCGACTTCCCCGCAATTGGACTGCCACAGTTGCCGGTAATCAGTATTGTATGATAGCTGCGCTCCACGATTTCACCCGCGTAAATTTCGATTACGTGGAAAATCATCCCATGGCATCCCATAGGAACATCCCTCGACTTCCCCACAATTGGACTGCCACAGTTGCCGGTGATCAGTGTTGTATGATAGCTGCGCTCCGCGATTTCACCCGCGTAAATTTCGATCCCGTGGAAAATCATTCCATTGCATCCCATAGGATCATTTTTTCGGGATAAAAACTATCCTATGTGTTAAACTAAGTACCTACTAGTTCGTCTGAAGACTCGTTTGAAGCCCTTTTATCAATGAAGATTAGATACAAATAGAACTGCAATAGAATTCCAATATCTGCCACAATATCTTTTTTGACCTTTCTAAATTTTTTTTTTATTCATTCTGTAATTTCTAATACCTCTAGGAATACGTGTAGGTACAAAGTTTCACGGTGATGATCGGTTGAGTAGTTTGTCGTGAAAGGGTAACAAACAAACTCACATTCACATCTATACATATAATAAAACAGTAAAATCCGTGTGTCTGTTAAACATTGAATATTGAATATATTCAGGAAAAACTAATCCCAACAAAAACATCCTTAGTAATTCATTCGAAAAGATTTTTGGTGAGAAACCAGGCTGCTGGCCCGAAGTGCTGTGTGGTGTGCTACTATACATACTATAACATACTAAACAATCGAATCATGCGATGGCCAAGTCGATGTTTTTATTTAAAATGTAAAAGATTTTCATATCGATATGATAATTAATAACTTAAGACAGAAGGTTCCTTAAGTAGGGACTAAATAAATTAACCGACTTGATATTACCATCTCACTACTTTTTATGGTAGAAAGACTGAGCTGCGAGACTTGGTTTTTTACAGGATGTTTTCGTTGGGATCTCACTTCTTTTTGTAGATAGTCCTACTTTTTTCGTTTTTGGTACATTCCGTCGATCATTTTACAAGTTTTCTTT
>LUGF01033757.1:20875-38784 GCA_001625245.1 Calycopis cecrops | reverse complement strand
TTTACAGGATGGTTTTGTTGGGATCTCACTTCTTTTTGTAGATAGACCTACTTTTTTCGTTTTTGGTACATTCCGTCGATCATTTTACAAGTTTTCTTTGAATATAACACAAAGGACTAGCAAAAACGTTTTATCCCAGGAAACTGAGCTATGCATTCCCCTCTCCTTTTTTTATGATATAGGGGAGCACACGAGCAGTCGGAGCCATTTTTATGACTACCGACACCCATAGACATCCGCAAAGAGGCTATGCAGATGCGCTGCCCTCCTTTTTCCTCCCACCGCCATGGGCCTGTCTATCTGTTTGTCCAGGCTAATCTCCGAAACTTCTGGACGGATTCGAATGAAACTTTTGTGGTATATCAACATCAAAAACACTTTTTACTGCTGGAAAATCGATCATTCCTACGGACAATCGGAAATTTGGCACACTGCAAGCAAACATTAATAACTCACTTTGATTATTATATTACTACGCTACATGAACGAAGTCGCAGGCACTAGCTAGTATGTAATATTAGTAGGTAGTTTTCGCAACGGCTATTCTTTTATGGCTTTCATAGTTTCTTTCCAACAATTTCGTTGATTCATATAGTGAGTCACCTGATATTCTTGACGCATCCGTCGTAGCGATTAAAACGTTTGGGGTGAATTCTTTTTACTAGATTGTATCAGGTATAATCTTTTGTCCAGCGTATGTATGTAAGTATGTATATTTCTATGCTATAAACTAAAGAGCATTATGAATTTTGCCCTTATAAAGATTGTATACTTATCCTAGATTCTAGAAAATAGGTTTTATACCTTGAAGGCACCGTACATTAAAATATATTTTAACGGATATTTAGTATCTAAATTAACTGTCCGTTTTCGACACTTTTAACAACTTATATTTTAAACAATGGCGTAACTATAACGTCGAAGGTATGTGGGCCTAATTCACGTCGGGAACCAGATCTATCCGATGATTTTCATCGGATAGATCTAGCTCCCAACATGAACAATGTAAACGGCTTGACCGATTCTCATGAAATTTTGTGAGCATATTGAGTGGGTCTGAGAATCGGCCAACATCTATTTTTCATCCCGATATTCCCACGGGATCGAAAGTTACGCGGGTGAAACCGCGGGGCGCAGCTAGTCTTAATATAATATTTCTTGTGTGCGTGTGTATATCACTGAACTCCTAAGCGACTGGACCGATTTTGATGAAATGTCTTGTGTGATTGGGATTTGAGAATGGTTTAGACTCACAAATCAGCCCCCCAGAGGGCGCTGCAGTTCTATGATAGAATTTTTTTTTATAGCAGAGGAGGCAAACGAGCAGTTGGGTCACCTGATGTAAAGTGATCACCAACGCCCACAGACATCCGTAACACCAGAGGTCTAACAGATGCGTTGCCGACTTTTGAGGAAAGAATAAGCTCTTTTCTTGAAGATCCCTAGGTCGTATCGGTATTTAAGCGGGTGAAACCGCGGGGCATAGCTAGTAATATATAAATGCAAACAACGTTCTATCCGACGTTCTCTTCTCCATATCATAAGTCAATAAATATATGAAAGTAAACAAGAACAATACACACAAGAACAGTTCCCTGATGGGGTTGGCAAAGTACCGAGTGGCACATCACGATGCTCACATACATGAATGTATTCAAGATATTTGTGTACAAACAAATAAATGTGTAACCGTGTATGCCAATATGAACTTGGTAAAGTATTGGCATCAAACCAAATGAGAAAGACTGCCCCTCATTTATATTCAGAAACAAAACACTTTTATGTATGTAAATGGAAGTTTTTCGGAAACGTATCAGTTTAAGTCGTAGGGTGTCGATACAGCTGTAGTCGTGAACTACAGACTAAATATTACGAGCCACAATAAAACAAGTATGTTGCAGTCTGTAATCATTTTAATGATCGGAAGTTATATACTACGAGACAATACGTACCGTCCAGCCTCCATTCTAACATTAAACTAGCTATTATACAGGGTTATTTGTAAAACAACAACAAGCTCTCAAGTGCTGTCATCTTTAACAACATTTCGTTATACTACGACTTTTCATAATTAGCTATTTAATTTATTCACACAAAAATAAATATGAATTATTTTTTCGCCCTAGCGTTATAAGTGCATCGTTATTATTACATAAGATAAGATCAACAAACCCTTGAAGCGTGCGGACAGGGAAAGCGAGGGGTGTTGGGGTCTACCAGATATACACTTACTTACAAATGTACATTAAAAACTTAGAAAATCATTTAACATTATTTTTTGAGTTATGAAAAAAGTCTTGGAACAAAATATGTTGTAAAAAATGCTAGTTATTTATATCTGAGAGTATGCTGGTGTTTTACAAATAGCTCCGAATATGATGATGTAGAATAAAAAGTTCTTGTAAAAAACTGCTATGTTGTGTACAGACAATGAAGATGATCATGAGGTGTCAATATTTTTTGAGAGGAGATGCTGCACTACTAACAGCATAAGAGAAGATTACCTACTAAAGTCAAGAGGTGCCATCGGCATATGCCGAGAGACCCCGGACCTGTCATAAACAATACGATAAGTAACGACAACAAATACGTATAAAGATATACGGTCATAAAATATTAACCCCAATTATAACTCTGTAAGCAAAGTAATTATAATTCTGGGTTCACTCGCATACGGCATTCTCCGCTTCTATTTATTATAGCTTGGTGGTGTATGGCTTAGTCTTCCTTGGTAAATGGGTTATCTAATACAGAAAAGCGCATTCAACCAAACAAACTACATCTTTAAGTATTTGTATCTGTTGACTATTATCCCCCACAAAATGTAATATTCTAATATCGTTTCGTAATATCAAATCGTATTGTGTATTTATACGGCACAGACATTTGAAGCACGCTCCTGTTATTATAACTGTTACACAACACATGTTGTGGCGGAGGACAGCACTTCTCAACAGATGTTCCGTTGAACATCGACGTTTGTACGAGGAATATGAAATTGCATGAAAAGTTTGATGGGTAAAGTACGTCCTCCATATTGATATGTATCAGCTCCTTCCCCAGGCTTCGCATCAAATTGCATTTAGTACTCTTTACGTGATGTGCCTAAAAAGCATTTGCAATTAATTCCTTCAAGTACATTTGAACAAAAAATCCTTTAAGTACATTTTAGTCCAAAATATCTCGTATTTTATAGTTTTGAAATTTAGATATTTTATGGAAAATATCTTTCCTAATATAGAAAACCTTTTTGAGCAGATAATAAGAAACTGGTCTTAAGGTGTTATGGTTTTGTTTAATAATATACTTTTTTATTAACTAAAATTACATTTTACTATAATTACATTTTAGTTAATAAAAAGTGGAAATAGTATAAAAAAATATATTTAACAAAACTATAGCATGAATTGCCATCAAAAAATGACAATACATTCCATCAACTATCTTAAGGTCTTATATTTCCATTTAAAGAACATATTTAATAGTTACCTATACAACTGACTATGCTATATCATATTTATTATCAGCATTAAAGAGTTATTAATATCCAATAATTTTGTTAACCAACATTTACGACAGCAATAAAAGAACTTATTTTCTAAAATGTTGGTCAACTTAGCAACTATGTAGTAGCAGTAACCAAGAATTTATAAAACGATTTATTCCAAAAACAGTAGCCGGTGGCCCATGGAGGTGGGAGGAGAAAGGAGGGCCGCGCATCTGTATAGCCTCTATGAGGATGTTTGTGGGCGTCGGTAGTCATGAAAATGGCTCCGACTGCTCGTTTGCCCTCCTATACCATAAAAAAAAAAAAATAAAAGATAACATGTCAGATTATGTGACCAAGATTTTAAGAACCGATATACACCAACATAATCCAAAATACTATAAAAGACATGTCATTAATTCCACCTTGGGGGTGAATAGAGCGAACAAACAAACAATTTGAATGAACTAAAATCAAGTGCTAATCGTCGCCAAGTCTCGTCTAGACGCTCCGTCAGACGAAGCGGTCCCGATTGAACCATCTCGACTGATATAATTCCTATCCACTACAGCGAATCTCTTTTACACGCTAAGATAGATTGGCAAGTGGCTTTTGTACAAGGAGCTATATAAAGCCATTCACTTTGTAAGAGGTAGTGCCATGCTGAAATTAAGATGAATTGTGCCGGCACGAACGGAGAAGCACCTCACATGACACCTACCACAGGTGCCTGCTCGGACTCGTATAATGGCAGCTACATTNNNNGGGCCGCTTGAAAACGATGGAAGAAGGGCAAACACGCCTGCAAAACTATACGGATTTTTATGGGCTTCGGTAGTCATTAATTAATCTTTTCTTTTGCTAAAAAAAATAATCCACACTAACCCAGCAGCACTAAACGCCCTGTCCATAGCAGATACGCAATAAAATATTTATAGGGATCGTTAATAAAGTTGCAGTCAAATGTCTAACGAGGATTTAATGACATTCCTTTTTTATTAGCGCGGGGAACCCATTTACGAAACACTAGCTGTGTCTTGCGGTTTTGCCAGCGTAACATATATTATGTATTCTATTTATGTGTAAAATCATTAGTAAGAGGTAGTGCCACTCTGTATGCTTGCATGCAGCCGAATTGGGCCGGCACGACCGGGGAGGTACCTCTCGCTTACACGAGACCGGCGTGAAGTGACAGCTGTGCTGTCGCTGTGCGGTGTGTAAGTAGCCGGTGGCCCATGGAGGTGGGCGGAGCAAGGGGGGCAGCGCATCTGTATAGTCTCTATGCAGATGTCTATGGGCGTCGGTAGTCATGAAAATGGCTACAACTGCTCGTTTGCCCCCCTATACCATAAAAAAAAGTATATATCTATGTTAATACTTGTTTGAGACTTTTGCGTTTGATACACATATTGTAATTACTTTAAGGGTTTTAACACGATGAAATATTAAAGTCCAAAGTATATACTTTTTGCTCGACGTTTTTGACTGGGTTACACCAGCCGTGGTCCCGAGCCGACTGTGACGGTGTAACCCAGTCGAAACGTCGAGCAAAAGGCATATATTCTGGCCTACATACATCTTATAGAATTTCCTCAGGCATGTTGTAAGTATGTGTTATTTTTGTCGGTTATACAAATAAACACAGAAACGCCAAGAGCGGGCGTTTGTTTGTCCGCCTGACGGAGCGGGTTGATCAGCTTTTAATAAAATATGAACAAAATATATATTTTTTTAATTTTTCAGAGATCCATGGAGCTTGGGACAAAAAACGACCTATTGTTACTGACCTGTCGCTTATCCTAGATCACGTAATCTTTACTTATATTATAGAAAATGTAGATTTAGTGCTCCAATTAGTTTTAGTACTTTACTTACTAAAAAACATTTTAGTTTATAAATGTTTTTTTTTATTATTTAAAACTAGTGTTATACCTAAACATTAAGAAGTATATGTGGTCGTTAATGCAAATTAAGTCGCAAACCAGTTTTAATATAATGATCATTATTATTATAAAAAAATACTCACCTAAGACTTGATTAAATATTTTATCAAAATTCACTTCATTCTTCTTCTCCATGTATTTGTGCATTACACTCCGGACACTGTAACAAAAAAAAATAATTAAAATTTATTATATTTATTAAATTAGAACAGGTTTTTTTTATGAACATAGAACCTTCTTGGTTCGTGAAACTTTATCATAAACATGATCATCGCCAGTTTCATTCGGACCACAGCTGAGCAGCATTAATTACCTACAAAAAAAAAGAGATGGTCCCTAGAAGTAAACCGTACATTTACAGATTTGGGGTGCTTACACTAAAATTATTATAGCAATACATCCATATCGAGGTATACAAGATAAGGTTACTATTTTCTATTTATAAATCCAATTAGTATTGTGTAGTATATTGTATAATAAACAAAGGATCATAATAATTGGAACATAAAATTAGCGAAAGGTATCGCGTAACACGACAAAAACAACGGTAAGATTTGTAAGGGTCAATTCACACCAAAAGAGCGGCGAAACGCGGCGAAGCGGATTCCCGCGACTGCTCGGGAAGTCGCAGGAATGCTCGAGGATTCGCTGGAATGCTCGAGAAGTCACTGGAATGCTCGAGAAGTCGCGGGACTCCGCGAGCCTTCTCGAGCCCGCCCGCGATGAATTCACGGGTCGATCTCCTATGCGCAGTTCAATTCTAACAAAACTCGACGAAGAGAGGAAAGGAGGAAGCGCCCACTTTTTGCCAAGCGTTATTTTGCATTTGTTTATCGCTGTAATGCCTTGATTTGGTTTTGTATAAGCAGTCGTACATTTGCACCAAATAAATAAGCTTTTGTTCATCCATTTCTAACACTTATTTGTTTGTTTGTGTGTTGTAAACACTGTATTAATTACCTACACTGCAAGGAATGAATGCAATGCTCGGGCGCAACAGACGCGAGCGGGGAGCGGGCGCGACGGGCGGGATATTTCCAGCGGCCGCTCGCGACTGCGCGAGCATTCCCGGGACTTCCCGCGAAGTTGCACGGCTCCGATTATGGAATTCCAGCGACTTCGCGGGAATCCGCGCGCCTCGTTCGAGTTTCTCATGCGATAATAAGTATTATAGTAATTATTATAAAGTTGAAATTCATATGACACATAAACTGCGCTCCGTTTCGCTGCGCTTCGCCGCGCTTTTGGTGTGAATTGACCCTAAGAGATATTACTTCACTGCCAACGAATTGGGCCCAAACGGCAGGAGGTACGTATCAGTCAGAATTTTGAATCGGAATTTAAGGTGTGGCTGCGAGGAGAAGCCCCGGCTTCATCTGATTGTGATGAGTGTTCGTCTGGCGACGAGAACCGACCCACCACTCTCCCGGGAGAGATGCTACACGATATCTATATAACACGATTGTAATAGCTAACTTAAGTATTATCATGGCCAGAGGGACCGAGTGGTCCGCCTTACCGGGACTCCGACGTCGAGGGCAGGCTGCAGCTAAAATGGCCTCTGTTCTGTCGTGAACATGTGGCTCAAGGAGAGGTTCACCACCGAGGGGAACATATATGAGAAAATACTTGCATATTTACGAGGAAATGCCACTGAAGTGCTGGCTATGCTGGCGCATTTTGTGAAATTTGCAACAGAAGGCGTAGAGCAGTGTCAAACTCAATATTGCAGAGGGTCATACTAGGTTTAAAATACGTAGGCGGGCCAAGTTCAAGTAAAACAATCATTCATGTCAGGTGTGATATTCGTAGTAGTTATTCTATAATGATTGGATACGTTAGCACGTTTTGTATATGTCGATAGTGCAGTCTGAATAAAAATCGCGGGCCGTATTGATATGGCCTGGGCCCTTATGTTTCACATCCCAGGCGAAGAGTATGGAAGGGCAGCATAACTGCTTAACATCAACTCGTAGATATGTTTACTGGCATGAGACTTGCTTGCTTTCTGATGTAATAAAAAACTAGTAACATTAATAACATTGTGTTAATACAGACGTTTCTTTTATAAGAAAAGAAAGCACTAAAAGAATAAGTATATTTCACTTTTAATATAAAATTTTCGTGTTTAAACATAAAAGTTGCCCGCCAAACAAATAAATAAAAACGGAGAACATTTTATAGTTTTGTTTATTACATAGTTCAGCAGCGCGGAGCGGGCACATTCTAGCTTTGCTAGAAGAAATTTACTACCTTTACCTAGTAGAGTATCGATACTCTATGACATTGAGAACGTTTCCTTTCGATGAGGATACTTTTGTAATCGATACTGTGTATTCGATATTTTTACCATAGAATTTTACGATTTTACGATAGATCAAAATATAAAAACAATAATACGAAAGTACTTTGTAGACCTTTTCAAACAATGAGAAAACACATGAAAGTATTTCTTCCAAAATTCTATAAGTTAGGACTACAATATAATCTAAAAAAGCCTCCCAGTTATCTACATTTTCTGTAAAAATATTCTAACTTTTAACCCCCAAGAAAAGTATCTCGATACTTGGAGTATCGAGATACTTTTGTTTCAAAACTTTTACTCGTAACTATGGTACTAGTCTACTTTTCTAATAATTTCATTAGTACATGACTCACGAGAGGGGGTAAACTAGCAGTCACTATCATTTTCATGACATGTACATATTATACAGATGCGTTGCCCTCCTTCCTCCGCTGAGGCGGAATGATCCTGATGAATAAAAAATATCGATACTGTATATCGACACTTTCTATTCAACACGTGTCCCTACCTTCACTCATAACTATGAGATATGTTCTCTAGTATCCACTAGAGAACATATCTCATATATTTTGTTGACAACTTCCAATTAGAGTTCGTTCTTTCTAGACGGGTCTAGTAAGAACGAACTCTACTTGGAAGTTACCTTACAGCAGGGGTCGGCAACCCACGGCCCGTCGACATCCCACTTGCGGCCCACGAATGAGTATGATATTGGGGAGGGGAGGCCAAACTAAAAAAAAGGTAAATTGGGCTTCTAGGGTAAATATGACAAGTGCGGCCCACGTTTAGTTTATTTTGTCGCCTTGCAGCCCTTGCCTACCAAAAGGTTGCCAAGCGCTGCCTTACAATGTTAACAGTTTAAAAAGACATTTCATATACATTTTGTACGCGCACTAACAACGATGGGATTACAGTACAAGGGAGTGTATGAGCAATCAAAGCTTGTTTATTACCAACTGCGATAGACACCAGCATAATTGTTATGCAAACGGGCCACCTGATACTTTGCGGCGGTATCATGTGGGCGAGGGTACCTCCCTCGTGCTAACCCAATTTGGCTCACTCGGCTTAGCACTCGAACAAACTGACAGATCCGGCGCATCTCAGTAATCATATTTTTTCGTATGATTCGTCTTTACGGACAGGCTAGGATCATGAGACCATACCGCCTTTTCTTCAGTCTTTCATTTACTATTTAATACCATTGTCTTCTTTCATGACTTCCGTTAAGCCTTCGGTTTTATTCAGTAATCATAGGTATTCGCTTAAGTCGCTAGACTAATAGAATCCCAGGCACATACCAATCGAATCCCACTCCGAACCTATAGGAATAAATGAATTTTACCGAGAAACCAAAGAAGTGGCACTAGCTGTGCTCCGCGATTTCAACCGTGCCATAATATGATTAATAAACTTCACACCTATTTCACCCACTTAGGGATTAAATATAATAAAAATCCTTTCTTAGTGCAACTTACATCATGAAAAGAACTCCTGTACCAAATTTCAATTTCCAGGTACAGTAGTTTTGGCAGTGCGTTCAAAATATTATACATATAATAAGTGTGACCTAATAGTTATTACAAGCTAATTAAATGTTGTATACAAGCCTCTATAGAGGGCTGCCTTAGGCAAAATTCCGTTAGACGTTGTACAAAAAAGCTTTCTTCTGTGTAATCTCTATGGTATTTATTGGTACCGAAGTTCTCAAGAGCTCTGCGCGAGATGAGGTTAACGTCATACGATTGCCCATAAACATTTATAAATAAAGATAATAATCAAAACATTTTCACGCGAACAAAAGATACTGTAAAACCACCTGTCAAATGTATACTTTTAAATGAAAATAAACCGCAAAATCGGACCAATAACGAGAACGTAAAATGTTTTGAAGACATTTTAAATTAAAAAAAACGTCATATTTTACCAGCTGTTATTGCGAGTACTCAGGATACACACGAAGGGATTTCGTGAATTTTATTTTTATATGACAAGACTTGCGTTTGATCGCAATCTCATGTGATGGAGAGTGACGATGCGAGCGATGTGGCATGCTGTTCGCGTAAATGGCTATTCACACACATTAAACAAGCCCGGATTAGAGGAAAACTGAGTCATTCCATATTACGGCCGTTCGGGTTAAGAGCGAGGAACAGTGTTCAACAACTTTGGATTAATGAAATCGAAGGGCAAATTTTGTAGCCGTCATGAGATGATCTCTCGCTGCAAGCATTAATTCGTCCCATATATGAAAGCGAGAAAGTTTGCTACGCGGTCGATTGTTCTGCGAAAATCGTGCTGCAAGGCAAAAGATTTGCGGAGATGCTAAGCCGAGGCGTAGTCTCTCTTGATAGGTCCGAGGCAGAAACTACAAAGCTAAATTCTCCTGCCTTAAGTGGGATTGTGAGGCAATGGATTGAGGAAGACCGGTAATTCGAGTGACCCATTGATTGCAGTGTATTCCGGCTAACCTCAACGTAGTTTAGAGAGTGCCACCCGCGATGAGCCCAAAAGGACCAACCGCAGTCGTAAGCCATCCGCCTTTCTGTGACTCCTCCTCTGACGAGCAGCAGGCACATCGCAAGGGTTTAGGGAGCACAGGAAAGTGCTCATCGGCTCTCGAATTCACTTTTATCCCCAGGTGCTCACTTTGTGGTGGTATTAATGCCGATCACTTTACAGTTGAAAACCTTTTCTTTATGCCCAATATCTTTCCTACTTATATTGCAATTAATAGTTAATTAATTAACCTAACTATCATTATCATCTGTGTTTTCCCCCGCCTGGCGCTGGATGAAGACAATTTACAATCTTTTTTTTTATTAACACCATACGAGAAGGGCCATTAAAAGGGGAGTAACGAAGGAGAAGACCAAGACGCAAGAAGCGGACGTAACGTATGAGAAGCTGAAAAGAATGGCGGAGGACATCACCATGTGGAAGGAAGAACTCAACTCTTGAGAGTTGTGCTAAGACAGAAAGAAAATTACTGCGGAGTCGATTCCGTTATAATTTCTTTTTCAGGCAAAATTCATTAGAATTTGCCTGCCTATTATATGTGATTTCTGGAAAGATATTCTAATTGGCATAATTCATTAATAGTATTACCTTCATGAACCACCATAACTAATTTAAATAAATAACATTGTTAATGCCGATTATTTGATAGATTATAAAAAATCGTAGGTATATATATATATAAATCGTATTGTATAATTATATCGTAGAATTTGTTTCATCTAGTGATCAGATTTATGTCTGCTTTCGGTTATAATCGTAAGAGGTTTTTGTTCCAGTTCAAGGCAATGCACAATGGGACATGTGGTAAGTGATATCATGAATTTCCATCAAGGGGTAAGACCCTCCATCAACTAAAACTAAATTTGCCTGTAGTATAATATAGCATAAAACATTGTTTATCCCATAAATTGTGGTGATTTATTCTATGAGTAAGACTACTCATGTTGTATGATATTTTTTGATTTTAAAAAGAAAGAAATTTGTATGAATTCAGGGCGATCGTGGTACTCATTGTAAGAGGCCTATATCCATCCAATACTAGATGATGAGATTACTAACATAACAATTAATAAGATAATGGTGCGTAACCGTAGTGTCGGAAAAGAAACCGGATGACAATCGGTATTTAGTTCGTGGCAATTCCGAAATGATTGTAGAATGATTCATAACATTAAAATGAGATCGGAGAAAAAATATTAGATACAAAGAAATAATGCAAGCGACACAGATTTGTGAGGTACAAAGCGACATGCGACTTTACACGCGTACTCGACTGATTTCCACCTTGTCGTGGCGAAGGGGCTTAGTAACCGTGGCTCGCGCCACCATGGTGAAGTCTAGAGGGATCGCAGGAAGTGACGCTCCGAGTGGGCTTCCCCAGGGCCCGCGCTGGATGCGTCCATGGAGGGGTCGCGGGAGAGGTGTCTCGCACCGTCAGATGCGTTGGCGGTGGGGCCGCAAAGGAAGAGGAGATGCGGTGTGTCGTTGCCGTTCTCTCTATCCTCTGCGACCGTTTGATGATTGGTCGCCCTGTGGATGGAACCAGCCAATGTCGGAGGTCCTCCACCCGTCCCTCTGAATTAGTAGATGGCGGCATGAATTGGGACCACCGCGCCGGCGTGGCGTGCTCCTTTGGAGCATTGGGCCAAGGGGTCAGGATGGGAACCTGACCCTATTGCACGGTTCCAACTTTGGAGTAGGTACTGTTCACAGGCAGCCGGACAGTCCCCAAGGAGAAGTCTGGCCTTTTTACCAAGGCCAGTCTGTCGCTGCAGAGGCCCTGTTTCTTATAGGTCCCGGGCCCTCCAATTATAGCGGCTGACGACATCCGCAGTGGTTTAGTCGGTAGGGGCAATCTCTGGTATTTCCCTGCGTTACCAAATAAAAAAATGGCGATACCGCTGTGTATCGCACGATGGACATTGTTATTCGACTCAGAAAAGAGTTATACTGTTTGCTTTGGCGCCGCGAATGTCAGCAGCATCATGTTTCCACAGCTCTCTAAGTACGGTACGTAAATATCTCGAGAAAACTCCGTAAACTATATAGGTACTCTCGGTGTCGCTTTAGATCAACCTCAACCCTTTCAACAGAGCGTCGTATGTAACCTTTATTACCTAAACGCTATAAGTAAGATGCCTCTGCAACATAAGCTTAAGCTCTACAAAAACGTGTCTGTATAGGTTCAATACTGTCAAATTATAGCTACTCTCACAAAGACACACAGTTGGTAACCTTTCATAAGAAGCTTTTGGAAAAAGCGTAAAATCGCTTTTGTTATTATTTTTTTTATAGCATAGGAGGCAAACGAGCAGTTGGGCCACCTGATGTAAAGTGATCACCAACGCCCACAGACATCCGTAACGCCAGAGGTCTAACAGATGCGTTGTTAACCTTTGAGGAAAGAATAAGCTCTTTTCTTGAAAATCCCTATGTCGTATCGACCCAGAAATATCAAGGGGGGGCTGCTGATTCCAAATTGAAATGTTGCGCGGGATGAAATTGCGCTTCTAGCGCGTGGACTCCGGAGGATCTAGATGATGACGGTGGAATTTGCAATTTCGGAGCGACGTCCTATAATGGAATTCAGCTTCCTACGAAAAGCTATAACAAACAAATCGTGACAATTCCGCCATCTCGACATACACAAGCACTTTGAATTGCCCTCAATAAGAGTTCACTTCAAAGGGATCTCAAGAGAATACTTCGATCGGGTGCCTCGCCATCTAAACCCACAAATTCAGTATAATATGATCCTAACTGTGACAGGCAAAAGAATACCATTCATCATTCATTCATGGTGGCACGGTGTTATGCAGGATCCACACCAACCCCAGTCTTGGCTTTTCATGTGTGTGTATAATAAAAATCTTAAATATATAACATTTCTTAAATGTATGCTCAATTACATCTATTGTCTCTTACCCGCAACGAGTCAGTCCTTATGGAACTTAGAGTAAGTCCTTGTGGAACTTAGCACAGTGTTAGACTAATTTAGTGTCATACCGTTTAATTTTAATATTTAAAATTTTTAAAAGAGGTTTTTAAAACTCTTACTTAGAATGTGTTGCATAATGCATGCATGTTTATAAATTGCAAATTAGACTAGCTGACCCATGATCACTTTGTTGGACATCTATACTAATATTATAAAACTGAAGAGTTTGTTTGTTTCAACGCGATAATCTCTGAGAGTAATGGTCCGAATTGAAATATTCTTTCACTGTTAGATAGTCCATTTGACGAGGAAGACTATAAGGCTATATACCATAATGCTTTAGTGTACGTGTTAAGCGGGTGAAACTGCGTGGCGCTGCTAGTCAAAAAATTTAAATTATCAATCATAATATAATGTAGACATTTTACTGAAGGAAAGGTTAAAATAGGTTAGATCCAGTAGTCTTATGACTTATTAATGGTTTACTTATTTGCCAACAAAACCGGAGATACTTATTTATAATTTAATTGAGATTCTTTCTTTTTTTTTAGAAAACATTTTATTTCTTAGTGCTCAATAATAGCTTTTTATTACAAGATAGGAAACTTTAAAAAGAAAAGAAAAATATGCTTCTGGGCTTAAAGCAGGGTGTTATGGTTTTTCAGCCCGCATGCCACATGAGCTATTACAACCTCATTGAGGAGGGCGAAATTTGCTTTTATATTATAACAATATTGTATAAGTTTTTTTATTACCTCAAAACATGGTTAGAACGACAATTTCAGAAAATAAAATCAAGCTAGGTTATCGCTCCAAAACACCCTACATAACGTAGCAAATTCCATTAAAATTGTTGGAGCTATTTCTCAGGTTCAGAGTAGGTGTATATATGTACATAATTGATAGATACATGAATAGCCTGTTTAAAGATATTATATAAGTCTGTTGTATTTTTCTTTCAGTTTACAACACTTGCTATGAAAAACTTAGTTTCAAATTAACACTAAATTAACTTTTATTTCAATTTATAATTATATATAGAGTAATATGCAGGAGATACCTAGTCTTTAGGTGAAAATGTGTTGTTATAGTTGTTCAATTGAAGGTGTGGCTACAAAATAAAAAATTTATTAAATGCAATTATATTTATAACAATTCTAGCTGCGCCCCTTGATTTCACCCACATAACTTTTGATCCCATGGTTTTTTATTATAACATTTTACAAAATAGTTATTTTAATAAAACACTCAAAGAGACTATTGACATAATGTATTTTTATGTAATTTATCAATATACCTTAGTACCCCTACAGTAGTCATTGCAATTCTTAAATTGTTCTCAAGGCGAACATTGATGATTGATGCCTGCCTAGTGTGGTAGGTCTCAAACAAAAAAATCGAATTACATGCATTTGTTTTCACCTAATTGGTTTTAATTTCTATAACAAGCAAATTAAAATGGAAAAAATCAATGTAATTTCTCGACTAGAAAAAATTATGTAGTTATTTTAATGGACACCAGAGATGACATCCCACGAACCGCCAGGCCGCGTGTTGAAGTCCCTTAGTTTAGGTGTTTTGGAGGAATATGGTAACTAAGGTTGTGACACAAGAATTTTATATTTATAGAGATAAATTCTATAAAAAATCTACTTTTATGTACATTTATACAGAACATCATATAACATGCCTTTTTCAATTAAGTAAAGTAAGATGGTTAAATTAAGTAATTAATTAATTAAATAATTAGGTAAAGTAAGCTGGTGGCTCTGTTGCCTACTCACATTTAGTTTTGCAAAGAGTCTTGATAAAGACTGACATAGTTAGAAAGAAAGAAAGAAAGATTTTTATCGATTACTATAAAATGGACAGTTTCACACAATATATATATCATTATAGTTACGCATTTTATAAGTGTGTTAGGCCAAATTGAACTAACAAATTGGTTTTAAATAGAAATTGTATATTATAATACTGGCTACTAAAAGATAAAATATTTAATGTCTTTCTACTCAAACAGGCTGGTTTTCTTTTCTGACTATTGGATTTGCTGATATAGCAACATTACTCACCTTACATAGCCATATTTTTTAACTCTAAGAAAAAATCTGAAAATTTTTACTTAGTCTTGACACGGCTGATGTAGAATTTTTAAAGACAACCTTTACAAAAATAATCTTACACAAACATAATATTTTGTTTAGATTTACGTATGAATATAATTCACGTTAATTACAATTGCAATTGGAACGCAATATGATAAGGTTTTAAAACTTAATATTTTACAGACATTCTTTTTTTGCATTTATTTACAAAATCAATTTTGTAAACAATAGGCATCGAGTCCGTAAAGTGAATTGAGGTTATTACGTTCGATGTATATTTCGCATGCATATTATACCTTGGGTCTGGCAAGACAATTTTTTTGCTTGCTCTGGCAGCCGGAGTGCATTTTGACTTTTCCATTGCCATCAAGTAGCTGACGTCTGCCAGCACAGCCTCGAGGTCCGCCATTTTGATACTAAATAATCACTCTCACAATAAAAACCGAGCACTTGCACTTTTAACACAAACACAATAGTTCTCCTGATTTACGAACGGCTGCCTCTCTGTCAGTCATAACCTTCCGCACAAGATGACTATTTACTATTTTATTACACCATTCGTAAGTGGGAAGTGACACATTTCTCATGATAATCTATAGAATATTTAACATACACAATATTAACAAATTGACTTTTATTAACTATATTCTAATAATATTTTTTAGTTATTACTGCGGGATATTGTCAAAAACTCATCACTTTTCTTACAGTACGAGTAAATACACTATCGCTCGCCTGCGAGCCGTCATTTCAATTTGTAGGTACTTGGCACAATTGGCAAAATTACAATTTTATGAATACATGACAGATGTCAGAACCCAGACCACAGAGCACAGAAATCATTTAGGGAAATGTCAGATTAAGTTTGTCTATTACTGATAGTATCTATGCCTTGGAGGGATTATTTTTTTTTATAGCATAGGAGGCAAACGAGCAATTGGGTCACCTGATGTAAAGTGATCACCAACGCCCACAAACATCTTTAAATTACTCATTAGATCATTATAAACGACCTAATGCAGTGATTTTCAGAATATACAACTGTGCTGCAGTTTATATATTTAACCCATTTGGAACGATACTTGTTTTTGTGAAACGTATTTTTATTCTACGTTTAATTAGAGAAGTGTAAATGTCAAAAAAAGTAAGTGCTTTCGGCCACACAACTGAAGTAAAATTTAATTAATGATTCAATACACAAATTCATTACCATAGTTATATGTCAGACATAACATGTCATATGATAATTATTTATTTTTTAAATACAAAAAGTTTCACTTAAATCGAATTTGAATTTTAAATTTATATGACAACTTTCATTGGCCTCACCCGATGTGTGATTTTTGTAACGCTCTCACCAGTTTACTCCTTATGTCAAACGCACGTATAGAAGTTTTACTTCTACACCTATTTCAATAAAAATCTTTTTTTTTACATAAGTTAATCTACATTCTGGTTCAGACACTCGTCTGAGACAGACCTCTCGCTCCTTACAATTAGCCTTTTGCTATTGTAATAAGCGCCCAGCGCCGCTCCGAGAACAATAGCATTGTCCTTTTAAAGGATTATACTTTTGTTATCGGGGATCGCTGTTTCCGTTCCGAGTTTTTGTATCCGAATATACAATAGCTCTCGTTACACGTGTGCAGTGTTTAGTGAGTGAAAAAAGTGCCGCGTTCACGTCTCCCAGAGCCACCGCTGGCTAGCCTACGTGCGGTTTGGGCTGAGTTCGCGAATAATTAGCTGCCGCTGGCTAATTAATCGTTGTGTTGTGTTAACTTAGTATCGCGTTGTGTTTAGTTTCCACGGGAAACTTTAAATTCAGCTTGTAAGCGGATCTGTAAGTACTCTTACAGTTTCACAGCCCTGCACTTAGCGGGGTTCTTTTACTCACCCATCCCGCTCATGCGGAATGGTCTAGGAGTCTTTTTGTGTGTTTCCCTTTTGTCCGATTCTGACCCAGAATGACGTAACTTCACCCCTCTCTCACCTTACAAACTCCTCAATCATGGAGGAGATTTTATCGAACCAGGAAATCCTCGATTACCTGGATTCCCAACTCGATTTTAAGACCTCTCTCAGTAGGTATATTATCAAGGCTCAAATAGCCAAAGCCACCCAGTCAGATGTCCCCTCTCCAGAGGGTGAAGTAGGCGAGACCGCGCTCTCTAGGCCCTCCTCCCCCGTGAGTGTTAGTGCCCCCGCCTCCCCGCTGTCCGATAATGACAACGATAGTGTTAGTCCCTCTGTTGCTTCCCTCCCGGCCTCCGAGGCCGAGTCGGCGGACGAAGCCTCCCCTGAGGTGGCTGTAGCCCCCCCAGTGGAGGCGATGTCTGTCGACCCGGTCCCGGTGCCGGAGTGGGAGTTCAAGGAGGTCACTAGTAAAGCCCAGAAGCGCAAACGGCGCAAAGGCAGCGCCGGTTCCGCAGGGTCGCTGTCTCTGCCTGCTAAAGCAGTCAACCAGGGCACGAGCCCTCCCCCCAGTGTTAGTTCAACCGTGGCCCAGTCCCAGGCTGTAGCTGGCACGAACAAACCCGCGAAAGTGGACGCCGCGACCGCCAAGGCGGCTGCAGCGACTGCCATGGCGGGCACTACATCCGCGGTAAAGGCC
>LUGF01033757.1:0-17083 GCA_001625245.1 Calycopis cecrops | reverse complement strand
GAAGCTAGCCACTGTGATCGGTATTCATAAGTCGGCTCAAATTTTTAATTAAAAAATTACGTTATTTTCAAAGCAATTTTCTTTAGTTCAGTATTAATCCTTATCCAAATGAATATGTTAGTTAGCTTAGGCATTTAATGCAGATTAAAATTGTCCTTTACACTATATCAATCAGATGAATAGTTTATGAGATATCATCGTAAGAAGTAAGTATTATGGACGCGCGACTGCGAGAGCCCTGAACGCGTTGTAGTGTGACGTCACAGGCGGTCCGTGACCGTAAGCGGAACTCAATATTTTTCGAAAGTTTGAATGCCTGTAAAATCAAAACTACTTGGAATTTTTGAATGAAACAAAAAGTAGTATATTTATTTACTTACGGGCTTAGATCATTTTTTACTAAATGATCTAAGACTTACGGGCCTTACTATGACATTTCAAGCGATTTGGCTTACCTAGTAACATTCTCCATTTACTTGCGTGAATCATAGATCTATAGAACGCCTAATTAAAAAAAAATGAGAAGATATTTGACATTGTTTTTAGTAGTGTCACAGGATTGACATTTGTTAGGAGTCGCACCTGACAACTGTCTAGGACGTGCAAATTTCATGTTCTTCAAAATCGAAACATGATTTGATAATTTACATTCGTAGAAGATTGGGTTTTATCAGTAGTTCAGTATTTGAATTTCGGGTTTGGTAGTATTCCAAACGTAACCTATATGTTATGTTATTTTTACACACGATATTTACGTGATTATAAGGTAAAATATTTGAATAAAATCTTTAATTTATGTAATAATTATATTTGTGATAGTAATATTGATTTATTTGTAACCTGTTCGACGTTCGTAAATGTAGTAAATAGTAATGTAAATTTAGATTTATGCACAGTTATTCAGCCGGCACCTGCGTAACTGTGTTTTTTTTATAAAAAATTAGTTATAGGTACAATAGATAATGAGTTATTTTAACATTATTTATTATAGATAAAATGGAGTACTGTCCGCCAAACATAACCCTTGCGGAAGTATGGGTAGACCATGGGATTTCACAATGTTTTATGGAAACTGTATCAGCCGCAATTATTGGATTTTTCCTTTTAATATTTGGTACGGTTCAAATAGTGATGTTCAAGAGGTAATTACATTTTAACATACCTTATTATACATTTACCTATTATGTCCTACAACAAGCTTGTACACCATACACCCTCTTACCTTTTTACCATTTATGAATTATAAGTAAAAAATAAAATAAGTTGTAGTTATCATATTCAAGCCTATACTTGTGATCTACAGCAGTTTTATTAATTTGACCAAGTGCATGTTGTTCTTTGGACTATTAATCTATTATCTAATTTTTTTATTATTAGTCTCATCAATCATGATACTTCTTTAATGCTTCCTATAGTAGTAAACCCTGTGCCCTGTTGTTGACAGATCCTGGGTATTTCAGTATAGTTGACCAATGGGCAAACAGAGTTTTAGTCAGTATTGTATTCAAATAAATATTGACATTGCTAATACATCAATGCCATCCTAGTTGGATCACGTACAATGATAAGAATTTTTAAACTTGATCTTATTGTTATCTGTAAACAAATATTGTATAACAATACCACATGTTGTTTACTACTATAAGATATTTTTTCATACACATTTTAAGTTTTGTTTAAGTTTAATTAAACAAAACTTTAAATGAGTTTATTGGATTATAGTCAGATAATAAGTTTCTAAGTCTACAAGAAATTAACTTCTTTAGGCGTCCATTACTAATAGTTTTATAGTACAAATGTCTATTTAAATAAATGTTAGGAATCTTTTAATAAATGGTAATAACACAATGTTACAAATTACAATAGCTTAATTTCTTCTTTTACCTAATGTTGTGTAATACAAATGAAATATGAATCATGTCAGTGTCAAAGTTACTTAACACTAGAAGTGGAGTTTGTTTTGTAGCACACAAGTCTTGCAGTGCCGGTTTACAGTTATAAAGTCTCATTGGTATGCATATCACCCACACTATGAAAACGGGAGTAGATTTAGACCCCTACTGACTCAAAACCTAATCGTATGGCAAATACTCATAGCAATCTGATGACGCCAGATTGGACTTGCTTACTCATAAACAACATATTCTGAAAAAAAAAAATTTCAATACCTCTGTCTTTTTTTGTACTTTAACAGTCTTGTCTTTTTGTTTTATATCACCAATGTCCACCAGTAGACTGGTAACTGACAACAAAATTACTTATATCTAACACTTGACATGTATTGCAGGTATGCCACATTAATAGTTGATGCCAGAATATCAAAACTCTTCATAGTTCAAATAATAATTACACTAATAGTACCTGTATTAGCTATTGTGAGATTTATCTTACAAGCATTTGTGTTTAAAGGGGGACACATCTATGGGTATATGGTAAGTTGAGATACAAACTTTTAAGATGTATCAAACAGTGTTGGCTAAGTTTATCGGATACAATACAACTTTGTCTGATGGCCGTTCAACTTTTCAATGCATATTGGTGCAGAATAGAATCACTGCCTGTTGTTGACAAATGAGGCCCATAAACATTCTTATAATAATGCAGATATATTGGCCCCTATCCCTAATGATTGCCCCCTAAAGTCTCAAAACCACATTACCAGTCCTATGTGTGCCAGTTCGTTGTCACTACCTCAGCCTCCAACCATTTGCAACACCACTACCTCTGTCTCCATCCGTTTGCTACACCACTACCTCAGTCTCTAACCGTTTACAACACCACTACCTCAGTCTCCAATCGTTTGCAACACACATACCTCAGTCTCCAACTGTTTGCAGCACTAATTGTAATTAAGCATTTCTTGAAAGTTTGTCATGTTTTATTCTACATACATACACTTGTATGTTTTAAACAATGGTTCAATTATTGTTTGTATGAAAAATTTTCTCACATTTGAATCACAAATACCCTACTCTCATAATTAAAATATATGTTTATTACTAACTTTTTTTCAGATACTCGCATTAGCAGTTAATTTAACAGTATTTCCACTGTCTGCATATTTAGCAATTTTAGAATGGAGGTATCTACTACCGTCTGTTCCACCGAGGGGCCACGGATTTGTATTACTCGTATTTTGGGCAATGATATTTGTTGCTGAGAATTTATCGTTCTTGAATTTAAATAAGGAAGGATGGTGGTGGCATTTGAAAGAGTAAGATTTTTTTATATTACTAAGACATAATTTTATTATAATAATAAATTGGGACAATTGCTTGGGAATATTTCATTCCCAAAGTCCAAACGTCTTAAAGAGATAAAGGGAAATATTTACAAAAACTAGTGAATACTTAACCAACATCCGCGCCGATCGTGCCGTCCAAATACGGCAATGACGCAAGGCCATGACTGCGTAAAATAAGTAGTTACATAAAAATGTAAATTAATAAACTCCAGGACTTTACTTAATTTTTTTTTAAATTATTTTAATAAATTAACTTTAATAATTCTAATGGCAAATTATATAACTTTATGAGGTCTACCGACAGCCGCATGTAATGTAACCGGTATTGCATGGTGACGTCAGCGGTCGCGTGTTCGAATCCCGCCAAGGTCATGAACAAATATGCATATTAGTTTTAAATGTAGAACAACCTAAGAGCGCTTTCACATATAGGCGTTTCTGTCGCTAACGACAACCGCGCTTCACAGTCGCACTGCAGACGCGCATTAGTCATTTCCAATTTGGATTCCAACGTGGACACATTGCTGCTCCTTTTTTCACTTCTCCGAAGCCATCGTCGTCGATTACAAAGACGAAAAAAGCATACCGCACACGTCACTGCTAGCTCGCAGTGCTACAGTCGTGCTTTTGACGCATAGATAAGTATAAGTACTAAAGTATTTTGACGGTCAATATTCGCACGGCTGCCGTACCGCTGCGATATTTAAATATGTATGGATACGAGTCGCGCTATTACAAAAAGCCTTATATGTGAAAGCGCTCTTAATGTCATTCCATTGTCTGCTATTTCCAATCGGATTCCAATGTATTTCTAATGAAGCAAACATTGCAATTGAATCCGATTGGATATCCAAGCACATTTATTTTATTATTTATTTATTTATATCATTATTTAATTATTCAAATAACATGTATATTTGTTACCCTTGTATAAATATATATTTACCTATAAGATATGCTTCATCCCAAGTGAAGGCAAAGAACCAAGTCCCGACCGAAATCAGGTACTTACTACTTTATATAATACTAGCTGCGCCCCGCGATTTCATCTGCGTAAATTTCGATCCCGTAGGCCCCCCTCACATAGGAATATTTTTTCGGGATAAAAACTATCCTTTGTGTTAATCCAAGTTACTCTCTAGGTATGTGTGTGCCAAATTTTATGAGCATCGGTTTCAGCAGTTTTTGCGTGAAGGAGTAACAAACACAAACTTTCGCATTTATAATTAAATTAGTAGGATTATGATGAACAAAATTCTTACACGCAGCTTGTAAACTAGCCCAGTGTAGGCACTCACCGCATTCGCTCCAAAGCTGCTTTTAAAAAATCTCTTGGAAAAATTGACTCTGCCGGCGAATTTTCACGCTGCTCACCTGCTTTTGAGCGAACTAGATTGTAAACTAGCCAAGTGTACTCACAGTTGCTTGTTAATTGTGCAGACGTAACGAGTTTTGGTTGAATGACAGTCCCAAAACAAAAACAACAAAGAACAACAAAGTCAAACAACAAACAACAACATCTACTGAGCGAGTGGAATGTTTTGCGTGTACTCGACAACTAGCGCACTCGCGGACTCGCCGGCTTCTTGCTCGCCCGCATGTAGTGTGTAAACACGCCCCGTGTAGCCGAGCCTTTACGGCCATGGGCCACTAGCATCCAGCCGCTCCCCGTCACCTTGATCAAGTCGTCAGTTCATCACACGGCCGTCCAACACGTCTTCCATCGTGGGGCCGTTACTCGAGAACCTTCCATCCCTTTTTCCTTCAAGTAGGTATAAAATCTAATTGAAGTACACTTTTAGTTTACAAGATCGCCTGGAGATGGCGTTGTTCGTGGGTCGCTATGTCTCTTGCATGGCGATGTTCATACTTGGCATGAGGGCCCCGGGAATAATGCATCACTTCAACTATCTGGAAGAAGAGGACCACACCAACCGGGCTGCGAGGGTACGTATAGCTTTTTAAGAGGTTGTGCCACGCTGACCGACTATACTGATTAATCATTCCTTCAGCCTTCAGCAGCTATAGATGGAGGGTCCTGGATCCGCAGGCAACAGGATCCCTCCAGTGAATTACTGGCCTCGCCGCAAACGCTAGACTTCTCCTCCTTGGAGACTAATGGCTGCTACCGGCTGCTTAGTTGTCCGTCCTTAGTTGAAATCTCCGTGATGCAGCTGCGCCTCACTTGGCTGCTCTCCCTTTTTTCCTACTCTTCTAGAATAGGAAAACATTTGATTAAATCGTTGGGGCACCAAGACAGTTTTAGCTTTTTTCCTGGCTGCGATGATTTTATCATGGTCAGTGGGAACTGTCGATCCAAGCGACACAGGAGTAGCGCTTTTTTCCTGGCTGCTATGATTTTATCATGGTCAGTTGGAACTGTCGATCCAAGCGACACAGGAGTAGCAGCGGTGAGCACGAGAGATAAACAGAGATGGATTCTATTCTGATCCGTCGACGCGTTTTTTTTAATTACATTTTAATTATCATCTGTGTTAAATAGTAAAGTGAGCACTGAACAGTCATAGCCTCTTTATGACTACCGATGCTCAGAAAGGTCCACAAAATTGCGGGACTGCCTGACAAAAACTGACAAACCGCATCCAAAGCGTTAGCAACTCTATTTTAGTAAGAGGTAGTGCCACTCTGCATGCATGCATACAGACAAAATGGGTCAGCACGACCGGGGAGGTACCTCTCGCTTACACGACACTGTCGTAAAGTGACAGCTGTGCTGTAGCGTTTCGTGCGGCGTGTAAGTAGCCTGTGGCCCATGGAGGAAGGAGGAAGATTGAGAACAACAGATCTGTAGAGTCTCTGTGCGGATGACTATGGGCGTAGTCATGAAAATGGCTCCGACTGCTTGTTTGCCCCCTTATACCATATATAGAGCGAGACACCCCGGTCGCCTGGTCGTGAAGGCCCATCAGGCACCGGCCCGGCATGGCATGAGTTACAGATGTTTTCTGAATGCTGTGTTTAGTTGGTAAAAAGATATGCAGCGATTCCATGGCTACAAATTTGAAAAAGTTGATCTAATTAGACCTTAGACTTTAAAATAAACACTAAAGGTATTCGAGTCAAAGTATAAACAATCTGGAAATCCTTCAAATTAGTTACGCGTCCGCATAAAACAAGGTCAAGGTTGGCAAACGGTTTTTGATATTTTCCGGTTGGAGGTAAATTTAAACAATTTGTCAAAAAATAAATCGGTGTAACAAAATAAGTAGATGCCTATAACTTTTTTTAATGGTAACGCAGGGGAATGCTTTTACGCATACTACTACCCAGGAGCCCGGGTGGCTAAACGGGGTGCAGTGCCGGGCTCGGCAATTGGGTTGCCCCTACCGACTAAGCCCCTGCCACCTGGTGCCTTCAGCCGCTATAATTGGAGGTCCCGTTGCTTGTAACCGTTGTCCAGCGACAGGCTGGCCTCTGTGAAAAGGCCAGACTTCTCCACCTTAAGGACTGTCCGGCTGCCTTTGAACAGTCCCTACTACCACGTCCGAACCGTGCAATGGGGTCAGATCGCCACCATGTCCAATTTTGAACCATGTGTTCAAAATCGAACCCGCCAGTTGTGTCATTTAGAGGGACAGGTGGAGGACCCTCCAGCTGAGCTGTTCTTAGTCTGCCTCTCTCCACAAGCCTATTCGGTATGGGTAGTCCTGTCCGTCATAGCCTTGGGGACCAAAGAGGCACGCAAACCCCTCCACCAAGACAAGGTGTCAGCAAACAAAACTATACCTAATCTTTTTTTTATATTTCATAGTATAGGCCACAGGGGGGCAAACTACTACCGACACACATAGACAGCTGCATAGAGTGCGTAACCGCACGAAACGCTACGCACAGCTTTTTTTACGGTGGTTTTGTGTACGCGAGAAGTACCTCCCGGTCGTGCCGGCTTAATGCGGCAATGCAGCGTGATACCTCCTACTTACTACACTACTCCATTTGTGATACGTAATAAATAATACTATTAGGGCCACAGCACACATGCGACTTTTAGATGCGGCGTCCGGCGACTTTGCGACTGTCGAGATGCAGTCGCAGGATTTAGCGACTCTCTGTGACCGGTCTCAGTAGAGTCGTGCGAGTCTCGTGACTGTATTTAGGCGTTAATTGACATAACTTAGCGACTAAGTCGCCGCGTCTGGCGTCCTGAAGTGTGCGCCCCTCGCGTCTAGTTGCTGCATTCAGCGTCTAAAAAGAGTGTAAGGGTCAATTCACACCAAAAGCGCGGAGAAGGGCAGCGAAGTGGAGCGCAGTTTATGTGTCATATGAATTTAAACTTTATAATAATACTACAATAATACTTATTATCGCATGAGAAACTCGAACGAGACGCGCGGATTCCCGCGAATGCTCGAGCAGTCGCTGGAATCCGCGCGGAAATCGCGAGAATTCGATAATAAGTACTATAGTAATGAAAATAAAGTTTAAATTCATATGACACTGAAAGTGCTCTCCGCTTCGCTGCCCTTCGCCGTGCTTTTGGTGTGGATTGACCCTAAGAAACCGGTCGCCGCATCTAAAAGTCGCATGTGTGTTTCCGCCCTTAATGTCTAGATAAAGTTCACATTTTCATTTTGTCTGAACGTTTTTTATACACGGATAATGATGATGCCAGTTACACATTGGACAAACCAGGATGTAAAGTTAAACAATTTAAAATGATATATTTCAACTATACGGGTCGTATTTCCTCTAGATTTGTAGGTACAATTTAGATAAAATACTCTTTTGATGTATTGTGACAAGAAGCTAGTGACGACGGTATATAATCAATTCCTTTCATATTTAGGTTAGAATGACATGTCCATTTCAAAATTATGCATCGCGCGATGAAAAATCTATCAAAATTATCGAAAATTTCAAGGTAGTATCTAGCAAAAGTCTGTTTTATATTTCTCAAAGTAAATCTATTGTCTCCGTATATTGTATATTTTGTTATTGTGATTTTAGTTTGTTGGAAATGTGTTGTGGGTTTAAAAATACGTTTAAAATGGTGGTTGTAAACTATTGCATTTCGAAGCTGGGTTTTTGGGTCTGAAATATTTTAAGTGGTCCGTAAAAGAACACTTGCCGTAAATGTCGACGTACATCTATACGTATAGAAATAATTTGGTAAAACGATGACATATATTTTTTTGTTTGTATTTAAATTTTTTTACTGTCACCTTTTTGGACCCCAGACGCAAAAAGAGTGGTGTTATGTTAGACGTGTATGTATATATTTTTATGTGTGTCTGTCTGTGGGATCGTTGCTCCCAAAGGGAAGAACCGATTTGGATAATACTTAGAGCGCGGTCTTAAACCCAATCGCCTGAATTTCATTATGTGTATTGGGGGGATAAAGGGGGCTAATCTGAAATGGTTTTATGCAAATTTGCGTGACGAGTGAAAATCTTTTTTAGTATAGAACTAATAACCTTATTTTTATAATATGTCGCCAAAAAACGAGTAGATATAATTTCAAATGGTATAACGCAATTTTAGTAGCTGGAGATGGAGATGCGACAATTTTTTTATTACCTTTTTTTAATATGAATTTTAAAGTTTTCGGCGCCTTTTCTCTGTGACGACAAAAGCAAATTTACTCGCTATTTTATTTCTTCCAAACGTTCGTATATGCGATTTCCCGTAATATTTCTTCAAAAGGTACCTAAATAAAATCGGAAAGTGATTTTATCTAGATAAACTTTACAAAATTGCTAAAATACCTATTTTGTAAAGTGCACACTTCTATGATGGAATGGAAGCGTAAGCTTCTAAAACCCTACCATTCTTATATGTTTAAGTACAAAGAATGCACTCGTGTTATTCCTGCTTACGTAATTCGTCTGATAGTATTTGACTCACTACATCTCGGATTACATAATGTTATCTGACGCCTGACCTGCGTCGGAGCGTCACTATCTCACCGCAATATGCACTATCATATCATAAAATACTATAATATACAGGGTTATAGTCACCGCACACTTATCAACTCGGAAAAGGAACGAAAACGTAACGCTGTTGCGAGCCGTTTGGTATTCTTTGTATGAAACTTCATACTGCCACGCACACTAACGGGAAACGTAACGTAATCGCTTCGCCTCGAAAAGCGAAGGCAATGTATGCGAGTCGACTCGCCCGTAAACGCTCCAGCGTTGCCGAGGTACTAGAGCTTGATATGTCGCAAGCTGTCGACGTATCTAGATACTTCGTCGGGCCAGGGTCTAGGCAGAGCTGGCAAAACTCACACATTAATGTGTTTAAACCAAGCATAGAACGACTGGACGGTGCATAAAAGCATTTTCCCTGCGTAATCAAAAAAAAAGCATAGAACGGGACGTCACACACTATCTATGAGCACACACACACTATCTGGTTTTGCTCGGACACAATATATTAATATTGGTAAGTAAACAAGCCCTAAAATCGACCAAAATTTACCAACATTTAACAAAATCTACCAACATTTACCAAAATCTACCAACATTTACCAAAATCTGTACCAAATTCTACCTGCACATACTTACCCAATAAGTACTCATACGATCCATGGACAATGTAGGTAGCTTATTGCTATTGGTTTAACGTCGTCAATTTGCAGGAAGAAAACAGATCGACGTTCCGCAATGTGTTCAGCAAGCTACGGACGTTGCTGCCCTTCCTCTGGCCCAGGAAGAGCTTGCTGCTTCAAGTATACGTGTTGATCAGTATCTTACTCCTAGTAGCGGGGCGGGCTACCAACCTTTATGTACCAATATACACCAAGTTGATCGGTAAGTCTAGTACCTACAATCTTTAGCATACGCGTGAGAGTGAGGGCAAAATATCTCACTCTATAGCTCTCTCCCTCTCTCTATCTCTATCTCTCTATCTCCTAGCTCTCTCTCTCACAGGACCATCCTTCCTGCAGAGCTGCTGCCGTATGTGTGAGAGGAAAGGAAGCCTAACACACTGGAACGCTAAAGTTAAGAATCGGTTTACTCGTTTCTTATTAGGGTTCTGTACCCAGTGTAAAAACGGGTCTCTGTTACTGATCAGCTGTATGTCTGTTTTCTGTCTTCCTATCCGTCTGCCGTGCCGTCCTGTTAACACAAGCTGCATCTCATCAACCGTGATAGGTGGACAGTTAAAATTTCACAGTTGATGTATTTCCAATTTCCATAGCTTCTATAACAACAAATACTAAAAATTGCTAAACTATCATTGGATCACTGAAAATAAATTATTACAAACTTATCTTTTCATACAAAATGTGTGCAAGGGCCCGGAAATATAAGTTTTTCAACGCTCATAGGGTACTAGCTGTGCCCCGCGGTTTCACCCGCGTTTAATTTCTAAGAAATTCATTATTATTATTATTACATTTGCCATGACCTATGCTACTGCACGGACTAAAATAACAGCATCGAATCATTTCAGCGACACAGATAATAAGACGTGATAAGACCATCGTATCAAAATGAAATTTAAATTAAATAGTGTGAGTCGGACTCGCACTCCCGAGGGTTCCGTAGCAACGGAAGGTACGATATATCTATATGTATATATAAAACTCGAACGTGACATAGCCATCTATCAACGCACAGCCCAAACCACTGGACGGATCAAGCTGAAATTTGGCATGCAGGTCGATGTTATGACGTAGGCATCCGCTAAGTGAGGATTTTTAGAAATTCAACCCTAAGGGGGTGAAATAGGGTGTCGAATTTGTGGATTCCTTAGAAATTAAACGCGGTTGAAACCGCGGGGCACAGCTAGTCTCATATATATTTTTATACTATGAATGGCAAATGAGCAGACGGAGCCATTTTCAAGACCACCAACGCCCGTATTCCGCATTCATAGGCACCGGCTACTTGCCTTATGAAATGCGCGTTACGTGCGGCGTATGCTCCCCTATACTAATAATATAAAACTGAAGAGTTTGTTTGTTTGTTTGAACGCGCTAATCTCTGGAACTATTAGTCCGATTTGAAAAAATCTTTCAGTATTAGTTAGTCTATTAATTGAGGAAGGCTATAGACTACTTTTTAAACGACTGTGGTAAAAATGGATTCACATAAACGAAGTTACGAGCGTCCGCTAGTAAGATCGTTTGATCATAAGGAGGAAGAATAGCGCTCATATTAATCATATCACGAGCCCCGCTGAGTTTGTTTCGCCGGTTTTATAGGACAGGGCTAGGGTTGAACCGGTGGTAGATGTAATTATCGACATTCAAAAAGTAATTTTTATACTTCTATTTTGAATAAAAACATTTTCATTTCATTTTCTAAAGTCTATGAACATTCCAGTGGACAGCCTGACGATACCGCCGCTCCAGTTCCGATGGGACCTCGTGGTGACGTACGTGTTCTTCAAGTTCCTCCAGGGCGGCGGCACGGGCGGCATGGGCTTCCTCAACAACCTGCGCTCCTTCCTGTGGATACGGGTGGAGCAGTACACGACGAGGGAGCTGCAGGTGAGATCATATCTAGCTTTACATAGCTTTACCCTGGCGTGTTGCTATGCCACCACATAAAACAAATTTGAAGGAAAGACTACGCAAATATTCAATTCATTTTGAGTCATTTTACTGATAGGTACGTTGGAATGATAGTGGCGCCATCTGTGGAAAAAACCTTTGTGGGTTCGTGCTCAATAACTTTGCCACAATCGTCACGGGATCTGATGGATAGTTTACTATTCTTTAAAGAAAGGACATACAGACAAACATTATTTTTTTTATATATAAAGATAACAATTGGTGCCTACTTATAGCGTAAAAAAGATCGACCAATACAGTAAAGTGTAAGTGACAATACATAACGGTGATAACAATATATAATTTCATTAAATCTGAATCTATAAATATTGTATGAAGTGTAGGTGGCCTTGCATTGGTGTTAAATAGATTATGTTCATGAATCGTTTTAATGATAAGGCACAATTGGGGTTATTGCATAATGTGACAGTATAAAAAATAAGTGCCATTTTGTGTCAATTGCGGAGTCTCCAATTGTTATCTATAAATAAAACTTAAAAGGTTACGGTGTAGATAAATGGCCGACATTGTATAACAGAATGGTCGCAAACCGTATGAAACGCGATATAGTCTTGCCTGTAGTAAGATAGTTTTTTTTATAACATAGGAGGCAATCGAGCAGTTGGGTCACTGATGTAAAGTGATCACCAACGCCCACAGACATCCGTAACACCTGAGGTCTAATAGCTGCGTTGCCGACCTTTTAGAGAAGAATAGATACTATTCTTGAAGATCGCTAGGTCGTATCGGTCTAGAAATACTGAAGGAAGCAGCTGATTCCCCATCGAAGTAGAGCGCGGGATGAAATTGTGCTTAAAGCGCAAAGTAGTGGACTTCGGAGGATCGAGGTGGGGACGGTGGAATTTCATATTTTGGCGCGAGATCCTATAATGAAATTCAGCTGCGGGTATTAATCCGAACAATTCCTCGGAACACTCCCCATGATAAATGCGATAGAAGATGTACAGCGAGCTGTCATCTCTACGCAAGGCAAGAGTATCAAGCTGGCGGGAAAGATGAGCTGGTGTGTTGTAGTGTTTTGCTTCGTCCTGCCGAGCACACTTAGCTTTTGAGACGCAAATGTAGCCTTCGCTTCCAAGTGACCGCGAAACTGAGTCGCGGCCAGTGTATAGAGAGTCACTAGTGCTGTCATCTTCATAACAATGAATGCTTTCGTTTTCAAGCATGTCGTTGATATGCAAGAGAAACAGAGTGAGTGACAGAACACAGCCTTGTGGTACGCCTGCGTTGACAGTTAATGCTCCGGTCTGTAAAAAGCTGGCGATCCAACTCAAAGTGTCGCGGGAATCCCTAAAGCAGGAAGCTTGGAAAGAAGAGCTATATGCCAAACCCGATCAAAGGCTTTCGCTATGTCCAGACTCCAGACTAACCGCCATCGCCGAAGTAAAAGCTGCCAAGCCGCCAACAAGCGCGCTTAGTTCGCGATGACGTGCCATGCAATAATCACACCCACAAAGTTCTTGCTTAATTGATTTTGTTCAAATGAGTGCGATAGAGAAGTCTGAGCTTGATGACTATCAATCAACGTTTACAAACTTCCACATAGATGCAGTTGGGCCCTCCTTCTTCCGTCCTTCTTAAGGCTATGGGAAACTTACACCAACATACCGTAGCTGTAATTTTACATTGGCATCGTATAGAGAGGAACCTTTACAGTCGGTCCAATTTGTTTGCAATGGAGCAAAGCGCCTTATTGGATATTAAATCTCGCTTGTCATTGAGATTAGCTAAGTATACTCAGTAGAGTTTACTTATTTACAAACATAGTAATGTTTGTTAATTATGTTGCAACGAAATAAATAAACACAGATAACCTATACGTGTATCGCACAAGTGACATGAGTTATAGTTTAGCTAAAACATGACTAGCAGTCCGCCCCGGCTTCGCTTCGGGTATTTAACTATATATACATTTTAGTTTTACATAAGTTCTTGCTATATGTAATGAGCGTAATAAAAGTTTCATAATTGCAACATAAGGGGTATTCATTTTATATATTAACAGTGGCTATATTAACATTAGCAGTTTCGTTTTTCTTAATACCGTTGCTGTCATATTTTTTAGTTAAAGATGATATTTATAATTATTAATTGTTTAGTTTGATTTTTATTCATTCTATTGCTTGTTAAAGAAAAGGATTATTCAAGTTGTATTGACATTACAAAATATTCTATAACATTACGCCTTCATTCTAATTTTTAATAGGGAAAAAACCAACAGAACGTCAGAAATGAATATAATAGGAACTCTAAACGCACTATAACACTCATATCGACATGTTACAGATAGTATTTTTGTACAGATACGGCGAACACGTGAACTCTTTTAAACGCTAGATAATAATATAGACAACTGCCACAGAGAAATATGTAAATAATGCATAAGGTTTTAATGTATGACAACTTTGTGTTAAAAAAAAAGTATTGAAGGAGTGTTTTCCGACATTATTACACCCACAACTTTATTTTTCAGCTAAAACTCTTCGCGCACTTGCACGATTTGCCACTAAAATGGCATCTCCAAAGGAAGACGGGCGAGGTGTTGCGAGTGATGGACCGCGGCACGGACTCTATCGACAACCTCCTGTCTTACATCCTGTTCTCGATAACACCCACGTTGGTGGACATCATTATCGCCGTGATTTACTTCGTTTCGGCTTTCAACATCTGGTTCGGACTCATCGTGTTTATCACTATGATACTGTACATAGGTAACTTTAATTTTTTTGTACATGTTTTTTTATGGTGTAAAGGGGCAAAGCCCGTAGAGATCCGCACAGAGGCTATAGAGATGCGTTGCCCTCCCTCCGCCGGATACTTACACATCGCACGAATCCGTATCGTATTATATAACGAAGCCGCTTTCGTATAAGCGAAAGGTACCTCTCCGCTCCTGGCGGCCCAATTCGGGTGCACATCATCTTGGCACGATCTGCCACTGAAGTAACACCTCCAAAGGAAGATCGGCGAGGTGCTGCGAGTGACGGACCGCGGTATGGACTCTATCGACAACCTCCTGTCTTACCCTCTTCTCGATAACATCCACGGTAGTGGACATCATTATCGCAGTGATTTACTTCGTTTAGGCTTTCAACGTCCGGTTCGGACTCATCGCGTTAACACTATGATTCTGTACATAGGTAACTTTTGTTTTATTTGTACATTTTTTTAAAGGGACAAATTAGAAGTCGGAGCCGTTTTAATGACTACCGACGCCTATAGACTCCTAGTTCCTAGTTGCCCTCCTTCCTCCTCCCTCTTTCATGAGCCGCCCACTAGTTACACACCGCTCGAAGCGCAATCCATCGACAACCTGCCTAGTCCATCCTGTTCCCCATAACCCCGATGACGGTGGACATCATTCTAGTCGTAGTGTACTTCGTGTTCGAGCTTATATTGTTTACCATTATGATATTGTACATAGGTACGTTTTATTTTATTGGTGAAATTTCTTGCTGTGTGCAAATGCTGCTTTGCAGTCGGCTTGGGCAAGTATATGTGTAAGGAAGTGTTGGAGCACGCGCGGTTATTTATGGACGTCGCTCGTTAGAGCCTGTTCAGATGAAGCGATTTAGGCGCTAGTCCACTCAGAGAGCCGAGAGTCAGTTGCGCGAGCGATATAATCCGCAGCAGCATCTGGATAAGACATATGTAGCTTTCTCTTAGCAACCTTATGGTCGCCGCACACTTCTCAACTCGGAAAGGGATCGTAAACGCCTCACCTATAAAGGCGAAGACGATACGGTTACGTTACGTTTCTCATTAGTGTGCGTTGAAGTATGAAGTTTCATACAAATAATACTGACCGGCTCGAGGTGATACGGTTACGATCCCTTTCCGAGTTGGTAAGTGTGCTGCGAGCATTAGTCAAGAAACGACTCGATCGTCTTTACAAAGTGATAAATTACTATTCCTATACTTAAATATGTTGAATAGGGAATATGCGTATGATTCAAATAATGATATTTTTTTTTATATGTAAAGTTTTTTCCTGTAGATGTGCGTACGTATTAAAATTTTTTGTATAATTTTGTTTTCAATCAGAAAATAATTATTGGAAAATGCAAAAATTGTGCGGGAAGATTGAATTAGGTGAAACGCACGCCATTGGTCGGCATGAATTGTGACGTCAAATATCATAATAATGTGATTGTCAAAGAGCATTGGAGCATTGCCATTGGTGGTTGTTATGATGCGTGACGTCATGTCAGCGCGGCAAAATGGCGATCGTTTAAAAAGCTGTTATCGGCCTACTAATTTGAAACATTTTTTTTGAGCTTAATATTGTTTGTTCAGCGCTGGTATTTTTTTTACATTAATGTAATTATGTAAATTATCATTTAAAAATATAAAAAAAATACATGCATATTCCCTATTGGGCTAGGACAATCTGAAAAATACCTTTATACAGGGTTGATAAGAGCGAGAGGCATTAAATGAAACCACGTATACTATAAGTGCCTACAGTTAATCCGAAAGTATTAAAAAAAGTTTATGACAAGTGTACGAAAATACTTTTTTCAAACAAGTTAAATAGCGAAAAATTATTAACACTCTTTGTACCAGGCGGCTACAGCGAGCACGGGGTGAATGACCCCTTCCGGCCATAGTCGGCGATCAGCTGCGATACAGCGTGTACGAAGTGAGAAAAAACTTTAAAAAATTCCTGTGGCTAAACTATTGCTCCGATTGATCTGATTTTTGTGGTGTGGCCTGGAAATGATACACTAAACATGTGGTTTAATTTAATGCCTCTCGCTTGTATCAACCTTGTATAAAATAAGTATCTCTGTATAAAACCACGACATTAATGAACGTTTCAGCGGCGACCGTGATCGTGACCGAGTGGCGCACCAAGTTCCAGCGGCGCATGAACTTTGCGGATAACGAGCAGAAGGCGCGCTCCGTGGACTCGCTGCTCAACTACGAGACGGTCAAGTACTACGGCGCGGAGGGGTACGAGGTTGTCTCGTACCAGGAGGCCATCGTCCAGTATCAGGTGTGTTGTAGTGTAGAGAGTCAGGTGTAGTGTCACGCTGACTCACTGCTCAGCTACGAGACGATCAAGTACTACGGCGCGGAGGGGTACGAAGTCGTCTCGTACCAGGAGGCCATCGTCCAGTATCAGGTGTGTTGTATTGTAGAGAGTCAGGGGTAGTGCCATACTGACTCGCTGCTTAACTACGAGAAGGTTAAGTACTAACCCGCGGAGGGGTACGAGGTCGTCTCGTTCCAGGAGGCCATCGTCCAGTATCAGGTGTGTTGTAGTGTAGAGAGTCAGGTGTAGTGTC
>LUGF01033756.1:257032-275493 GCA_001625245.1 Calycopis cecrops | reverse complement strand
CTGCATAAGTGAGTTAGGTGCAAAAACATCGGTGCCACTCCATAAAATATGAAATTTCCGGAACCGGCTTGGACTACAACGGCCGGGACAGTTACTCTTGCTCATTCAGGAGATGCGTGAAGTTACGTAATGCTACCGCATTTCGTGAGTTTTATAAGAGTTCGGTAACCTATTTGCGGCAATAGGATAATATATATATGGCTCCTACACGCATTTCAACTCATAGCGTGTCCAAAGAATTTTTCCCACGAAAAATTGCGTTTAATCTCTAAAAAATCTCTACATTTCTCTTGTTTTAACTTGCACACGTACGACCCAGTTTCGATATTGCGAACAGTTTTCATGTCTCGTATTCACAGATACGCCCTTTTGTAAAAGTCACTGCACTTTTCATTTCGCAGGTTTGTAATATCGTTTTTTATTTTTATGAATTACATATCAAATATCATATGACACATTATATGTATGTTTCTTGCAGAGTATATGTTAATATATGGTTCTTGTTTAGATTTACACGACTGACAAATGAAATACAAAATCGCATTCGGAAACAACCACATAACGATTTACGAGGCAGTTGATATTATCTGTACTGACGACAATGTCGTTTTCTATCTTTGTTGCTTGGATATTTAAGGTACTATTGGCCGGCTAAAAGTAAACTAGGTAATCAATGTTCAATGACGTTCTAAGAAAAGGATGCTCGAAAGTTAGTAGGAGTTTGCTACAATATGCTCTGATTGGGATAGCACGGCCGAGGAAATATCTCTTATTTAGTGAATCAGCCATAAAGTGGAAGCTATACTGTGTGTTTCGAGGTAAGGGAATGAAGGGAAATGTTTTGAACTGCCTTTAAATTAAAATAAAAAATTACTAGTCCTTCTTTATAGTCCCGAGCCCTAGCGAGTGGGTGGAAGGTATTTAAAGTGGGTGAGAAATGGCATTTAAGATAGCCTTATGCATAATCACCATCCAGATCAGGTTACACTATCCTAAATCAAACGATCAGATCCTGAGCTCAACAAATCGTCGCCAACCTGATTAACCTACTTTCTGCTTACATACTGCTGTATCGATTCCCCGCTCCAAAGTGCCAGGTCCAACAAATCCAGTCATTCGTAAACAACTGACTAAGTGCACCGACGTAGTTACTTCGGTATAGAAGATCGTCGTCGAGTGATATAATAACTATATCGTTAGCTCATTTTTTATTTCATAGTATAAGGGGGTAAACGATCAGTCATGGATTTCCATGACTATCGACGTCTATAGACATCCGCACAGAGGCTATACAGTTGCGTTGCTCTCCATCCTCCTCCCTACATAAAGACACGTGACAGAACAGCTGTCAATTTACGCCGGTGTCGTAAAAGCGAGAGGTACCTCTAAGGTCGTGCTGACCCAATTCGGCTGCATGCATGCATGCGACGTGGCACTACCTCTTACTAAAGTTACAGAAGGAACTTAACGCTTTCGGTCACAGCTGTTACCAGAATATGCGTTAAAAAAGCAAGAAGAGAGATTAAATTCAATGCCATTCGGGTTCGAATCATTTTTCACAAGGGCTCAAAGGAGCCTTTACCTTGATGACTACCGGTGTCTTTAGACATCCGTATATTTTTTACAAAGGTTTTCATCTACAAAGGTTTTAGGGCAAGGTAATTAGTAAAGTACAAACGATCATGGAATTTCGATATAGACGAAAGTGAAATTGATTATGTACTCATAAGTAGGCCGCGCCGCCTACTGCGAACAAAAAGGTCTGCCTACGTAAAAGCCCTATTGTACTATTATTGTTCGGCGCGAGCTTACTAAAAGCGATCGTATCAAACTTCGTACGATTCAGAATTATTTTCCTGTGTATTGGCTTATATTGAGACCAAGTTGTCCGAAATTAGGCTCAAATGTGTGACTCGCCATCGTGACCGTGTTCTATATGAGACCGATGTCCAGCAGACGTTCTCATGCTGATGATAATGATAATGATAAAATTCACTTATAGGGATGGTGTTACTTTTCAACATCATCGACCCTTCTTCAATAACCGCCAAGGTGGTTCTCACCTGATATTATCCGGTCTGATTGGCTCCGCGAATGTCATGGCGACTTGGCATACCAACATGATGATGACAAGTCTAGAAATAATTTAACGACATGCTTTTGTCCAAATACCCAACATTACCGTCACTCGTCACGATTTGAATGACATTTAAAATTGGTGCAACAAACACTGTGAATGTTTACGGTCGATCTCTTCAAAACAAATCAATTTTCATGACATTTTTGAAAGGTATGTGTAAAAGTAAACCTTCATGCGCACCAGTACTCACCAATTCTGATTACTTGTCTCCGTCCTTATTCTATAAAATAATAATAATAATAAATACGCCAGACTTGTGAGGCAGCCAACCATAAATCAGTATGGATACGCCAAAATATAAAAGGCTCGCGTCTCAAGTGCTTGAATTATGAACCGTTCGCAAAATAATTCCCTTTATTATAGAGTCAGAGTTCAGGTATAAGTAGTACTTACTTAGGGCACAAGTGTCTCAACAAAAAGGGCAGGGGAAATAAGTTTTTATTCGACTCCAATGCGGTCAACGACGTCTTTTTGTAATTAAAGGCAAAGATATTTTTTGGACACATCCAACAAATTGAATTTTAAACATTTCGTACGTCATTTGAAAAAGGATTTCAAAACTGAAATAGGTTGTGAAAATTAAACAACAAACAAACCCGTATAATTGATACAACCACAATGTCATTGTCTGCCTACAATTTTATAGATGTGAATTGAAAATCTATTCAAAATATTGAAAATTGTGGTTTAGTTTTGATTGCGAAATGGTTTATTGTGTATAGATCAAATAGATACCAGATAGATAGATACCTATATTGTTCTAATCTTTGGTTTATTAAGAGAGGAAGCTAAGATGATTTACAGAATCCTGCTGGTCTGATAATTTACATCTTCAAAACTTTAATTAGACAAATTACATATTTATGTGTATTTTGTGTCTGTAATGCCTAGTATCTAGTAGGTTTGATTCTATTCTAAAAGACCATGCTAAAAAAGTTTTAACATAATAAAGGAAACTTTACTCAAGGAAATGTGATGTTAGGAAAAAAACAAAAAATAGCAGTATATATCAATTAGATGCTTATATTGATGGGTCGATGAGGAAAGGATATTCTTAATTGCAATATCATATATTAAATACATATCATAATATATTTTTGTACTATTGTGAGGATAAAAGAAACTCTATGTGCATAATAATGTAAATACTTACGAAACGACATTTATGCCAGTAAGAACTAATTCTTACTGAAATTAATGACATATTCATTATCATGTGACATGCTGAACTGGGCTGGTATGATTGAAGATCTATCTCTCATTCTCAATCAGAAGGCTCCGACTTCGCGTTTGCTTCCCTGTACCTACTATATAGAACTGAATTTACCAAACCTTGCCGTATTTACAAATTATACCGTACATAATACCAATACAAATTATTCTTTGTTAAAGCATGCATTATATGCAACATGCACTGCTCATTTATTAATATCACCAACCACGCATTGCAATGTAATTAGAATTCATTACATTAATGACCAAAAACCGATACAAGAGACCCAGACGAGCGATAAAAACTATAATTACTGAAAGTTTCCGATTACTCGTTTCCCCCCTGTACTATAAAAATACACATGTTCTATCACTACACAAAAGTATATTAAACTTTTATGCAGAGACAGAACATGATACAAAACAAACGAACAGATAACATAACATTCGGTTGATATCGTTGAATGGTTGCGATAAAAATAGCGGACACATTATGCTCATTCACCAGATGCCCTACGACCCTACGTTTTGCTCCGTTTTGTGTCGCATTTTGTTTTATATTAAGACGCTATAAATATCGGCCGCTTCACACTACATTGGACTTTATTGTCTTTACACCGGAGACCTCGCGGAAAATGTTATGAGGAAAAAATAGGCTGTGCATAAAACCAGTGAAGCGTAAGTAAGACTCGCGTACCGGGTTCTGTACCAATGGAAGGCGGTTTATACTTACTATTCAGGGATCTTGGAGAGTATAAGTATGCTATATTTTTGATGTAATAGTATAACTCTAACTCTCTCTCTCTCTTTTTCTTGCTCTTCCTCTCTCTCTAATGTATGAGTAAAACCCTAAAAGCAGCTCGTGGTGCCTGTCTGACCCTGTCGCAGTCGACAGGGTCAAATCTAAACGGGCCATTGAAATGTTTTAAATTCAAGTTTCTCTGAGTGTGTCGGTCTCCCTTCTTATGAGAATAGGGAAAGGAAGGAATAATACACAAGTGCACTCTGCATTTGTGTCTTATTGCAATGCAATTGGTTAGTCTCTAATGAGATACCGACGTAGCCCAAAATTCGGAAAAGATATGAGTTAGTGCAAGTCGGTACGAAAGCACTCTGCGTTTGTGTCAGTGCAATTGGTCAGTCTCCAATGAGATACTGACGTAGCCGAAATTCGAAAAAAGATATGAGTTAGTGCAAGTCGGTACGAAAGCACTCTGCATTTGTGCCAGTGCAATTGGTTAGCCTCTAATGAAATACCGACGTAGCCGAAATTCGGATAAGATATGAATGAGAGCAAGTCGGTACGAAAATTGTTTGTCGACAATAGTTATTACACATTTAAATGAATAAAACTGATGACGATTATGATGATTCATTCCAATATCGACACTCTTTACTATATTCTTGGTCCACGGATTCGGTGGTCCACGGAGGTGGGAGGGGAAAGAGGGGCAGCGCATCTGTAGTCTATGCAGATGTATATGGGCGTCGGTAGTCATGAAAATGGCTACAACTGACGTTTGCCCTCCTATACCATAAAGAAAAGATATTCTACTTAAGACTCATACACCCAACCAGACTCCCAACCAGCAAGCCTTTTGAATCCATTGTTGATATATCAAAATATATTTTCCCTACAAACATCGCCATTATTCGATAAAAATGGGTAAAAAGTTTGAATACATAACAATAATACTTTATCTTCTATATTATTGTTATGTGTGAAATAACGTAGAGTGCACATCTTGCTATGAGTGAGTCGAAAAGATTTTATCTTTCCGTCTGTATTCGTAAAATTTTAGGTCCTACATGAAAGCGACGCAATATCGAATGTGGGTTAGCTTTCCCTAAAGTGTGGCTCATGCTGTTACATAGAAATACTTTTAGCGTAAAATACTGCCTAGAAAGTATTTCTATAAAGTATTTTCACATAATCGCTCTTTGTTCAGTTATTATGAAAATTCATTTGTATTTGAAGAGTATAAATATCAAGTTTCCGTTAGAGACTAGTTTTCCGCTTTAGAAAGATTGCTGCCTTGTATCCAAATTAGGCTCGGCATGGAAGGTACTACTCGCTTATTTGTTAACGCCTCAAAGTCACAGCTATGCTGTCAGTTTTGTGTGGCGGTGAGTTTCCTAGTGCTCTTTAGGGGCGAGGAGTCTACGTCTGGGTAGTATCAGAAGGCTCCAACGAGTGTCAGTTTGCCTTATACTAATTTAAAAAAAGATACGAAATACTCGCATAACCCCAGCTTGAAGTCATCGTAGGGCAAGTCTACACTTTCCACCAGGTGAGGCAGCGGCCAATCGCAAGCCTCTATATTATAAAAAAAAATAAAGATTATGCTGTTGGCATTTATGCAGTTTGAGAGAGACGGTATGTAAAAGAGCTTGAAGGCTGGTAAATATGATCGTTCAAATGTCTAAAAACTTCGGCTTGAAATCAGACAACGGTTATAATATAAGACATATTATGTCTTGTTAAAAAACCTATAAATAAATTTTGTTGTTGCAAAATTATCCCCATACACTGTGACAGTATTCTCTCCATAGACAATAACTTGTATATTCTATAGAACACATGTCCATTGATCTCATTGTCCAGACCTCCTATTGTTATGGGTTCAATCTAAATGCAAGACATCCGATTGATGCATTGGTCATTTATGCAAAACCTGTCGATGCGCCGCATACAATGCCCTTAGTAATGTTAGACTGAATACCGAACCAGCTCTAACATAAGGCTATCAGATCTATGTATCAAACAAGTTGCCAATACATAGACTTGACTAGTTTGTCATTGTGTTCTCAGGGGTTTGTCTATGCTAATACATGCTATAAACAATGGTAGAAAATGATATAAAACATAAAAGCTTTTGTATATTGTATTGTAATTTCATAAAGGCTATAAAGATGTAAAGGAGTAATGTAATTTATGCCCTGTATGTGTAATGAAAGGTAAGTAATAAAAATTCAAAAATAGATAGATCGAAAGACACATAATATTTGCAATGTTAAAAATGGTAATTAATTTTTTGAAAACTCTATCATAATTATATTCTCAGTCTCATAAATATAGATTACTATTATTTGTGCGACAACTATGACAGGCATGTTACTACTTAATTAAAAAAAATAGTTTATAAAATCAAATCAAAAAAACCAAACGAAATGTATAAACTTGAGTTTCGGCGCCAACCGAAAGAGAAATTTTGGTCGATCACAAAAAATTACACAACAGATTTTGATGGATTCTTTTTAATAGACAAAATACGTTCTGAAAAACACGCGGATGAAGCTGCGGGTAGAAGCTAGTATCTTATAAACGTAACCGTTTTATGTACCATAATTTTACGTATTAATTCTATAAAGGCCTATCGTGTCGCTTTATCGGTTGTTCTCGCTCTCGCTTGAGAGTATTGTGTACTATGTACTATGTAGTTGCCTACATAGAGCGATACCTGTATTATTGTGTGTCAATTTAAATCACTGGGAGCAGCGGCAAAAATGCTACAACATACTCCACTGCTGTCAATATTGGATATTGACTTTGGTTGTACGTTGTCACGTTTTACAATAAATATTTTAAAAATGTTCATTTATAACACTTCATCGAGAAGCTCAACACTTTCTTTCATGTATATATTACGGTACTACTACATGTTAGTGCATAGATATGTACTATTTTCTAAAGATGCTAACAACATGAGACTATTACAATAAAACTACTTTTTTATAGCATAGGAGGCAAACAAGCAGTTGGGTCACCTGATATATTGTGATCACCAACGCCCACAGACATCCGTAACACCAGAGGTCTAACAGATGCGTCGCCGACCTTTGAGGAAAGAATAAGCTCTTTTCTTGCAGATCCCTAGGTAGTATCGGTTTAGTTTATCTTGAACAAATTTTATCGCGGTTTCTTTAATTACTTAACGATCACGACGTTACAGATGTTTTATAGTAGCCACGGCCACGGGAGGACAGATGACAGATGTCCGGACGTCACAAATGATTAAAAGTACAGAAGATTTGTAATTATTTAGTTATTCTTGTTTGTTTTTTGATTTGATTATAATTACTACGGGATCAAAAGCAGACGGAATTGTTCAGCTTTCTTCTCGATGGATATTTATATTTTTTTGTAATTTCAATGGTCTCATGGATCATCTCTTGTTGGTAGTTATTTAGTAAGGATCTGTGTTCTATCAAATCTAATATAACTGCGGGAGTCTGGTTTAATCATCTTCACAGATTGCAGACTTAGTAACGCGACAGTTTTAATATCAGCTATATTATTATATAATTTTTGCAGTGCGTGTTTTATCTAATTGTTTTCCTATATAATATTACCATTTTTTATTATTAAAAACCATAAAATGTTTCCCATTTTAATTTGCAAAATACAATAAAGATAATTTAAACTGGAATTTGATACAGCGACATTTTAATTTCTATTCCTTTTTAGCTAAATCCCGTTCGATACTGATAAGTGTGACAGCAAATAATGTATATTAGCAAAGTGTGTCAGGAATGGAGCGACGCCCTGAACAACAACCCTGTCAAAAACCAATATTTGCACATCGTAGGATTTACGCTGTAATAAAAGTTAATAAGGTTTACGGAATGGTACGCTTTATTTTTTTACTTGTAATGAAAATAACGTTACAATTCTCAATACACATTATTATTAGCACGTGTTGTCAACACATTACACATTTCATCTGTTTATTTTATTTATTTATTATTATTTATTGTTAAATATTAGAACCCTCATATCTCCTCACCGATTATGATTTTTTCCAAAATTCTTTTTGTATCTGAATACTAATAATTATGAACCCCACATTAGTAGTTTTTCACATTCCACATTCAAATATGTGGCCGGTTTATTGCGACATCTGTATACGTAGATTTTGTTTAAGCTAGTCTAGTCTGAAAACCGCAAAGCTTAGAATTGTACCAATATTTAAACATGTAAAAAAGCAGTTTTTGCATTGAATGCAAATGTATCGCTCCAAATATACACTGGCTCTTGGACTAGGAATCTCCTTATCCTAAGACACATGTGCGTCATATATATAATCTGGGTTTACATTATTATGAAACTTTAGCAAGATTGATACCTGCCCCCGCTAGAATTTCATAAAAATATGCTATCAGAGGTATTGTTACTATATAGTTTGAGTTATATAGTTAGATACATATTTTGAAATATTTCAACTACGACGGCTTCGAATATTCAAACATCGTCTGCAATCTAATCGGTATTTAGACCGCTTAATACTGAATTACTGTGTTAGTTAGACTATTTTGTATCAAGTTATCTGCCCTAGAAGCTCCTAGTACTGTTCTATTATAGTATTCATGCGTTTATCTTATTCATGTCTTTTGACAGCTAACAAAAAGCTTTTTACGGATACATTTTTGTGCACAAAAAAACATGTCCATTCATTATTTTCATGTTCAGTTCAATGAGCGTTCCAAATATTTCCTTTCAATAAATGTTTTAAAACATTTATTTAAAGTAAAAAAGTTAAAAAAAGTTATTTTTCAAATTAAAAAAAGGTTAGCCGTTGTGTTATGAGGAGATCTAACACTAAGACCAGGGAAATAAATAACAAAAATAACCAAATTTGTTCGTTTTCAAAATTCGTTGTTTTTGATATTCAAAACCGCCAGTTACGCAATTGGGAGGCAAAATCTCCGTCGCAAACATCAACTCATTAGGAGTGTGAGGACAGAAATAGACATCTATTTTGGACACCAATATGTGTCAGCGGCATCTTAATTTAACATCGACTTCCTCTGGGTCTTTTGTGAATTTTAATTTGCTGCATGATGTTCGTCCTTGGGGTAAGGATGCGACGGATGTGACGTAGATGGACGTAGTCATCGCCAGCATTATTATTTGTATGCGTGTATCTACGCATGCAATTTGATGCTCAGATAAAGTATTATAGTTTTACTATTGGTGATGTTGATGTGTTGTCTGATTAGATGTCTTATAAATTGATGAACGCCGGCTGCACACGTGAAAAAGGATGATGCAGTATCACGTTTCCGGCTCAGGCAAAACGTGCAAGGGAGAGAGCGGAACAAGCGATAGAGGCACGATCATATCATCGGTAAAATAATCGTTTGTAAACCCTCTCTGGATATAACCGCAACTCTAGAGCCAAACAATTTTTAATTGGTATGAGAGGCAAATAGCAGTCGGAGTCTTTGGATATCAGTTCAGTAATGCAGAGGTCTTGTTCGCGAATTCTTTCTCTACATTGGGCCACCTCAAATTGACAACTAGCGCGAAACACGCTTTTTACTATGCTTTCATGTGAACGATATCATGTCATTTTAAAATCTACGCCAGAGAAAACTCGGGGCGCAACTAGTATACCTATATAACTAGAACTCAAGATAAATAAAAGTAATTTGTTATAGATAAATAAAGAAAAGCTTTGTCTGTTTGTACACGCGCGACCTATATACGATAAGTAACACGCTACGACCGATTTAACGTAAATTGTCTTGCTGTGACAATGTAGTATTCTCCTTATAGTCCATGACCTTGCAAACAAAGGAAAATGATTAATACATTCTTGTAACTATATGGAAAATACCTGCGATTTTAACGTAACCTACGTTTACGTAGTCTGAAAACTGCGTTTTTAAGGGATATTCTGATAGTTATTTGCGCATCGGTCTAAAAAAAGGGAGTCAAAATTTTGCTACAAATACAGAGGTTAAATAAACGTAAAGATTATGATGTACTAGCTGCACTCTGCGGTTTTACCCGCGTAAGTTTCTATCCCGTGGAAATATCAAGATGAAGAATAGATGTTGGCCGATTCTTTGACCTAACCAATATGCATAAAGAATTTCATGAAAATCTGTCGAGCCGTATGTAGTATGGTATCTAACCTACATCTTGAAATGAAATTTATTTATCAGATATATAATATGATAGGTAAAAATATAAGGTTTTGATCTCCAAAAAATATTTTGTCTTTCTTTGGAAGACGTGGACGTGGTATCATAAAAAATATAGATAAAACATTAAAGGTACGACATCATAATTTTCCACCATTTTCCCGCGCAAACTGGCAGCTGTGCGTGATCTATTAATACAATAACTATCAGAGATCTCGTTAAGCCCTTCCCGCCGCAGACGAAATATGATCAATGAGTCAGACTTAACTCACAGAGGTCACAACACCTGAACAATTGGCAGCGGGACAAGTTTCATAACTGTCAAACGACGTTAGCCGCGAAAACAGGAAACGCGGCTATTTGCGTGTCCGTTATAGAATATTTATAGACCTGTCTCTATCAACACATCTATATGTCTTATCGTCTTCCGACGAAAGTGTGGATCTGATATGATGTTGCTTGTTTGATCTATCTTTGACTGGGAAATTGAGACATTGCTGTACTCTGGCCGAAAGTAGTTGGAATTACTAAGCCAAATATGGCACCGTGAACGGCAGCATGCAGAATGTAATCAATTCTTAATCGGTAGTATACCTCTATTTCGCTCCTTATATCAATAAAATTAAGTGAAGTTGATATTTCTGCTTCATGCCCATCCACATGGCTTAGATCGTTCATAATATGTAGATAATTGATATAAGATGATCAATAGGACGTAAGACATTGCTCGAATAACTTCGTTCGTGGTAACAATTTATGAAGCTTAATAAGACTCTTTACCGGTTCTCTTCTCTTTGATTCGAATAATATTTTCAATACGGAGTCAGAGAATACTTGTAGCGATGTGTCTATAGAAATGATTCTGTCATATTATATTTTTTTCGAAATTTCGAACACTCTTTGATTCTATATGAGCGAATCAAAAATAAGTGTTAAGCAGATTATTTATTTCCTTCTTATTTATCTAATTTTTAATAAATATATATTTTTGTCTTCTGAGCGCTTAAGAAGCAAAAATATTCCTACTCTTATTAAACATCGTATTAATTAACTTTTTTTTTGTTACAGGTAAGACCTTTGATCCTTATACAAAATATGCGTTGGTAAGTTTATATTCAAGGAAAAGCCATGGATGTCTTCTCAGTAAAACAATGGAATTCGTTTTTCTTCTGCTCGTATGTAACTGCTGCCTGAAAGAGAATTTATATGAATCTACTTGTCGAGTCTGGAATAACTGGATAAATAAAAATGTATTACAGTCAACCTTACTTACTTTTTCAATCTGTTGAATCTGTTGAAATAATGATTATCATTATTTTAATAAACATCAGCTTAAAGAAGAAAATAGATTATGCTAATTAAGATTTGACCTTCTAAGAGGAAATGCAAACTAATTAATATTCTGAACCTTCTTCGTATGTCTGAACAAGCTCTTGACCTCACTATATCTATGTTACCAGCTCGTAGATAGGAAAATTTATAAAATAAATTCTGCATATTTTAATTCCTTGTATAAGGAATAAATTTTGTAATACTAATTACAAATTTGAGAGTATGTACTACATCCATAAGTTGCTGGTTCAAATCCGGCTCGAAGGACCAAAATAAATGTAGAGGCTAGTGCTTTAGCCCCCAATACATTTAATAATAAATGATAGTTCGAAACTCCTATGGACGGTAAAGAAAACCGTTCCGATTGAGTGCTAAATGTATTTCACTTCAAATTACAATTTTATGAGTTAAAAATTTGGATACCTACTTAACTAATACAAGTGTGCTGGCTCATGTCCGTATACGGTGACAACTCGTACACAATCTGTGTGACTACTAACTATTACATTTTATGAGCAGCGAGGATCGTATGGAGGAAATACCTCATTTCCTTTGTAAAATGTCGTTCAAGACCTGTGTCATCGTGAAGGTTCGTGTCTGAATCGAAAAGAACATTATAATGTTCTATTAATCTAAAGGTAAATGTACCTTTAGATTAATAGAACATAAACGTCGTTTTTGATATGAAATATAACCAGTACACCATTACCGATGGTCACGGTCGCCAAACTGTCACGGTCGCCAAAATGTTTGTTCTACGGCTGAATGTTTGTTGAATTGGTTTTAATGGATTGAATAAAAGACATGTTATCTTGTCGCAGCTGTATTGCGAATGAATGTGTAGGTAACGATGAGGTCGTTACATTTAAAAAGTTAATAAAATTATTCTAATACTACCGACGTTAAATGCGGCGCTAATTAATATTGTACAAGCGCCTGTAAGAAATGAACATACAACAAAGGAGACGTTTCATTTCTGTCCCGCATGATGTACATAAAGCTGTAGATCGGCAAAAAATTGACTATCACATTAAAAATACAAACACATTTGTATTTGCTTTGGTCATTTGGTTCAAAAATAAAAACAATCTCATTATTTACGATCAAATGTTAGACGACGAACTGTCAAGTTGACGTTAGTACTCCAATGTATGGGTTTTAAACACTTCGTGAACCCAAAAACGAGGTAATTTTAAACAAAATTGTAAGTTGATTGCTGTTATGTATATTTTTAGAAACTTGCTCACAACTGTACATCATGGAGGCCAAATGTCCATACAAAAATGAAACGTCTCCTTTACTATTAACTTGATGGATGTATAAATGCAAACTGGGCCTTAACATCGATATCTTTCTAAGAATAAATATTATCAACTGAAAGTATCAGAGCGTCTTGTCTGGCGTTAGTTAAATTTAAGTTTAACTTTGAGCAGGAAATTTTTGATAATTATGTAGTACTGGCAGTTCCCCGTGGTTTCACTCGAGATTAATTGAAAATAAATAGCCGTTATTGGCCGTGGGCCCATAGAGGGGAAAGAGAAAAGAGCGCAACACATCTGTATACTCTATGCGAATATAGGCATCGGTTGTCATGAAAATGGCTCCGACTACTAGTTAACACCTTTATGCAATAAAAAAAAATCACGAACTTGACCTCATGCGTATACGACACACACGGGATATTTTATTTCGTAACTACGTTATAGTTACAACATAAAGAATCCCGTTTCACTTTAATAAACATAAAGAGCCTTATTCACCTCGTGATTGTAACCTTTCATTACCACCGAAAAAGCAATTGTGAGGTGGCATCCATCTTAATACAAAAGTAATCAAGACGTTTCTTCTTTTTTGGATATGTAAAGGCTTTGCCACATGATAATAAGACGGAGAGAAAGGCATATTTTGCTCTTTAAAAATGTATCCTTTGTTCATTTCCAAGTTAGGAAAAGGAGAAACATTATTTGATTAAACCCATAAGCCTTAGTATATACCTAATAAAGTCTAAGCCCGCTGAAGTAATATTGATTTAGTTATTACTAAAATTCGGTACAAATAAAGTTTTATATGCAGGTAACAAACTAAGTAGGTATTAAGACTAATGGTACTATTACCAATAGAAGATACCACCAAGTATTTTCCCATATAAATGTATAAATGATTTAATTTTTTTCATAAGTGTTAAAAGCTTCTAGAATTATCAATATATTCATTTGTAATGTAGTTTCGTATAAAATCTGTAATATCAAATTTGATACAATTAAAGTTTGTACAAAGAAGGATTAGAGTAAACTTATTATCAAACTAACTAGGTGGGTATAACATGCACGAGAGCTACCTCTCCGTTCGAGTCGGCCCAATTCGACTTCAATAAAGCACTACATTGCTTTTTTATAATATAAGAGGACAAACGAGCAAAACTTATAATGACTACTGACGCATATAGACATTTGCTATGCAGGTTCGTTATCCTCGTTTGGGTTATGGAAAACTCACAAACTGCACAAAACGCGACAATATAGCTATCACTTCATGATTGTATCATATTATGACCCCTTTCGTGTCGGCCCAATTCGGCAGGGCTTTACCATGGCACTACCTCTTACTAACTTCTACGTCTTAGTATAGACACTCAAATGTACCTTGGCAGCTCTTAATCAACTTAGTATTTACACCTATTAAAACATTAAAACCATGCGGAGCAGACTTCAAAAATATAAATTAATTAACATTCCCCGTTGCCAATATACTTAGGTATAGGAGATTGGAATTCTAACGTAGTTACTGGCTCCGTAACTAAATAACTGTCATGTATCCGGCGCGGCGCCGGGGACGGGGCGGTATTAACCAGCCATTCAATATATTCTATTTAACTAAATTTTGTAGCTTCATTTTGTGAATCCGTAAAATGTTTGTTTACATCAGCTATTATTTTGCTATTAAAATGAGTTTGGTAATTTTGGTCAACTCGAGTCAACAGGACTTTAACGGAAGACTTCATGTAGTTGACTAACTGTAGTGTTTTTTAGATATCTAATTTATTTTTAGTCTTAAAAGTAATGTCATATCTACTTCTGTTATTTCATGCGCCACTCTATTCGGAAAAAAACTAGGTTTAACACATCACACAAAAGCATTTATATCCGACATAACGAGTGAACTTTAATAAAAATATCTGCCGATCCTGACAATGTAATATAATTTTAATATAACATTATGCAGAATGTTGTAACTTTAATTGAAAGTTAAGTGTAAAATAGTACATAAAATTTTATGAAGCAAATATTCAGCTATAACCAACATATATTTAAAGTATGTAGTGGTTTCATGTAAGTCAACAAACTGATCTTCTTATAAGTTCATCAAAATCAATCAGATTTTTTTAAAATGAAATGTTGTTCCAGTATTGATATCGTAAAAACAGAAGGCTAGGTAGCAAAAAACCTAGCCATTTCAAATATTAAAAACCTAATATTTGATAGACTACATTTTAATGTGATGATAATGATCGATGTAACAATTTGTAACTTCATTGAAGGCCTTATAACGTTAAAATGTAGTCTAGACGTGTATTTGGTAGCACATTAACAGGCTCACGTAGAGCCCGATAGCATGAGTTTCATAATTGAATTAGGAGCTGTAAGTTGTAGAGGCGGCGCGTGCGACACCCACGTGACGCGAATATATAATGCAGGAGGCAGTGCTCAAATACACGCGCTGTTTCCCTTGCTTATATCAACATGATGTGACGAGGAAAGTTTGACACGTATTGATGAAATGTATTGTCACTTCTTGATGGAAATTCATATTATTTTACCTGATGATGCGTTATCGAAACATGTTAAATGTAATTTAAATTAATAAAAAGTGGAAATACTTAGTATATAAAAGTATATTCTTTAATAAAAGTATGAAGCTTGACTCTACTATTATATTTTCTTTTAAGTTTATATATAACTTTATGTTACAATTTTTATTTATTTATTGTCATATTTGATAAAACTGGAGAGTTTGTTTGGTAAAATACGCTAATGTGCTCAAGTACTTATCAATTCGCTAAATTATTTTATTAAATTCTTACTTTATTCAAGTAGTTATAACAAACTTGTAAGTTAAAAAGGCTAGTATCATGGACACTGGACTGCATTTGCACTTATAAAATAAGCGATTTTTAAGTATTTGTAATGATGTCTGCATAACCTGAAAAATATTCTAGACCGCTTTCATCGTGTCCTTTAACAAAATAACGTCTACATTACTGTTGTTCGCCCAAATAATACCTATATATCTACCCATTGTCTCATTGAATGATCGAATTTTTATTAAAATATATAATAGAGTACCTATAATAAGGTAAATTATTTGTTAATTGCCTGAAACTGTTAATGTTTTGGCGGTCATCGAGAGAGGCCTGTGTCCGGCAGTGGACTGATAAAGTCTGATGATGATGACGATGATAATAATAATACAGATAAAAAGTATATAATTGTGTTATAAGAGAATATAAATAAATAGTACCTACATTATATTGCTTTTTTTATCGTCGCTGATTTTCTTAAGTATAAAGCTGGCATTGAGGTAGGTAGTAGAGTACTTTTGGCATTCTATCACTTAAATTTGAATTTGTAGTTAAATTGAAAATATAGAAAACATGCTTTCTCGATTGATTGCGAAAATAACACCACGTCTTATGGCTCAAATTGTATCGATTAATGGAAGAATACCCGGTTGATTGGATGGTATGCCCCGCTTTTCCAATCAAATGTTAAACATATTCTTCCCCATTATCGAATTCGCCTGATCCCTCTTTTAATTTAATTGCATTGCCTTTGATGCCGGCGAATTTTGTGTTTTTAGATAAATAAGCAATTATCTCGATTCGATTTAATCCCTGCCTACAGGCTCTGGTATGTGATCCACTTATATTTTAAACTGTATATTTAAAGTAGTGATGTGATATTTAACATCGATATACCTATTATTCATATAAATTATTTAGATGTATTATGATAGGGAGGTACTAACTACTATGCTAGTACTAACTCTCACTCACACTCATTTATTTTCTGCGGGCGTAATTTCCAAAGGATTCACAATGCGCGTTTGCACCTATCACCCGACAACAACAATACTATTGTATTGTTACTATACATCTGCACGCTAGTTCCGTAACTGTAGGCCGAGGGTACAGATTGTCACATCACTATTCTCACACTCTTTATTTGCTTCTTGCTTTCTCCACATTCATAACACTCTTTATACATACAAGCCGTGCGTGCTGCTATGACTTTTGATGCCACCTTCAAACAGCGCCAGTGCAGTTCTATCTGATCATCATACGCCAGACTTGGTCTTCTCCGGTTTTTGCTCCCATATACACTATAGACAAAACTATCATAGTTATCTCATACTCGAATTCTTTTTTCACTAAGGAATGCTTTTAGGCATGTCCCATTTTTACGTGAAGCTGTAATGGAACTCGCAGGCCATTGATAACTCATGTCTTACTAAGCAGACGATTTCCCCAAGCAGTTGCCTTATGACTCAACTCAAAGCGACCTTCGGACCAGGCCACGTACTTCCCGCCTCTCTTCTGCGCTGCGAAGCCTCCTTGCACCTGTCCTATGATCTTTCTAAAACATATAATCATGTTAATTTATTGTTTGTTGACATTTTATAATTGCTCAAAATTTTATTTGTATACGAAACCTGTGGTGTCGAACTTTCAGCAATTAACTCATAAAACGACTTCTAAAAAGGTCATTATTTACCTTTATACGTCCCTTAATAAAGTATTAAAACAAATATCGTCCTACGGGCACATCATTATCACGTATATCAGGACTCACGTGAAATTGAATTTCGATAACAGTGAGTTGCGATGTCTGCTCAATATTTTCATATGAATATCATTACGCCGCGCTCGGTTATACATGATAATGTTTGCAACTCTCTCATGATACGCCTCATACAGTGAGAGACACTTTGACCTCATTTTTAAGGTTCCGTACATCAAAAGAAAAAAATGGCACTCGTTTGTCAAGAAAACTTAAAGGTTACTAGGTGACTTGGAAACATTAAATTTGCTAAGAAGTTATATAAATATATAAATGAGTTATATATTATAGTAAAATAATCGGACACTTGGTAATTTATGGTTGTATCTAGATAAATATAAGATAATGAGATAAATCTAAATTAATATTAAACATATTATTAATTGTTTCTCTTAATATATAGTAGAACGAGACAGGAGGAAGTTTTGGTTTTGCCCTCTCTGGGAGTTGTCAGCATGTTATATCAGGCGGACGACGAAGTCGTAACCTCAATCAAGACGTTCCCTGTGGACATAGAGTTCGACGATTGAGAACATGTAGAACATTAAAACATATCAATATATAAACAGGGACAATTTTACTTATAACGCCCATTCAAAAAGAAAGGAGTTGATTTTAGCTGCGTGTAAGTGAAAAATAATAAACACTGATTTAATTGGGATATAACAGTATTTTTTAAGACACTGTAAGACATTTTATACATTGCTATACAACGACAACAAGAAAACAAGTACAGGGTGGGCAGATTTTTTGGGCTCAGGTTCCCATCCTGACCCCTCGCCCTAGTACTCCAAAGAAGCACGCCACCGATCACCTAATCGCACCCGCTACTCATACCAATCCACTCCGCCAGGTGTACTGGCCTCCGGGTGGAAGACCCTTCAGCTGAGCTGTTCTTAGTCTGGCCTCTCCTCCCAAACCTGTCCAGTATGGGTAGCCCTGTCCGCCATAGTCTTGGGTGATCACAGAGGACACAAGCCCCTCCACCACGATAAGGTGGCAGCATCTTC
>LUGF01033756.1:207159-257022 GCA_001625245.1 Calycopis cecrops | reverse complement strand
GGGGGGAGGCAGAAATAACTTAGTGTTATCTTTCCCCTCCAATGGGGTACCGGAACCTCACAAAACGCGCGAAACTCGACAGCGTAGGTGTGATAGCTAATCAACCAACAGGGACATTTATTGTGAGCAAGAGGAGAAGGACCCATTGTGTTGGCCTCATTCGTTCTTATATCAAATACCTGACAATGCATGTATCATTGACCTTCTTCCGAGTGACCCCTAAAAAACGCGCAAAACCTGACGTCACAGTCATTACTTCATGCCAAAATGATCTCAGTGAGGTATTTCCCTGATAGTGTTGGCGTTAATCGTAATTATATATACAACACAAACCCCCTTATTAATAAACATAGAATAACTATATTCAAGTAATAAGCTAGTAATAAACTGACATCTGTCAAATTCCATACTTTTTTTTTTTTTTTATATGGAATTTGACAGATGTCTGTTTATTACTAGGTTAGTATCTGAATAAATTTATTGTATGTTTATTATTAAGGGGGAAAAAGTACACGTCATAATATGTTTGTTTAGTACAAATTCAGGCGCAACCGGGCGCAGTTTGGGTGTCAGCGCGACCAACCGCAGCCCGCAGCCCGCAGCCATCAAAATGTCTTCCCGCTGGATATTGTATACAACGTGCATCAACTGCAGGCGATAGCGCGGTCGTGGACTAAATTAATTTCTGATCAAAATTTAACCGGAAGTTTGATGAATTTTGCCTGCCTGTTTCGCTATTGGTTGACGTTTTTTTCTATTTTAAATTGTTGTGAATGTTATTGATAATTGAATACCAGCTCGCGTAGACATGGTATATTTATATAATATGGAGATGATCCAGTCTCCAGTAGGAGCCTCATCTAAATACCTGGTCTCTGCAGCCTCTTATTAACTTTGTATTAATAAACTCAATAACAACTATGAAAACTTATAAATCATTTATTCTACATTAGGAGTACTACAAGACTCAAGCGGTACAACAATTCAATTCATATAAGGAAGGTTATGGACGGATATGCAGGTTCGCAAGGGATTATATCCCGGAATAGTGACTCTTGACTTCTATATCAATGGATAACGACAAAGATTTATTATTTTGACAAGTTTAGTTTATTCCGAAATTCTTCTACACTTCTCTAATTCGTGTCACAAAGTAACACAGCAATGCTTTACCTGATTATCACATCCCAAACTGCTCTTTTTCATTTATCCTTTACCTATTCGTATTAGAAACAAAATTTTGTATGATGATGACATTTAAAAACTACCAGCTTAGAAACCAACTTTTATTACAATATTACCAGGTAAGAGACCTGGTAATAAAAACAGAAATATTATTTCAATACCACGACAACTCAATGTAATCAGAACACAAACACTCCATAAGAGAGCCTCCAAATTACGTGATTAATGGATATATCAAATGACTCGGGGTGCGCTATTAGAGGGCGCGTCCAACCTAATTTGTACAAAAAACGAATAAACACTCTCAGTGTACTTGGAGCGGATTTATGCGATCGTAAAATAAGCCTGCGCGAAAATTGAAAAGGCATAGTATATCACCTCTGTGTATGCTCGCTCGCATATTGCAGACATATATAAGAGTAGAGCGGGATGGTAATAAACTTGCGTCTCCGCTGGGAATACTTTATAGTTTATACAAAATGTAAATTAGAACAGAGGAGAGGTGTCAGGATTGTTGCGGAAATCTGTGTTATCTTCTGGATTGTGGGCTTATGGATTGTGGTGTCAATCTGTGCTGTCTTCTAGTTTGTGGTCTTTTGGATTGTTCTATCAATCTGCGCTGTCTTATGGATTGTTGCGCCAATTTGTGATGTTTTCTGGATCGTGGTCTTCTGGATTGTTGTCTATCTGTGCTGTTTTTGGATTGTTGTGTCAATCTGTGCTGTCCTCTGGATTGTGGTTTTCTGGGATTGTAGTATCAATCTGTGTCTTCCTTCTTTTGCTGCCATGGGTAGAGCTTGGCACTTGAGCGATTACACTCATAATGTGCGCATGAAACAAACTATCTTTTGTTAAAGAAGCCTCGCTGCATTGTGACTGAATTGGGCCGTCGTCGCGACAAGTTCTGTCGACCCAACTCTATCATATGAGATAAGTAGGTTCTCGGAAGATACATCTTTCTCATATGACACCGCGGTAAAGGGGCGGACCGGCTGACGTTTTTTCCTGCAGTTTGTAAGTTCCTGGTGGCTTTTACGCTTAATTCTCCCGGTACCGACCACGTGTTCGCTGCGTGTTTTTGAAGCGTCAATGAACGTCCACGGTAACCGAAAGGTTAATATAAAGTTTTATTTTGATTTAACTTACAAAAAACATCAAATGAAAGTGAATTCTGCTCACCATAGCGTTCATAAAGCATTTTAATAATAATTAATACAATTCGTAACGGAAGCATCAAACAGAGATTTGCTTTTGGGATATTGCCAATTATTATTATTATTATTATGTCAAGCCCATTATGTGTCCCATTGTTGGGCAAAGGCCTCCCCCCCATTTATCCATTCTTCTCTGTTCAGAGCTGCATCACACCAATCAGGCAGGTATATATTGCCAACTGTTTGAATTAAATTATAAAGTGTCATTTAATTTAGGACGACAGCACACAAGCGACTTCTAGTGGTTGTCCATACTGAATACGCGACGATGGGCGCGACGGACGGCGCGCGAGATGTCCACAGTGAGGCGCGAGCTAACTAGCGTTTAGACGTTTATTAATTATCTATCTCTAGAATAAGGATCTATACATCACTTGAGTTAAGGTTCTTTTTTAATTGAAACAACTTCCGTTGGCGTGATATAATGAGGTGCGCTGAGTCGCTTAGTGCAGTCGCGCTAGGCTCCTGTCCCCGCCACTGCAGTATGGAGGCAAGGCGCGTTTACATATTATTATGTTTGATATTTCCACCCTCGCACCCGCACCCGCGCTAGGCTCACAGTGTGGACAACCACTTAGGTGCGACGACCGGCGTCTTTAACGGTTTTTAGACGCTGAATTCAGCGCGACTAGATACGGGATACACTTCAAGTCGCCAGACGCGTCGACTTAAATGCTAATGTATGTCGATTGATGTCCAATAACGTCTAAATGTACGAATGTGGCGACTGTTGCAAGACTGTCGTATGACTCTCTGCGACCGGTTTCAAAGAGTTGCTACATCCTACGACCGGTCGCAGAGAGTCGCAAAGCCGCCGGTTGCCGCGTCTAAAAGTCGCCTGTGTGCTGTGGCTCTTAATCGATCAGTTAAGTCAACCGACTAGTCAGGCTCAGCCGCGAGCGCTCCTAAGTCCTACCTACTTTACTTGTCATTTAAAATTCTAGGAACTACGCTAGTAATTAACTAGCTATTTACCTTTAGATAGACTATAGAGCATATAAATTATAGTCCTTTATACAGAAGTCAGAACTAGCTGTCCCGACAGACGTATAGTGTACATTATTGCAGAATTATCTGTAATAGTTATGTGTAATGTAAAGTGGCCAAAATGTCAATGTCAGTGCATTACAATATTGAGAATTTCCGAACCATTTTGATTGATTTACATATTATTTTCAAAAAATATCCCTGCATAAAAGTTTTGGCCATGCCATAACAATGCAAAAATAAAATGATTATCAAATTCGGTAGAGTCGTTCACAAGTTATAGATGTACATAATACTGGGTGATTCATTACTATTTATATAGGTTGTATAAACCTTTTTCAGCTGTCTTGAATTACAATAACTGTAACCAAGACTGGCGATATCTGAATAAATAGATCCTCAATTTCCATGTTATTGAAAGTGACATTGGTAAAGTTATATTCAATAGAAAAAATATGAAGTCGTAAATGTTCGGGCTGATATTGATAAAATATGTACGCAAACGTAGAAACTACATCAAAAAGCGTTTAAGGCGCTTAGGAATGTAACGGGCGGAGTCGTAGAGACAAATTTGACTTTTACGTCGGTCACAGTTTATGTTTGTATTTTCCCTTTGCTATTTAATAAACATATTTCATAATGCAAATTAACGTTATGTTCGCATCTCAGGAACAATATATAGATGACAGTTGTTTATAATAGTGGTTTATTTTATAAAGCTAATATTAAAAATACGTTAAATTATATAGGCTTGTTTTTGAAGGAATGAAATTTGGCAGAGATATAGATTACAGTTTGGAATAACATAATCTTTTTTTTTATAAAAGGGATGGTTCTACCGGTGTTCTTTATTTTTTGTAATCCCAACCTTTTCGATAGAGCAGTGTCGTAGAGCAGTGCCGTTTCTTTTTGTTTCTCTAAGACGATCGTGTGGGATTGAGTATGTGGAGTGAGAAGTAAAATAGGTGATTAAGACCGCTTTAGCTATCACTGTACTAGGCAACCATGAACATTTTATAATGTCATGTATTTAAATTCTTCTTCGTTTTCCAGTGGTGTGGAGGCCTGGGGCTCCTCCAGCGCCGGTCCGGAGTGAGAGCAGCAGCCACGGCGCTCCGCCCCCGCCGCCGCCGCCCGTGTGGAGCCCGAGCAACGCGTCCTCGCCGCAACCGCAGCGCAAGACCTTCCGACCCGTTCACTTCGAGGAGTCGCCACCGCCACGACGTAAAGCGGTATTTACCTTTTTTAGAATATACAAGAGAGCACTTATCCACCAATCAATGCTCCTACCCACTTCTCGGTAGGTATACGGAGCGAATCGCGGGAGGTGCACGGGGGTTTTTTTCGTTACGTTACGTTTCCCCAACGTGTTATTATTAACTTCCTACAAATTGTTTAAGTGCCCTGTTTTTTCTCTAGTTAAACCACGCTCCCCTTTCTGGTGCATGATATCACAGATATATAAGTTCTGATCGGTCCTGTCAGTCCTGATTTGCCGAAACTATTCGTAGTTGAAACTTTTTAGGTTGATGTATATTGTATTCTGTGAACGCTGTTCGAATATTGAATAAAATTTAATTAATTCAAAAATAAAGTGGCACTCCATACGTAGAACTGAATCAATTTTTTTTTCATCTAACCTGTATGTCTTTGAATAAGTCTTTAAAATAACATTAAGGTTACGAAAACCATTTTTCGTCAAAATAAATTGTTTGAAAGATAGACGTTACCAAAGTGGATATGTGAGTGTCCCTCCGCCCTCTAACTTTTAAAATAAGAGAGTGAGAAATCTAAAAAGTATATATGCTGTAGATCTCAATGGTTTGAGCGATATAATATCATTATTAGTTTTTATGAAATGATACATTTTCAAAAAACACAAATACAACTTTGTCGTTCGTACAAACCCCACAAGTTGTTTTTACAGATAGTTAATGGTACGGAACCCAACGTGCTCGAGTCCGACTCGCACTTGAATGAACAGTGTGGAATCAGTGACGACACAATAACGTTCTCACAAACCACAGACACAGATGCGTTGCTTTCCTTCACCCCCTCAGGTCGACTAGGACGCGTACTCTCACAAGCCAACATAATGCAACAACATTGCGGCTTCATTATGCTGGGACCATCAACACACCTCGGTAACTTGAGGCCGCTGTAAAGCGACAGCTTTACTGTCACATTCCGTGCGGGTGAATTTCTGTTCACCTTCTCGAGGGAAGACGATACGACCTAGGGATCTTCACGAAAAGAGCTTATTCTTTCCTCAAAGGTCGGCAACGCCTCGGTTAGACCTCTGGTGTTACGGATGTCTGTGGGCGTTGGTGATCACTTTACATCAGGTGACCTAACTGCTCGTTTGCCTCCTATGCTATAAAAAGAAGAACAATATACATACGCATAATAATTATACAAGAATCTACAGACGTCGATAACAAGAGACTACCACTTAGTTGCCTTAAAAAATCGATTCTAGTAATTGATTGAAACCTTCAAAGTAATAGGTAACATACAGAGCTATACAAATACCACGACGTAAAAAGTAATAAGCGAAAAACTCTTCAACTAAGTTGTTCGATTCTGTTTACTAAGCCGCCCTTTATGTATGAAACTTTGAGGCATCTCCAGTATTGAGAACTTCTTTAACTACGAAATACTTAGAATAACTCCGAAACTAATCGCTTCAAATATGAATTGTTGTTTTTGCTTTCCTTTAATATTTGTTACATATTGTGCCCCGCGGGTATACCCGCGTATTTTTTCCCTAAGAGCTGTCGTAGTGCCACACTGCATGCATACATGCAGCCGAATTGGCCTTTTTGGTGGCCCATGTACTAGGGAAGAGAATGGAGGGCAACGCATTTGTATAGCCGCTGTGCGGATGTCTATGGGCTTTGGTAGTCATGAAAACGGCTGAAACTGCTCCGTTAGGCCCCTTAAACTATAAAAACAAAAGTTTTGTTTTAGTGACGAAATGATAAAAAATAATTATATTATGAAAACCAATCAGTAAGTTCCATCAAATCTGGTCCTGTTATTTCTGATATTCAGTACTAGCAGAATGACAGACATACACACATTTAAAAATTGTTGCTCACTTATTAGTATCGCACTTGAAAAAAAACCTAGATTTTATAACGTATTACCTCGATTTTATTTTTATTCCTGACCTGGTCAAAATCGCGGGGAGCAGCTAGATGCAAGCAGCTCGTGACCGTGACTTGTGGGCGCTTTGGTGGAGACCCAGCGGTGGGGATCTTTTGGCTGTTGACGACGATGTATTTATTAATATTTTATATACATATTTCAGAGTGCCGACCAGAACGGATGTACCAGCGGCTCAGAAAGCGAAGGCCGGCTGAAGACGTCCCATAGCGCGCCCGCCACAGGCCTGAACTCCTTGGGACTTTCCACCTCGAGCCGCCTGCCAAGGGCACAGAACCCTACCGTTACTTTATTACAAAAAGCTAGAGGTAAGGCTTAGTACTTTTTTTTCTACTATAAGGGGACAAATGAGAAGTCAGAGCTCAACGCTCCTAGACTTCCGCATAGAGGTTATACAGATGCGTTGCCCTCCTTCCTTCTTTCACATCCATGGGCCACCGGCTACTTACACACCGCACCAAGCGCAATTACAAAACTGTCACTTTACGCCGGTATCGTGTAGGTAAGCGAGAGGTACCTCCCCGGTCGTGATGAGCCGATTCGGCTACATGCATGCATGCTGCGTTTCTATCTCAGTAAATCTATACATATAATAAATCTGTAGAAAGGTCAATTCTGTAGGAGGTGTTACTGGATCGATACCAAACCCAAGTATGCGATTAAAAAAATTTTTGTCTGTCTGTCTGTCTGTCTGTCTGTATGTTCAGGCATCACGTGAAAACTAACAGTTCGATTTCGATAAAACTTGGTATAGTTATACCTTATTATCCTGGGCATAAAATGGGATACTTTTTATTCTGGAAAAATATGTAAAAAAAATAAATCCATCCACGCGAAGACCGACATCCGCGCGGGCGGAGTCGCGGGCGGAAGCTAGTCTAAAATAAGTTACATAAAAAGATACGCAGAAATTCGATTTGCACGGGTAAGGTGCTTAATGTTAACTGTTACCACTACACCCATAAAACGACGAAGTGAACGAATAAGAATGATCTTAGTTTAAAAAGTTATTTTATCGCATAGCTATCTGTGCTCGCGGTTTCACACTCGTTTTATTTGAAAGAACTGACTGCTGTTCCATATAAGCTTCACCCCCCTATTTCACCCTGTAGGGGTTGAATTTCTTATGACCTTTTATTTGTGATCACTTACAGCATGAAAGGAACCCCTGTATCAAATTTCAAGTTTATAGGCTGTGCGTTGATTTATAAGTCAGTCAGTTTTGCTTTTAATATTAATTATCTATATAATATTTATAAGTATATAGATAAAGTATTTTTGTTAACATTGTCATCTTTAAGTTTCATTTTTGTAACCATAAATGGCTTCTACTTTTATGATAGTTTGACCGCCAAGTTGTCGCAGTTTTTTTTTATTTATATCTCTATTAAATAATTGTAAAGCATACTTCACAAATCTCTTCAGTGAAATCTCTTCACAATACATCCTGTATTATAAAATGAAATATTAGGGGACAAATTTGAATAAATATTTATAATCCAGTTCAAGATTATCGAGAGTGGCTATTAAAACAAACTTCAAGTATCTTGTTTGCTTTCTGTTCTTCACATTTTGAGTGATTTACATTAGCAGAGGAACAGATATAATTTATATTCCAGAAACGATCACAATAAATTGATAGAATATCATGCAAATGTCACTTGTTGGAGTTCCTTTCTTATCTTTATCTATTTAATAATGCTAATTCGTTGTTCATACATTGTAATTGTTCGGATAGATACTTGTTTTGTTAGCTTATAGCTTTGATAACGTAAAAATAAGTAATTAATTAAGTAATCTTATGTGACGAATTATGATTTGATGTCTAATTTACACTATAATATAAAAAGAAAATCGTGATATTATTCGTATATCGTATATTTTTAAAATACCTATATACTTGCAAGGAGCAAAACCTTTTCAGTTAACAAATATAAACGATTGATTGATTTGATTACGAAATGATAAAATGCCATATATTATTGAATATGTTCTGCAGATAATAACTTTACAACGTAAATATGTGATTTACGGCGTAAATATGTAATCTACGGCGAAAACACACATTTTAAACACAAAAGAACGTTATTATTGGCTGTAAATGGAAAATCGAAAAGCTCCACACAAAAATGTTTCGCATATTAAGGTGCGTCAATATCGCAATGCGTAAAATATTACGTGTGAAAGACGTGGCGTCTCGTTACGAACCTGACGAGGGTCTAGTTATTAAACTTTAACGCCCCACCTCGAGTTGGCAGCAAATGATATTACATCATTTCATCTATATTATAATGCTATGCTCATATTAGGTTATAAATAGGTTAAGTTTCTAGGTTTGTTAAGGTAATCTACGGAAATGTTGATCTGATCATGCAAATTCTTTGTTTTTATTTTTTTATTTAATTATTCCTTTACTCAAAATAAAACACACATTATCTCAGTAGAAGATAATTTTACACATTCTTTGAGATAAATAGACTATATTTTTGTGTATGCCTGTGCCCCGTGACACCTGAGTGAAATGTTTTCCAAGAAAACCGTATTTTTATTGGTACTTAACGCCCAACGATGCGGACACGGTTCAGGTAATAGATTTATAAGAATATAATTATTTCAACTAGTTTTAGTTAGTTAACCGTCTTGGCGGTAGTTGGAAAAATACTATGTCCTGCAGTGGACTGATAAAGGCTGATGGTGATGATGATGAGGTCACGTGTGTACAACGAAAGCAGTAAGAGACTTGTTAAGAATTAGAAGATGTACTGTTTAATGTTTAAATAAATTAAATCCATACTAATATTATAAATGCGAAAGTGTATTTGTTTATTTGTCTTTCTTTTATATCAAATCGGCTCAACATATCAACGTGATATTTAGTATGGAGATAGTTGAAGAACTGAAGAGAGCCATCGGCTCGAAATATGTACATATATTGTTTTTCTACCACGCGAGGGAAGCCGCGGTTAACATCTAGTTCTCATATAAATAATCATAAATTATCAATTAAGATGTACATAATTATGTCCATTTTCGCAGATAAATAAAAAAATAAAAGTTCAAAGTAAAAAAGTAGTATTTGTATGATCTAACAAAACTAAAATGACCCTGGATGACGGTTAGATATTGATGGATCTAGTTATTTGTAGTTCCATCGTTATAGATGGTACCATAATGTACACATATAAACTTATAGAGACTGCAAAAATAAAAAAATACCAATATCATATAAGCTTAAAATATAATAATCATAGAAACATATTCATGTTTAAACGTAATTGACTCTTGGAATATTTCCGGTGTTTGCTCAGTTTGGTGAACTCAAAGTCTTAATAGTGCTAAGTGACGGAAAAACCTGCGTATTCGTTAACTAATGAGTGTTGGAGATGTGTATGACTAAAGTCACTAGGTATGAATAACCAAGTCAATGTTTCAGTGCGAATAAATACGAATTTTAACATTTGCTATTATATTTTTCAGTAAATTGAAAAGCTCCAAATTATATTAAATATTAATTATGGTCACTGAATAATATTTTTATATATTTTACTTTCTGCTAGTCGACTTGTTTTTTTGGCGTTAATTCCCAAAAATAAAATGTCTCCATTTCAATAAGCTATACAACAATAATTAAATAAACTACAGCTTAATATGTAACATCAGAAAAATGTAGCTTTAGTCAAGGAAAGTTTTTTGGTGATCGGATCATTATTTCTCAAGATTACTTTTAAAAGAGAATACGTGTGCAGGTTAGTAGAATGAAGAAGATACTGACACAAACTTATAATATTTAACACAGGTAGATATCAGAAATAACTTTTTCTTTATAATAATAACAATATGGGCGTTTTCTTGCCTGGTGCTTTAAATAAATAAATAAAAAACAAAATATCTCTATGATATTTAAGTATAGACAAAGTATAAATTATGGGCTATAATCTGATCTTTAATTTACATTCAGGAGCGCTATTTAATTAAAACCGTTTTGCGACCCTCGGATTATAATGACACTGTTGCAGACTATGGCTGCGTTCCTAATCTTACTGACCGTATTTATCCCTTGTCAAATTTCTAGCCTGGACAGGCTGTAAAAGTTCTGAGCAGGACTCGAGGTGATTTTTGGAACGCACTCTTTAATAATACATCAATCAAGTGACAAACAATCTTCCCTTTATATCATTGGGCGACATTGACAGCTTTATAATTGTTGTTTTTCAAAATGTTTGACCAGTGCGGCGCCCTCACCCTATTGATAACGAATTCATTTTTAGACGTGTCAACTGTCGCCCTTTGTCGGGGGCGAGCCCTGTCTGTCAGTTTGTTGATGCATGACTTTTAAAATGAGCTCGTTTGATACTCTGCAAGATTTATCGTATGTACAAGTAATGTCTTACGTTTACACGAAAATTACTCTTTATAATAAAACAACTTAAAAGGATTTTATTGAGTTTTATTTAATTATTTTACAAGCCATACTTTTCAGAAGCTACAGCAAGCATGTCACGTTCATGGGTGGACTTGTTCTGAAAATTCGGGCTTGTAAAATAATTAAATAAACCGCGATAAAATCCGTTAGTTGTTTAATTGTAATAAAAATAAGAATTTAAAGTTTTTTAGATTAAAATAACTTTACATTAAACTTTAAAAAATACAATTGCCAATACTATAGAGTTTAATACAATAAATACGCCATGAAAACGTGATGTAATACTAGGCGACCCGTGCTCACTTCGTTGGGCGCTAAAATGGGAAATTAGAACTTTCCTTATAAACTACAATCTCTATTTCACCCTCTTAGGGGTTGAATTTATAAAATCCCTTTGATTGAGTGATCATGAAATAAGTGATTGTTATTGATGTAAATGAGCACTAGGATCATTAGAAGAACCCCTGTATCAAGGTTCAAGCGTTAAGGTACACCTGTTTTAGTGATTTCAAGAATTATTCTCTAATGAGGGATAAATGGAAGTTAATTTTTTTTTATTGTATGAGGGGGCAAACGAGCAATGAAACTAAAAACTAAAAGCAGTTAGATCTTTTTGATGATTTCCGAAGCTCATGGATGCATGATAGTTTTAGAGTAGTAGTAGTAGTAGTAGTAGACGCCTTGATCTCTTGTCTTTCTCCCCTTCAATGGGCCACCATGGCTACTCACAAACTGCTTATATTTGAAAGTAAATAAGCTATTATGGATTTTTCTATAGAGATAAAATAGAAAGGTGAAATAGATACGATAAAAATATATAATAAAAGATAAAATCAACGGGGCGCCAGAAATGCAATATACCTATATACTAAAGAAAGAATCATAGGAACAAACGAATAAACCTGTATGATTAAGCTTAAATAAAAATGTATACTTAATGTAGTAATAAATCGTAATAATAATAATATTTTTTTAGATATACCTTTTTAGATATATATCTTTATACCTTATATATCTTTCAAGATTTATATCTAAATATACCTGACATTTTTACTAAATACTTAAGTAGGTATATATCCATCATAACACTCACACAATAATATATTAAATGTTCGTACTCCCGCTGTTATTCGTTCATGACTTTTCTTATTTACTTTTGTCAATATCTATTGCAGAAGGCCTTCTGTCGCAGACTTCGAATTACATGCAGCAAGAGAGAGACGCCAGGCTTCCGAGAGACCGGCCATCGCCACCTAAAGGAGATCCAGGTATACCTACTTTATGCTGAAACAAACCATACAAATTTTACTCATTTGTGGATACTTCTCATCAACAATATCAACATCATCATTGTTATTAATATTGTCATCAGTTTCACCAACACTCATTATTCGGTCCACACCCTTACAAAACGACCAATCTTTTTATTCGCATTCATCTCGACTGCATCGATGAGAAGATTTTTTTATACTATAAGGGGGTGAACGCGCAGTTGGAGAGATTTTCATGACTGCCGACGCATATACATTCGCAAAGAGGTTATATAGATAAGGGCAACTCATTCCTTCTCTCCCTCTTGGGTCACCGGATACACGCACACCGCACGAAATGCACCGTAGCACATCTTACAAATAATCTCGTCATCATTATCATCAACACCATGATTGTTATTCATGTAGTTAATATCATCCACTCTCTCAATGAAGCCAAAACGACCAATCTCCTGCTATCCACTCACTCATCCACCCTCACCACATGATATTCAAACATGAAAATATGACTGCATCAAAATTCACCTTGAAAAATCTAATCTAAGTAACCCGTGTCACGGAAAATCAGAATTAAATAATTTCAAATTGGAAAAAGAAATCAGGTGCATTTAATATTATTTTTCTCTTAGCGTTTCCGTAAACTAATTGATAGAATCGTTAGGGTTTCCCTATTCATAGTCATCTGTGTAGTCAGTACGATAGTACTAATATTATAAAGGTGTGTGTGAGTTTGTGTTATTCTTTTAAACCAAAACTACTCAACCGATCACACACATATTCCTAGAGGTATTAGAAATTTAATTGGATACTTTTTATTAAAAAAAATCTTAGAAGAGTCAATAAAATGATTGTGACAGATATTGGAATTCTATTGCAGTTCTGTGAATGTTCATTAATATTTATTTATGGGCTTCAACACGAACGAAGCCGCGGAGAAAAGCTAGTCAGGAATAACATACATTTTTTTATATTATATGGGGCAAACGAGCAGGTGGTTAGTGACTACTAGCGCCCACCGATATCCGCAAAACTAGGTTTCTTACTGACGCTGTTCCAACCTTTAGTAATAAAATAAAACTAGCCTCTTCTGTAATAATTTTCCAGTTTATGCCCTGCGCAAAGAGTACGCCGCCAGCGAGGGAGAGGCCGACCGGAGGTACGAGCGCGACACTCGGAAGATGTCAGATGCGCACAAGAAGGTAGACGGCATCGGACCCACCACCAAGGACGGCATGCCAGTCACGCTCAGATCGGTCAGTATCATTGCAACTGTGTTTGAAGTTGATTAGTTTTGGAGTGAAAGCTTAAGTTTGTTTGTTACGCTTTCATGCCAACATTTCTCAACCGATCGTCATGAAACACTGCTCTTAGAGGTATTATAAAGGACGAAGGATAGTTTTATTAAAAAAAGTATGAAAGTAAGACAAGCCGCGGATTAAAGGTAGTAGATATAACGTTTATATTTTGCCTAAAAAGTTAATAAATACGGACAAATATACTTATCTATATACATGAAACTCAAACGTGACATAGCCATCTATCACCGCACAACCCAAACCACAGGACGGATCAATTTGGCATCCAGGTAGATGTTACGACGTAGGCATCCGCTAAAGATTTTTAGAAATTCAATCCCTAAGGGGGTGAAATAGGGTGTTGAAGTTTATATGGATTTCGCGGTTGAAACCGCGGGGCACAGCTAGTTCACTATGAAACACCTAAGTTTGTGGGAGCTTCAGGATCATGGGAGATAGTAAGAACAAACATTCGTGTGTTTTCCGAGGGCATAGTCATCGTCCAGTAGGTGTTTAGTAATACAGTAGTAATACAGCTTGTATTATAAGCCCAAATCTTGAGATTTATATTTGTAAAATCCTTTATAATAGAGTGCTAGACAATATTTGCTAAAACAATAATTAATTAATTATTTGTTTTCATTTCAGGAGGTGAAAGATCCGTCAAAGTGGTACAAGAAAATGTATGACACAATTCATAAAAACAAATACGACGGTAAGATTTAGTTAAGACAGTAGTATATACTATCTAAAAGTCAGACAGCTAATTGTTGTCTTAGATAGCTAGACACAGGGATTAATCGCCAGACCCTCGTTAAATTGTTAAATATTTATTTAGGTATATTTTTGCTTATGCCAAATTTTAGGTGCAAACGTACTTTTGAAAAGTTAGCTTCATAGTAAATGTATGAATACAATTCGGGATAACCTGATGCAAAATCTAGATCCAAATAATCAAATCGTTTTTATAATAAGTTTAATAATAAATATATTTTAAGTTGCATTACAAAATTGATTCTTGAATCATTCGATGTGCTTATTTTATTTTGTAATTATTATCATCGTAAGTTACGCCATTGCGAAAAGAATGAATAGGTATTATGTTCATTAAACTCTGCACATCACAAAGAAGCATAATGGACAGTGTAACCGATATATTAGAAACAGATTTTCTTTATTCATTCCTAGGTGACCCGACAGACGTCCTGTCATATTTGCAGAATTTGTGGCAGTATTACGGAACTGTCAAACCCGTCAACTTTCTCTTGTTCTTGGCTTATAAATGGTGTAACAAACACAACTTTGTTTATTCATCTATTTTTTATAAATGAAATATCATCTTTTAATACTTATTAGCCTACTCCCGATAAAGATAAAAACGAATACACAAAAGCTATAAAAATTGGTCGGGTCATTCTTAAGTTATAAATGGTGTAACTAACACGACTTTCTTTTATATATGGATTTGTTTATTTTTGTTTTATTATATTTTCTTTTTCAGACGATTATGTGACTATTCGATACAAAAATCGCCGAGGTGATTATTTCTTTTTTCGAAATTTTTTGTTTGAGTTTTTTTTAATTTTTGCTATTTTATTCATTCAAATGCATATTTACAATGTTAACTAATCTTGTCACCGTTTGCGATGAACACGCTTTTGTATCCAGTTTTCATGCATGATTACATATAACATTTTATTTATAATCAAATTCATTAATAATCACAATAACTTTAAGTATTTTATTTTATAAAGATCAAGCAATATTATTCTACATTGGTTTATTTATACCATAATATTATTTATAACGCTAACACTGGGTTAATCATAATAGTCTTTTAGGTATAAAACTAGTATGTCTACTCTCTTTCAACCGGCTTTACTAATATTTCATTAAATAAAAATAACAACAGTGTGAATCTATCATTATTGTACCTGGCACATTCATTAGTTTAGTTGTGATGTAAAGTTATAACAGATGTATTACATCATAGATAAATAAAATAGACATAGCTATTATTATTGAAGCTTGATGTAAGTGATACAAAGGCTTAAAACACTGTGGCGAGTAAATGGGTGTGGCGTGTTGTTGCTGAAGTCTCTGCCTCAACTGCCTTAGATTATATAATAGCAATTATTTGTTATATCTGATAAACTTCATGGTTTCCCATAGCAGAAGATGTTCAGAAACATCTGCACAACGCAGATGTATTGCTCTCCTTTGCGTTTCTCCAATGGTCCATTTTTACCAGACGATACGTTACTAAATAGATGTATGTCCTTCATAATATATTCGTAAACTACGCATTAAAACATGTAATAATTTTTAGCAAAGTTGTTGTATATGAACCCACGAAAGTTTTTGAGTTGGCACAACTATCTTCGACAGATGGCGCCACTGTCATTCCAACGTACTTATCAATAAAATGCCTCAAAACAAATTGAATATTTATGGTTTTGTATCTTTCCTTCAAATTTGTTTTAGATTTATTTTAGCTGGTGGAATAGTAACGCGCAGGGTACAGTCAGTATTTTATACATGGTTTTTTTAATCACCAGCAAGCTCTCAGATATAATAGGTAAAATTATAAACAACAACTTTAGCCATAACTCAATACATTAATATTACAAAATTTATTTAAATTTTTAATGTTGACTATATCTTACATAATTAGGTATACGAACCACTTGTAACGCTCGGGATAAAAATTTTAATCATATTTATTTTTGTGTGAAAAAATTAAATAGCGAATTATGAAAATTCTTAGAATTTTTTTTATTATTTAAGATGTATCTATCTATATCTGATAGCTTGCTGGTATTTTAAAAATAGCTCTGTATGTGTATATATGGTATATATTTATAAAATGCTCGTAATTTGCGTGTCAGGTGAGACGTTGTCTCGTCCGGGCAGCAACAGATCCCAGCACGCGTACTTCGACCCCCGCTCGGGCTACCTCTCCGAGCCGGAAGGCGGGCTGCTGCCCTCCTGGAGCGACTACGACAGCGACGTGTCCGGGCCCCGGCGCCGCACAGCCTCCGTGCAGGAGGAGAGGAGGCATGCCGAGTCGCCGTACCCACCCAACAAGTGAGAATTACCTAAGACTTTTTTTATATGATAGGGGCAAAATTAGTCTGTGACTACCACCGCATATAGATGTCAACAAAACCAAAAGATAGACGTATGACACTTTTCTCGAAGAACCCAAATTTGTATCGCATCGGAAATACCGTGGTCGGCAGCTTGCATGATATTGTTGCACGCGGTAAGAAATGCGTTTACACAGCACAGTTGTGGATTTACGAACGTCGAGGCGGTGGTGTGGAACTTTGACGTCTGTCGCGATGTCCGATGATCGAACTCTGCTAAGCTGAAAATATATTCCTCGGAATATTCCTCATTCATTATTTCTTTAAAGCTATAACGCCACCTACTGCACATTTATCTTAATATAATAGATATAATTATCATATTAGGAATTTTAGTGTACAAAAAGGATATCTTTATTTATAATTATTGAACTAGCAAATATGTAAAAAAGTAAGATATTGTACGATGCCTTGCAGCCGGCATGACTGGGCGAGTGCTTCTCGCACAGCAGTAAAAACAACAGCAAGTAAAAAACAATGACCAATCATACTTTACTTTTTTGTTTTCATATACAATGCATAAACAAAAACAATAAATACCACAATATATTAAATGAATAAATGAATGAATGCGAAAAATATCTTGTTTCGACTCCTATGATAATCTCCTGTATATTTAAGAGTTTTCTTGCATGGATGCAGTTAACCATTGAAAAGAAATATTTACTTTGGGAAAAAATAATTAAACATATCGGAAACTAGCAGTGCGCCGCGGTTTCACCCGCGTTTAATTTCTAATAAATCCATATAAACTTCAACACCCTATTTCACCCCCTCAGGGGCTGAATTTCTAAAAATCCTTTCTTAGCGGATGCCTACGTCGTAACATCTACCTGGCTGCCAAATTTCAGCTTGATCCGTCCAGTGGTTTGGGCTGTGCGTTGATAGCTGGCTATGTCACGTTTGAGTTTTATATATATAGATAATGTTGATTATTATTAAATCTTCTTAGGTTCAGCACATTAGCATCGGCAAGAGCTAGTCAAGAGGTTTACAGAGGGCAGCCCGGACGGATAGAGAACTACGTGCCTGGGCGGTCGTCCGTCATGGACAAGGAGGCCAAACAGGTACACTGCAACGTCACTGGGTTTTGTTCATGGTTGCATATTCATCCATAGATCACCTTGGATACTTTATTAAGGTCACACACAGTCTTAGATCAGGGATTCTCAAATATTGTGGCTTGGTAACTCAACGCGTGAACAATTATACGGGCATTCCATTGGCTTGCGATACGTGATACAATGCTTGGTGAAAATATTAATTTGTTTGAAGTGTGTTCACATTTTGGGAATCACTGTCATTACTAATAATAGGAGTTGTAGTACTGTAGAATAATGAGCAACCAAACATTTATTTTTTTCTAGTGGTGGGACGAGGTCATGGACATTTTTGACGGGGTACGATTTTTTTTCAATTTACATTGTATGTGTGTTTTTGTGATAACTTTGCATCTTTCTTTTATTTTGTTAAATATTTAAATTAATAAAAATACAAAGAATTATTACAATTTCAACCGTTAGTATGTGTAATATACACGTAAATATAAAAAATACTGAGTTCATCTCTCTGTATGTAATATGAAGGATTTTAAGATAACAATTTTTAAAATACTAATCGAATAGCATAGAAGTATGAATAAAAATCAAATTCCTTACTATTTAACTGAAATACATATATTTGAAGTGCGGTAATATTATTTCCAGACACATGATTTATTTGCAAGAAGTTTAGCAAAATAAAGTTATTTTTAAAGTAATTTAATATTTGCACTGCAAAGAAATAATTTTTGATTAAAGCACAAAATGTATATTTACGATAAAAAAAGTATTTGCTTTAATTTTTTTTTGCCAGTCGTTCACATATTATATATTTAATATAAATGTATTGTCATGATTACTAATTAAATAACACTCTCCTGTGGCGGTTCCCGTTGCTGGCACTAACAGTGGCTAGACGACAACTCTCCTTTGCCTCCTTACACAACCTTCCTCGCTCGCGCCATTCAGAAAAGTGTAAGGCCCTTAACAAATTATGCATGACGTGGCCATGCCTTGTATATGCTTTTGTCGAAACGATTATTTGAAGATGCATGCGTTACGCACATCACTAGTTCTAGGAGAAACGTGTAGATATATAGTTATTAATCACTAGACTTGAAATTGGAGTAGTAATATAAAGATCAGTCAAACAACTTCTTTCAACAGGATATATATTTGCATATAATAAAAATGTTCGCATCTATATGAAAAAATGTCTAAAATTCTATTTTTGAACCCCAAATATGGTATTCATATAATATTTTACATTTAATCATTAATTCAAACAGCATACCACAGATCATAAATTATAGCAACAATACCAAAAAGCATGGTCTTTATTGCAAATTGACTGGAGAATGCGCATGAATTTAAAATTGATTTAATTACGAATACTGTATGTTCTAAGAATAAATCAATCCTAAAAAGAAGGTGAGAAGAAGGATTCACTTTCACATTCTTAATATTTTAAAGCAAAGCGATGATTTTACTAACTGCCATGCTGCGGCTTCGTGTAGCAACATTGTAAATTACGATTTCGCCACAGTATAACCACAGTAATTTTCTCGCCATCTACAAGTAAACAATCGTAATGTAAGAACGTGTTGTTATTTATATTCATAACAATCTAATATTACTTGATGTTAGGACCCAGTAAGAATTTGATCTTAGGACTTAGGATTAAGATGATTAGAACTATGCTTATAAAAGAGCAGGCTCTTCCTTCATTTTGCTCATGACCTTGTGGTAATAAACGTAACAAAATGTTTGCGATTTTAATACTTTATAATTATCGTTAATTCATTTGTCACATAAAGTACCATTTGTCAGTGTTGCTTGTTTATGTAAATATATCGTCATATTTCGTTTAGGATATAGCATGAATTAAGTTAGATCTTTGATGTTTTCTATAAAGAAGCTTCTAAATTTTGTTTTGTATTCCGATTGATACTTTTTAATATTGTACCTGATAGTGTCCCTGATAGTGTCCCTGATTTTTTTAAATGTAAACGGTATTTCACATAAAACAATAAACCTTTATTTAACTGATTGTTAAACTTAGCATATAAATTAAAAAAAAACGACAAGATATTTTACTAAATTATATTATCAAAATGGAATTTTTTTGCAATCTGTATGACCTCAATTTGACCTCAATCAATTAAAAATGATTAAGAACGACCAACGAACTAAAATGCGTAGAAAATTAATGTGGGACAGAAGAGGGTCGCTTGCGTAACCGACCTCGTCGAATCTACATTTTGAAGTGTCGTTTACGTCAAATGTATCGAATAACCGAGATACGGTTACGTTAGAAGTGAATGCTGTCACGCTCGCATGAATTTTGTAGACTTAGATGAAATGCACTTGCGCTGTTGTCTCTAGACTCTCTGTTGTCTCTAGACGAGTTTCTTTGGCTATCTTTTAGTGTTTTACACGCCTTGATATAATATTTCATGTTTGCAGCAGAACAGGTCCAACTCGACTCTATCACAGGCGTCTCCAAAGGAAAAGAAAGACATCACATCCGCAATCTTATCGAAATCAAATATGGCGAGGTAATACTTATAGGTGTTTTCTAAATGTTGGTAAAATCTGTGAGTCAGCTCTGACATGAGACTGAAGTTTACTCCTTAAACGAACGCACGTGGAAAGATAAAGGTTGCGTAACTGCCATAAGCGACGTAAGCTGGATAAAGAATTACGCAGAGCTTTTATGTTTCATATGTTTTTGCTTCATGTTATTTTCAAACCGTAGACATATAGATAATAAATAAAAAATAAACTAAAAAATATGAAGCTCTAAAATACTGAGATGAAAAATACGGTTCCCTAATGGAGCACGCAGGGAGCACATTATATTGCGATCCTTATACACTTCCTTGCTTACTCCACATTCATAATTCTCTTCAAAAATGATAATAAAAGTGAAAAAATAAAAAAGGCAGTTATTGTTAATGATATTGATGCTTTGAGGAGTTATCAGGCTGAGCATGCTTCCACATAACACATGGTATACTGTATAGATGGGAGAACTTGGTGCGCCTTGTCAATTGTCAAGATGGGCTTAACCTTTTTCTAAGAGGCAATACGTGCGATGTGTATCTCGTTTAATAACACGCATACAGTAGTGGACATATTGACGCATTTCATACGGTTTGTTAGAGCACTGTAGCTTATTTGAGCAGGGGAACAAGGTGGACAACGTATCAGCCTAGGAATGCGGAAGTTCAAGGATGCCTGAATATTTATTTATCAAGCGTGTATTGCTAGATATGAGGCAAATGCCTAAATGTAAAAAAATTAAATAAAAAAATAAATGTAATTTGCCTCATGATACTGTAAAATATAAATATTAGATGGTTGTACCTAGCCCATAATTACACATTTTGGTCTTTCCGTCAATAGGGCTTTGAAAGAGTCGGGTTACGAGTCAGACTCGACGCTAGTATTCCGAAGGAGAGAGGAGACCGACGGGCCTTTGTCCCCGGCCGAGAGGCGGGCGGCCTACCGGGACCTGCAGGCGGGCGGGGAGCCCCCGCTGCGAGGGTTCCGCTCCCCTGCACCTCCACGACAAGGTACGCACATCTATTTACTTTATACAGATTTTTGGCCAAATACAATTAATAGTACAAATATAATTTATAGAAACATTCTTAATAATATATAATAATTACATTTTTGAAAAGTATGAATTTAGAATGTCTTAATTAAATCTACTAAATTAAAGTAGATATAATTTACAAATTATTATTTTAGTTTCTCTTTACATAACCGATATTAAAGTATTCACTGAGTTGAGAGAACTTAAGATACTGCACATGTCGTTGAATGAAAGTTGAATGAAATACTAAATCGAAAGCCAACATTTAATTTTTTATGCATTCGATTATTCCATCTCCTGAAGTCCGTTTCGCTTTGGTTACAGTAATGATGTTTATCTATAGACAAGCTTGTATGTGTGTTAAGTGTATTTTTACGGTGAGTTACACACACTTAAAAAAATGTGCATCTACCCGTCATACAAATGTTTCTACATTCAAAACCAAACGGACTTCGTGAGAGAGAACATGTTTAATTTAAATTTCAAACTGAATATTATAATTTGATTTTAAAAGAGTGTTATTAATATTGTATATACTGGTATTGTATATAAAGTTAGTAAAAAACTATAAGGTATACGTTATAACTTGATGAAAAGAGCTTCTTGTTTCGTTCAGCCTTATCCGTTTGAGACTACCCAATGTTTTTGAGTTCGTAGTGCTATATCTAGGTTCCTTATAGCGACTTGTGGCGTCAAATTTAACTGCTTTAAATAATAAGTAGCTTCAAAACGTGTGTTACAAATTTCTAATAATGCATGGGCTTATTTAACCTGGTGTGGGAAAGTGAACCAATAACTTACCTGTTTTGGAAAGAAATTAAAACTATGTACCAAAATTAATCAAACAAATATTAAATTTAGCAAATATTGTCGAACAATATTGCTGTGTTGTATAATTTGAACTAAATCCAAGTCGAGGCCAGTGCATCAAGCCCTGTGTGACGCTGAATTACTATCATACAAGGTCATTAGTAATGACACTATGTCGGATAGGTTTGTTCTCCATTATTTGATGCGTTTTGACCGAGTTTACATAGTTTTATAACGAATAACAGAGGTAAGTAAACATTTAATTTTTATGCATGAAATTAATTCAACAGCGGTGCTGGGTCGACGCTAACAGAAAGGTAAATTAAACGCAGCATGATTTACAGTAGACTCCAATATTAAATAATCTTTACACAATATTACACAGTATTGAGAACGCACACACGTAGTCACTATTTAGATTTACTGCGCTTACACACGTGTTTGTTTTCAAAAAAGCCACGAAGACACGTCTAATTCACGCTTAAGGTAATAAGAAGGAATAATTAGAAACATTGGGATTTCACAGATGAATCAGAAATCGAGTATATACCCATATCACCGACTCTTACAAAGATAAGAGTACACAAACCCCATGCACAGGAAGTTATCTGTTATCCTATAACAAGAATCGAAAACGATAGACATGTTTTTATAAAAGGTTCTCCAGAAATGCAGAGAGATGCCTTGGAACATCCGCCAGCACCTCCTAGAAGAATTTCTTCTAAAAATAGCCGGACGCTTAAATTAATAACCTCCACTAAGCCAAATCCAAAATTACCTATGCCACATGAACAATCTAACGTCGATTTTTTGAAGAATAAAATAAGTTGCAAACTAAATCGTCAAAACACGCATACAATTCTCAAAAAAGGATCTTCAATAACACATATACCTGTGAATAGTCGAGCGATGTCTACTTCCGCTCCACCGGCTATTAATCGGAGTAAATGTCCTAGTACATACAATACCATACATAAACACAGTGTTAAAATTCCAAAGCAAATGGGAACTAGCAGCTTTGGTTCGCCCAGAAGAACTATGACTCCTACCAACTACTCAACTCTTGAAAGGCTTGGTGATCAGCCGAGATCTATAACTATCGAAGGAGGAGTAGGAAGAAGAACACCAATATCAAATATATTGGATAAAGTTACTTCTATAGATAAGTTATGGAGCTCTCAGAAAAGAAATGAACGCATTGATCTAAGTAAGCTAAAATCTAAAATTTCTACTCAAACTACTGCTCAAAGAAACCAACACATACACCCAGTAACTTATACACAAATAAAAATATCAAATGCAACAAGACAATCCAGCCCTCCAGTAACACACAAAAGTAGAGATATGTTACGCACCTCCGAAAAAATTCAAAGAATTAAAAGTTTAAATCAACACACTAAATCAGTTCCATGCTTAACTAAGGCAGAAACTAAAACAATAAAAGGAAACTTATACGCGGGATCAATTAATTCAAAGTCAACGTCAAATTTAGCTTCAACGACTTTGAAGAATCAAAGTAATCGAAGTGTTAAAACAGCAACTATTACTAATTTAAAAAAGAAAAAGCTTGTTGGCAATTCAGGTGCTAAGCCACCACGAAATTCAATAATGGAAAAAAATGAAAGTATGAAAAGAAATAAAGAATTTGATGATAATATAAAAAGAAGTTTGGTTATAAAACCTACATCAAAAGCAGAAAATGGTGTGAATAAATCTTCTAAAAGTATTGATCACTTTAAGAGTGAAATCAATAAACCAATAATCAACCATTACTATACGAAAAGAAATAATGCTCACGAGTATAGTGGTTCAAATACTTTCTTTCAACATCTTTTTTTAAGAAATATGGAAAATGTCACTTCAAAAGAAATATTAGATCAAAATACTCCGGGACTTGTATCCGAAAAGGCTAAATTATTTCTATCTCTACCTGAAAAACATGTCAGCTACTCTCATTCAAATTCTTTAAATACCTATTTAATCAATCGAAAACCAGTTTCCTTATCTCGTTTTGTTAAGTGGGATAGAAACCCAAGTCCAATAAGTTACCATAAACCAAGGTCTATATCTTGGCCTGGTAAAATGAATGGAGAAATATGCAAATTTGAGAGTTTACACGTACCTTTAGTAAAATACTATGACAGTGAAATGGGTTCTGTGTCATCTTTAACATCCCAAAGAAGTAAAAGTGAGCCTCCTGTTCATAAATTATATTTTTCTCAGACTTCTCGTCCAGTTTCACCTACAGTTATATTTCATAAAAAAGCAGATACACCAAGGTTTATATCCCCTCCTAAAAATAATGTTAAACAAATAAACTTCAAACCTTTAACTTCGCCTCAAAATAAGTCACCTGTTAGGAAAACTTTCCCAGTTTTAATAAAGCCCCATTTGAAAAAGAATGAATATATCAAGCCTTCTCGATCAAACTTTGCTCAATCCTCGAGATCTGTGTCCCCCCAAGATAATAAAAATATATATCTTAGCAGAAGCCTGTCTACTTCCCCAATATCTATTCGCTCTCCATCTTATCGAAGAATACATTTTTCTCGGGTTCAAAATAAATTAGAGAGAAAAGAAAACCGTTCACTCAAGTCAAATAGTAATAAAGTAACTCTGAATAACAGTGTGTCAAGAGTTAATAGTGAACCTAATCTATATAACGATGATCCCGATTATGATGAATATATGCGTGATATACAAAGCAAAAAGAATAGATCTGAAAGATTTAGAGAACTAAATCGATACTATGCTTACTTAGAGAGAGTAGCAGAATTAGAGAAAACGACAAACAAGAATGATATACTTATTCGAAAAAAAGATGAGGATATAATTGACTTTGATCGTTGGAAGAAAATTAGAACAATAGAGAGAGCAGAAGAAGAGCTAAATAGCTTATATGATAAATTAAAAGAAGCGCAACGTAATAACGATGTTCTTTTTTATCCACGAGATGTCAATGACTTTCGTTGGAAATTTAATAGCGAAAGAGGACTGAAAATTAAAGAAAAATCAGTTGAAGATCTAAAAGAGGAACTGCAACAAAAGACGTCCTATGACTATGATAGCTTAGATCTACAGAAATCAACAGATACTTATAAGCCTTTGTGGAGAGGTAAAAGTGTTGCAGAAACAGCTTTTGATATTAATCATAAAAAAGAAGACCGGAAAGAAAGAGGGCAACCTATAAGACCACAGTTTGTATTACAGGATGATTCTTTTCAAGATTTAAGAAAGAAAATTGGAATAGGTAATCGATTATGGAGTAGTCTATCAATAGACCAGGTAACTGCTCTAAAAGATCAATTGAATGCAATTTACAGCAAAGAACTGGAAACCAAAGCAATTGTAAAAAATGGAGGAGAAAAATATGAAATAGAGGTTAACAGTAACATTAAAAATAGAAATCCCAATCTGTATGTAAGATGTAGTTCATTAGGTACACCAAGAGCTATTTCTTCCGCTTTAGATAATGAAATTTTAAGTAAATCGCAATCAATTGCGTCTATTAATTCGAACAAACATTCCGAGAAAGAATTAAAAAATAATGTTAATAAAATGCAGATGTCGTTATCCGAGTGTGAAAAGAAATTAATTTCACAAAATATTAGCAAAGAAGTTTTAAATAAATTACATAAATTTGATTTACCCCCAACATTAAAAAATGAGTTAGAAAATTCGGCGCAAAGCGATAAAAATTGTCAACAGATAAGTAAAGAAGTTAATGATGAAATGAAGCATTTTAATGAAATCAAACCAAGACATGTATTATATCCAAAGGCTAACCTAGAAATGCTGAATCAATCATCAGCTAGCGAAACCGACACGGGAAGCTCAGATGTTTCTACTAAAACTGTAATACATAAAGATAATAAAATAGAGGTTAAGAAAAAAGTTGAATATTTTGAATCAGTGAAAAATATAAATAACCAACCTAAAACTATATTTCATGCAAGAGAAAATTCTGACGAGCAAGAAACAAAAGATACGCAAAATAATATCAAGGTTCATAAAGAGCAAGAAAAACCTATAGAACATAACACTTTATTTCAATCTCAGTCATGTACAAATTTCAAAGAACTATTTGGAGAAAGTGAAAAGAACAATTTTCTTTCACTTCCTATAAAAAGTACATTACGTTCCAGATCGCCTTCACCTTATTCAGATGTACACGAAAGGGATCGAAACACGCCTGACACGCTACCGTACTCTAGTACCGAGACAATGTTCCGTAGTCGCAGCCCGTCGCCCGATCCGGCGCGTGTCTGGCGTACATACTTAAAATTTACTCGTGGGGGTGAAGTAAGACGACTTGCGCGGCGTTTCGACTCACCCTCGTCGTTTGGTGCAATTTTACGTAGACACCGCAGCGACCCAGAAATTGCACGGAACGTTTATAGAAATAATTGGTTCACAATTGAGGGGGATTCACCACACCATGAGAAATGCAAAACCTTTCAAACTGTGGCAAGAGTGCCTCTACGGCCGACAAATAGATTTATGCCCCACATCGATATTATATCAAAATTAGCAGCACTGCGAAAACGACCTACCATACGATCACGGTCCGCAGAAGAAGCTATAGAATGTCGACCGGGTGAAGTAGAACGCATCAGACGAAAATTCGAAACAATGTCTATGTTGGGGCAAATATATTCATCAGCTCCAGATATAAGAGAACTAAATGAGTTTCCATTTTTAGCTGGACCTTGGATTGCACATCAATATCCAAAGCCATTGGATAACAACAGATCAATTGTCAATCCTGATAAATTTGTTTCTGGGCGTACGTCGCCTATAAAAAAGGAGGTAAAATTGGCAACTACAAAGAAACCATTAAAATTGAATTCGATACTTAAAAATGAACCACTGTCACAACAAGCTTTTGATCCATTAGCCCACCGACCAGCTAGTCGCTACGAGCCACCGCGGACGCCTCCCCGGCCCCCGCCTGCTTCGTGGCCTTATCATCTTGCGCCCTTTGTCACGCCATCACGAAATACTGTTAAATTTCAAGGTTATTTTTATAAATTTTATTTTGATTTTAAAGATTATGTAATAATGGAGTTAACTGATAGGTCAAAATAACGCATGATTTGATTTTACAATAAAAAGAGTTGGTCGCGTTTTTACAATTTTTTAAAGTATTTACATAAAATTAAATTTTGTAAATTATTATTAATAATATTCAAATTCGTGTTTCTATATGGTTTTCAATGCGTAATTTTGTTATGGTAGAGAGTGATTCAGCCCCCGAGCCACCCCGGCGAACTGCATATGGCAGCTACTCAGATACAGGTAAGATAATAAAATTGTAGTATTTTTATATTTTTTAGCTACTCTAATATCATTTAAGATTATTACTTCAATAATTCAATTTTATATTATGTTTTGATACATTAATTTTTGTTAGATTGGTATTTAAATCTTATTACTGGATTCGCCACTCTTGAGCATAACGGAAGTCTAAATACAATTCAATGGACTCGGGTATAACTCCCTAATAAACTTAATACTGGAAAATAATGAAATGGATTTTTTTAAATAAATTATAATGTAGAGTATATTTACATCACACTTACAATTTTACGTTAAGAAATGAAATACTATGTTACGAAAATAGTTCAGATCGTGGGAAGTATTTTACTTATGTAATTGTTATAACGAGATTAAAAGACTCTGTTGAATGGTAAAAAGATTAGTTAACCGACTCCATTCTGCACAGCCTCGGCTAATCATGTACCATTAATACAATATAATAAGGTACGTTTATGAGGCGAGCAAGAAATTACGTCATTGAACAGATTCGGAACCAGTCCACGAAGGTTTTTTTTCTATGTAAACAGTGCGCAGTTCCTCGTGCCTCTTGTGTTATTGCGCCCGCCGTTTATTTTATAGCCTCTTACGTTATTGAATTATTTATGCGAATATGTTAAAAGTTATCAATAGGTGATATCATAAACTGTTATGCGATAAATATTATCTACGTTATCTTGTGTTAGTTGTGTGTCTGTGCTTTGATGTAGTGAACATAGTCTTTAGTGAATATCTGTGAAATTAAATTAAAATGAATCAAGTTAAAGGCAGCCGAAAAATTGGATACGACAATAATTTCAATCTTCAAAATGATAACAGTGCGGATGACATTCCTGTAACTGGGAGTATGTCTAGATCTATTAAAGCATTAAATAAATATGTAAAGAAGAATATATTTTACGACGAAAGTGATGACGTTCAAAACGAGGATTGCAGTGATAGTGATTACTTTTCAAAAGATAACACACCGAAGGAATTGTCAAAATATGACTCGGATAGTATGAAAAGTGTTGATGTGTACGAAAAAAACCAAAAGAATCAATCATGCAATATCAAAGAAAACTTAATACTAGATAATCAATCGTACAATATCGAAGAAAATGTAATACAAAATAATCAATCGGGCCATATCGAAGAAAACTTTTTACAAAAGGATCAATCGTGCAATATAGAAGAAAACTTAATACAAAAAAATCAATCGTGGGATATCGAAGAAAACTTAATACAGAATAATCAATCGTGCAATATAGAAGAAAATTTAATACAAAATAATCAATCGTGCAATATCGAAGAGAACTTAATACAAACCAGCGAAAATCAATTGACTGATGACTACAAGTACAAAAAGTTACTAGAAAGCCCTAATTCAAAGTTCAGTAATGTCGATAATGTTGATAAATTTTTATCTTATCATAAAAACATAAAGACAGGTGGGGAAGATGTTCTCAGGAAAGATAATCTTCATACGTCAGCAGATAACTTAGCACAGACACTATCGAATGTGCAATTAAGAACTGAAAAGGTGCATGTAGATACAGAAAACAGACACACGGTACACGATTTTACAGAATGGGCGAATAGGACGGATATATATCCAGATGTGTATGCACCACTGCCTTATAGTAAGTAATAAGTAACTAAATTTATACAATTTATCAAAAATTTACCATTGATTGTTTCATTTGCAAAAAATAAATGTCAATATATTTAGATTACAATAATTAATCAAAGCGATAAATGAAATACGAAAGGGTATTAAATATTCCTCTTTATTTTAATTTCGTGTTAAATTTAAATTAACTATCGTATGTAATGATTTATTATACGCTTCATAACGCCTATTACATATGCATATTATGAAATTTAAATATTTACAACACTGGAAAACAGGTTAATTCGCGTACAACTTTGTTTACGTTTTCATTGTACGAGTTCAAGTTGAATCGAGTTTTTGGCGGGAGACGAAGAAAGCACCATTAACGCCATCGAAGTTGGACAGTCGACACGGTGGCGGAGGTGATTTGTGCTAGTTGTGGTGTTTTTTTATATTCAGTGTTTCGAATTATGGGCATATTAAAACAAATAAAGAAAATGGCGGTATACGGTTCGTTTCGTTTTCTAATATAAACGTGAAAGTTAGTTTTATATAACTACTTTTTTATTTTATATTTTAAAGTACACTTATATAAAACTATGTATTGATTAAAACAGTTAATTCGTGAGCAGGTTTAACATTGTTATATTATCCTGGGATAGTAATCAATTATTACAGCTAAAGCTTACATTGTTTTGTCATTAATTTATGGGAATATTATTCCTGTTAATCGGTAGCAAATTACGAAAATCAATGTTTTGTCCTTCCTTGTAACAATAATGCAATGATTGCAACACGAGCCATTGCAAGAACAATCAATAATAGCTGTTTACTTTTTGTAGTAATGAAGGCTTTATACAAATTACTTATCAAGTTGACTAAGAAGCGAAACTATAACTTACCTTTAATGAAATTATTAAGATCTATAATTTTAAATAAATTCTTAATCTTAATACCAATAATACAGAATATATTAATTAATTATAAGCTACTTACCACATTTATATTTTAAACATCTATATATTTCCGGTGGTTTTTCCTATACTTAGAAATTTGTAACTTATCGATACAATTGAAAAATCACTTTTTATTTGCTAAAATTTGATCTACAAAACTTTTATTATTGTTTTTTTTAATTAGAAATTTCAGCTATTATATTAATTATTATTAATCAGTAATAGGTACCTACTTTATAATAAATTAAAGTAAAAAAAATAAAACAATTCGAAATATTATATATAAATATATTTTCTGAAAAGGATAAAATATATTTTGGTCAGAGGATAAGAGCTTTAAGACTTTGGCAGAACATATGTTTTCCTTTTCAGTTAACAAGCATTTAAAGTTGTTTAAGTGTCAGGTGGTTTGTTAGTTTTCATAGAAATATTTTTCCCTTATTTCTACACGAAACTTATTACCCGCAAGAAACACGTGCGGAATAGGTACCTGCCTGGTCTTACCCGCCCAAAGCAGTATGACTACCTTATTATTTATGCATTACTATTACTAATATTACTCCAAAGAGTTTTATATTTTAATGTTTACTATATTTTATGTACACACATTTTATGCGTTGTACACTTTGTGCTAGCTGCGTCAATGCCATAAAATATACTTTATATCTTACATACTGAATATACGAAGAAAACTCTATAAACGATCAAGCCCTATTGGTGAAATTCAAACACAACTATCGTGCCACGAAAATGTATCTCATTTTCGTTCATACCTAATATAATAATTAACAATATGTTATAGGGGTAATTAATTTTAATTATCAATTGACAATGTTATTAGGTAACTTAACTTCTAATTAATTTAAATAAATAATTATATAAATTATTTTCATGTCGATGTAAATCGAACGACCGGTGTGTTTGTATCTAATTTGTTGTGGCGTTCATTGAGATTCTAATATGATTCACAATGATATGATAATGATGTTATGATTTACATAATTATCAATGCAAGATAGATAACGATAAGATACCGCTCGGTATACTTTTGGATATTGTTGTTACAATGTCAATGTCAATAGACTTCTCAAAAAGCAGAACGATACAAGTTCCAGATTGTTGCATCCACATTTCGATTGATTTACTATCTGGTACAAATCAATGGCATTTGATTTAATGGAGTAGGCGGCAGGAGTTACAGGATAGAAAGAAAGAAAGAAAGAAAAGTTTTTTATTCAAAATAGAATTACAGGAATTACTTTTTGAACGTCAACAATTAAATCTACCACCGGTTCAACCCTAGCCCTGTCCTGAGAAGAACCGGCGAAACAAACTCAGCGGGCCTCATGTTGTGATCAGATGTAAAATTCAAAAATATAAAAATACAAGTACATTTGCATATGATATAATACAATACAATTTATATATTTACAATAACTATGGTACAGAAACAGCCTGGGAGGAGGGTACTAATCCCAAGATAGAAGATATTTTCTGTAAGTAGGTAGGTACTTATTTAAACTAAGAGATATACCTAATTATTATAAGAGATATATATTATAGCCCTCTATAAGAGATGCAGCGAAATAAACAAAAATCCTTTACAATGTAGGTATGCTTGACATGTATGCTTTACATCTGAAGTCACAACGGAATGCATTTTTTAGATCTGATTAAATCTTCTATGCAACGTAATGCATAAAACGAAAATAGATATGAAAATCAATTGATAAATTAAAATAACGCATCTTTTAGAAACAATTTTGCCTAAGTTATATACCGGTGTCATAAATAAATAGATGATATTTACGTACTTAGTATATATGACATTAATCATAATTATGCTAAATGTGACAAGAATTTGCAGTAACGCCTGCAAATTCTTGTCTTTGTTGTTGTAAATAAGTTTAACGTTTCATAATATTGTCATCGCTTGGTTCTCATTGAATTTTACATTGAAGTTTTTTACATTCCTATTGTTTTAGAATGCGTCATTAAAAGTACGTCTAACATAGAATTAACCATAAAAATTCATTTTACATCGGATAATCAAACTTTTCACTTGGAATAAAAAAGATAACTATTTAAATTTCATTGCATTCTGCCAGTCAAACACCCATATTTCTTACAGTTGCTCGTTGTAATATATTAATTTGATTATAAAATATATTAATTCATGCATTTTATTTTCTATGAGGAAAAGTTGAATAGAGAGAAATAGAGGAGATAATTGTTTTAAAATTTCACAGCTGTATCACGTTTCGCACTGGTCTTTCGGTCACCTTACAGCAGTCGCATTCATGGTAATGAATGGCAAATGCCCAATTAAAGATGAATGACACATGCATAAATTTACAAAAGAATAATTTAAAAAAAAGTATCTTGATAGAATGACGATGATGAAAATGCAGATACCGGTTTGGTAATAAAACACTGTTTATCACGCGTGCGACTAGACGTGCTCTACGTTCCATGAATGGCTAAAAAGTGAAAGTTGACATGTTTAAGGGACTTCGTTTCTTTTACAACGTGATTATGTTGTTAATCGTATATCAACGTCGGCATTCAAAATTTTTTAGCTACTTGTTAGCTTGGGACGCGGTATTTTGTAGCATTCTCAAACGCTTATTTGCATTTTCTTGACCAAATTTATAATTTAAAATACTATATTCGCTAGAATAAAGCATAAAAAGAAAACAAATAATCAACGATATACATATTGTATATAACAGAAAATATCAATTTAACTCAACTAGGCAATACCGAATTTCTCAAAAAAACTTATAAATAATATATCATCTTTAGAAATGAAATAAATATTTGTGAAATTTTACAAATACTTGAAAAACTAATGTAAGTACCTGATTGGTAGTTTCGTAGAGGTTCTATAAGACGTTATTTTTGACCCAATTTATTTATTAGTAATAGTTCAGATATAATTTAAATCTCATTAAAACATAATAAAGTATAAGGAAAATAAGTGATTTTATCGAAACAGTAATAAAATGTGGCCACTAAAACCATAGTGTCCAAGAACATTAACGAGAGTAAACATGTAACACAATTAACAAAAGGTTACATTTCCGCCCGAGTAGACCACTTCCGACGTAACAGAAACCGGTTAGAACTGTTACGTGTGCCCATGATAATTATAATCAACAAATTAGTGGCATTCAATGATCTGCGTTACAACATCGATCGCCGCGCCCGCGCCATGGCGTTTCCGTTCTCACTTTCACTTGTTTTTATGTCGTTATGAAAGATATGACACCAATTTTATAACTTTACCAAAATCGGTAAATTTCGAATGAAATACGATTTATTTTTTGTATTGTAATAAATTAAATTAATAGTACATTTTTTGGTATATTTATACAAAATGTCCCATGAGAAATAGACTAATTACAATTGTGGATAACATTGTACTAGGTGTCTTAGTTTTTTTAATCATGATTTATTACAGTTTCGGTGAACCTACGGGACTTCAGTCATGAAATATAATTTTCCTCAAAGTCCAATACTCTTTTCTTCGTTATTTTTATTCAAAGTAATTAAGAATGCAATATATACTAATACATATATTACAGTGTTAAGCTTTTTATAATATTTTAATGTATAATATTTTTTTAATAAAATTCATCAAGGCGTACAATTTTATACTAGTTTCGTTTACACTATATTGAAATAAATTATAAAAATTATACATGTCTAATTAACGTTTGATACAACAAACTATTAATACTAGTATTATAATTTTAATTAGAAAGATCATTGTAGGTATTACTAATTAATATTTTGAATAAAAATAACAAAAAAAAATAATAATTTTAAACAAAATAATATCTTTTATCTTGTGATCATAAATGAATAAATAAATCGTATTGCAACACTTTTACCAAATTTTTTTAAAAGATATTACAAAACTACGAAACTTGGTACCAGAAACTTAGTGTTTTAATAATATAATGGTCCTTTTTATCCCCACGTTCCGTTGACTTTTTCCCTACTGGTCATCTTAAATCCTTGTTGTCCTGATTTAATCTTGAATTTTTAACTATAATATTCCTGTGTAATCTTTTCTCTTCTTTCTATTTAGTCCGTGGAAAATGATATGGATTTGGTATTAACCTAAACTATGTTCACATACGTATTTTCATATGATCTACAATTGTTAATTTTGTTTATTAAATCATGAAATATAAATTACAATGTACTATCATATTTATGTTAGCAATACAGAAGCAATGCTTAAACTTGACAATAAGTATAATTATTAATCTTTTTGCATTAGTGTGCTTCAATCTATATTTTTGTTATAGAATCTCCGAACCGCCGCTACGTGGAGAGCGATGTGAACATCCACTACCGGTGTCCTGTGCGACACGACCCGCTCCCGCTGGTCCCCGAGAGGGAGCTCGCCAGGCAGCAGGCGGAGCACATGAAGACGTTGTACAGGGAGCAGAAGCGGAACAAGTATCTACAGGTGACCTCAAATGTCCTACAATTACTGTCGTCTGCAAAAATATTTGTGCCCTAGTAGCTTATTAGTCTGCAGAATGTCTTCCGCCTGGCCATAACCCTGGCCAGTGTGGAGGACTGAACTACTACAATGGCAGTCTTCTTCAAAAATAAATACCTGTAGTCTAGTGGCTGATGCAGGGTCTACCCTACACAATGTCTTCCTCATGACCATAACCTACCATATCCAGTACGGAGGACAATAGCTGAACTACTGCAATGACAGACTTCTGCAAAAATAAATACTTGTGCCCTAGCGGCTTAGACCTTGCAGAATGTCTTCCTCCTGGCCATAATCTACTATAGTCAGTGTGGAGGGCAATGGCAATAGTTGAACTACTACAATGACATTCTTCTCCAAAATTATTACCTGTACCCTAGTGGCTTATAATTAAACCATGTAGATTGTAGAATGTCTTCCTCCTAGCCTTAACCATGACCAGTGTGAAGGACAATAAATCGAATGAATACCGGTTTGTCGCTGCCGATCGAACCTGCGAAAATGGGCAAGATACATCCAAGCCAGACCCGGTGTGAAATCGGAGCCCCAGAACAAACCATGCAGTTTATCCTAAACCTTTCAGTCCTCAACCATGCACGCTCAATTTGTAGCACCTAGCGGTCTAGTTAAACTATCTATACTCTATACATATAATAAATCTGTAGAAGGGTCAATTCTGTACATTGAAAATATTAGAAAAATAAATAGTAGGGGGTGTTACTGGATCGATACCAAACCCTAATATACGATTAAAAAAATTTTGTCTGTCTGTCTATCTGTCTGTCTGTATGTTCAGGCATCACGTAAAAACTAACATTTCGATTTCGATGAAACTTGGTATAATTATACCTTATTATCCTGGGCATAAAATGGAATACTTTTTATTCTGGAAAAATACGTAGAAAAAAAGTAAATCCATCCACGTGAAGACCGATATCCGCGCGGGCGGAAGCTAGTTTTAAATAAAGCCAATAAGGAAACAATTAGATAAGTATGTTAAAGCGAATTGTGGCTAAACACAGATATTATTTATTACCAAAAATAATTAATGGAAAGCCAAGGACACACAGACACTATTAACTACCTGCCTAATTAAATTGACCTAATTAGCATTTCTTAGGTTTCTTCTAATGTTTGGGGCATTCGCAGTAGATAGATTATTTAAATATGTTCATTTGTGCACCACGTCAGCTGCACAACTCAGCCCTACATGTGACTAAAATTTACTAGAGTAAATTAGTAGTAGTAGAGTAAAACTAACATGAATATAAAGAAAAACTGTGCTAGAGACGTAAGCGATGCAGCGCGGTACAGCGTTACTCTGTTGTTATACACAACTTATTACAGTTTCACAAAAATACTCTTATTTTTACTCACTCTATTCTTTATAGATGGAGTACCTTCAAAAATCTAGGTATCACGAGTTTGGCTTAAATATATAGCAAGAGGTATTGTCGTGCATGCATGCAGCTAAATCGGGCTGCACGACCGGGGAGGTACCTCTTGCCAACACGATACCGGATAGTGACGGCTGTGCTCTCGCTTTTCATGCAGGTGTAAGAAGCCGGTGGCCCATGGAGAGCAGAGGGGGAAGTAGGGAAACGCATCTGTATAACCTCTATGCGGATGTCTGTCATGTAAATGCTTTCGACTGCTCGTTTTCCCTTGCTATAAAAATTAACATTTTGTATTATATATATAGAATAATTGCTCATTCAATATGAATTGTTGTTCGTCAAATAAAGTTACCTCTTCGTAGTTTATCCACGTACAGATAGCTTTCAACTTTGCCCTATCGATATGTAATGTGCATGCCCGTCAACGATGTTCGATAATGCGTCGAGTTGTTAGTCGATTGCACGCGATGCCAGTTTAGTCGATACTTGTTAAGTGCTGTTATCGACTAAACAATTATCGCGTGCAATCGACTAACGCTGTTAAAGATAAAAAATTTATTTTACAAAACGCGCTAAACCGTATTGCAGGTAAAAATATACTCAATTACTTTTTTTAGAATCAAACTCTTTTTTTATATTAGATATCCGTATAAGTTATATAGATGCTTTACCCTCCTTCATCCTCCCCTTCCACGGGGCACCGGATACTGACACACCCTTCGAAATGAGACAGTGTGCTGTCACTTCACGCCAGTGTCTTGTAAGCGTGAGGTACCTCCCCGTTCGGACACGCCCAATTCGGCTGCAATGCAACATGTCACCTCTTACTCTAAAAATGATATATTTAATTTTAATATCGTACAAAATATGATATATACTCTAATAGAATATTTTATTTAATGCGTAAATTAGATTTGTAATTTTCGTACTATCTATTGTGACTTGTCCAGTAACGAAAGGCAGTAAGGCCTATCTCTGCCGTCGGATCGGTTTTTATTCTGGTTTTCACAATAGCCGTGATCAACGCCATAATGTTACAGTCGGTGGCGGCGCGTACGCACCGGTAAATCCCTCGTATAACAAACATGTTATTTGAGAGAAAATCATGTGTACCTGGTTCATGTGTTAGTCTAAAGTACTAAATGTAGAAAATTAATTCGCGCCAATAGGGTAAGTTTTTTTGTACCTATACAATTTTATTACACTTGGTTATGTTTTGTTGTGAATTTAAATTGTTCAGATGTATTTCTCTCGATATTTGTGTACCGCACATAAGCGGAGTGACACTTCTTATCACAATATTATTTGTTTCACGTTTTTGTAACTTTTTAGTAAACAATATGCAAAACTGGAAAACCAGCTATCAAACTCTTTTCGCATTGACATAACTGTGCAGACGTGTTGCACTCCTTTCGTTTTTTTCTCCATTGGGCCATCGGAAACTCACAAGCGCATGAAACGTGTTTGTCTCTCTGCGCTATTATGTGAACGAAAGCTAGTTAAATTATTACTATCGATCTATTACGATATTACTATAGATACCGAACCCTAATACGACTACTGTTTGTCTGTCCGTCCATTCGGTTACATAAGTCCATTAGCGCGGTATTTAATCGATAAACGGTTATCTACGTAAAAGTAAAAGTGACGCGACGACAACCGAGAGTCGCGCCGGTCGGACGAGCCCTTTAGAGAAATCCAGTTCAGTTTCACCGAGTCGTGTTTGAATAAAAAAACTAAATTTTACCTTCGTCTACACTAGAGGTACCGAAACTTATTTCGTCTAATGCCCACTTTGAAAATCACTGAATTTATAGTGCCCCCCCAATTTTCTTTTACTGTAAAGTGTTTTTAGGCCTCTTCATTCCTTCCTCTAGGTCTCTAGCACTAGTGTTGTCAGGTCCAGGTTGCTAAATTTCGGGATGGAAGGTTAAAATAATCGGGACTTTGGTTTTCAAATCGGGACAGGTCCAAGAAAAATAGATTTTTGTAAATCATAATTTGTATTATCACTCAAGACGGTCGGTATTATGGTACGGTGTGGTACTATTCGTTTGACGGTACAACAGATTTAAAATGCAACAAAATTCAAATGCAAAATGATAAATATTTACGATTCCACCACTGAAAATTCTCGAGCCAAATTTGAACTAAAGGGTTTAGTGAAAAATCGGGACTTTCGGCGTCCCGATCACAGGTGAATCGGGACATGCATGGGACACCTATCTAGCGCTCACAAGGGGGCGCTATCGCCCACTTGTGAACGCTAGCTAGATATTTTGAAATGATGGACTACACTATCACCATCACAAACGTTATGGTAATCATCTTTACAATATACATCACATAATGATTATCATTTTATCAGGCAGTGATTTGAGATAATTCTCGCTCAGTTACTGCCGTAAAGTGAGAGCTATGCTGTCGTGTTTAGTGTGGTGAATTTCCGGTGGCACATTGAAGTCGAGGACGAGCCTGCAAACATACGCGGCTAAATTTATTTAAAGGCGTAGGGAAAGTACCAACTTTCTATAAGCAATGTGTGTTAAGTAACGAATATGACGCGCATAAGGCTTTCAGTGTAAGAAAATTGTGTTTTCTACATACTTCAAAATTATAGAAACATTATCTTAACTACCGGCGGTGAAACGCAGAGAGAGCTATTTGTTACTACACCACAGTTATTACGATGACAGATACTAGAAGAAAAAGCCTTTACGCATTTTGTAGTAAAATAATTATAATTACAGAATAAGGTTTGTGAGTTTAGCCTGTCATGCCAACTAAGTAGCTGAAACTTTATAACTTTAAATATCCCATTCTTATGTAACTAAAATGATGGTTGACGCAAGTTTTTTTGTCGAACTATACATACATTCTCATATTTTACAATTTATAATTTTAAAATTACAGAAGCTTACAATTTTTTACTGATTAAAATAACCATAATATACGATGATAGCATGGGGTTATGCGTTTTGCCAACTACAAAACTTTAAAATAGAGGCAGTAAATATACTTTAAATGGGTCTCGTTTGGTAACTACCTATATACATATAAGCGGAAGTGATCGACCTTGGAATCATCACAGCCTTAACATAATACATAGAATTTGCTCCGTTCCTAATTTATGTACCAATGGAATTCCTTTGCTAAACCAGTTAAAATACAAACACACCTATACAGCCTACAAGACACGCCTTTGTAGTAAATTATAATAAAAGGCGCTATTACTAGACGCATGACCATTTGGATGGGTGCTTTATTTACAATGTCGCTATGTCGATCTATTACCAGGATACATCCTAAATAACTTACTAACTACGATAAAACAGAGAGGGTTGGGGTTATTGGTGGGATACACTTGACAAGAATAACTTAATCATTTGATTTTTCATAGTTGGTAATGTCTATTACATAATAATTCAAAATTTTTGTATCTTAGTTTAGGACATAATATAATATCGTCTCTGACTATTTGTACTCCGTTAAATCAAAGTTCGAAAAAACAATAACTTTTTCGTTCCACAACACAACACACAGTTTTAGTACCTACGATTAATTTATAAAATTCTTCACTAATTTATTTTCTTATACTATGAAATGTATAATTTATTGTACGGGATAATTCATTAAATAGGGTTAATATTTAGGAATAATATAGCTTACTATTAGTCAAAAAAATACTATAAGATATGTGTAAATGAAGAAAGAAATATTTAAAAGTGGTTTATTCAATTCGAGTTTACAGGTAGTCTTAGAGAGATTAGTAAACTCCTTGATTTTCATCAATCAATAAAATTAATTTTATCTTATCTATTATATATCTTATATCTTATATTGTATATCTATCTTAAATGATAAATATGAGACAACAATTTTCTTCAATGCAACCTTATGTGTTGCCAACTGACCTTCTACTTGGATAATAATTTATGGTATTTTAGTAAGGAATTATTTAAAATGGTGGTTTCGATTAGTTGGTTAGTACTTTGCACGGGAGGACTTGAGCACCGCGTCAACTGGGATTCCTGGTCGACTTTGATTCCTAGTCCTATTTCATTTTGGACATTTCAATTAATATCTTATTGTTATATTCATGCACAATTTCACAGGTTTTGGGAATATAATCATAATAATATTTGATTCTCACATTTCTCGGTAAAAAAATATTCCAAAATTTTCAGGACGTATTTAGGAATATCGATCCACAAGACATAGAAGCATTCGACGCGTCTATTAAGGTGTGGTTATGTAGATTTGTGCTTATTGGGTGCTGTTTTAATGCCTTCTCTTTCAAAGAGTGATAATACTATTTTTCACATATTTTATAAGTCGGTAAATTCAGATCTGTAAATAAACCGATACATGTTTTGGGAGTAGAAAAATACTTACAAATATATTATTAAAAACAGATCATTTAATTAACTTAATAGCAAAAGCTTTAAATTTAACAAAAGGGTTTTTTTTACTTTAAATAACAAGACGAAACATCCGCTTTTATCACATTTACAGATTTATTAAATAATAAATTAAATTCTTTCGGCGTATTTAGTGTATGTTAATTTTAGAAAATGAAATTCCATTTCTAATGCCATTTTATTTCATTGAAATTCATATACAGTTTTTGTAACATAATGTCATCTGCTCACTTTACACAATCATATAACTTCATTAAATCAAATAAAGGGTAAAAATATTGCAAAAAGTATGGTAGAATTTGTTGTAATTATATTACATCTTACATATTATGTACATAAAAGGGTTTCTAATCTACGTATTTAGCAAAGCCTCATCTAATTTTACACCTTAAAATGTTTGGAATTGATCAAATTAGTTTTTCTAACTAAACTTGACTGAGTGACTTATGCCGTTTTCTATATTCTATATATCCGTGGATTTGTTTATTAGAGCTTATCTCAAAAGTACTCCAGTAACCAATACCCTGTATAGCAATACAGGAAACGGTGTAAGCAAATTCATCTACTTTTTTTTTAAATAAATACTATATTACAGGAATTACAGGACGCTCAAAACAGGAGACACCAGGACAACTTCATGCCTTCACAGAAGCTAGTGATACCTCCGAACCGCTACGATGAGGCCGAGAAAACCGTGGCCCGCGCCTTATACACGTTTAACGGACAGACGGCGAGAGAGCTCAGCTTTAGGAAAGGCGATTTCATTAACGTTCGGAAACAAATCGACGCTAACTGGTACGAAGGCGAAGTTCACGGCAGGATCGGACTCTTCCCCTACAATTATGCGGAGGTAATTTATATTTGTTATTAAATTTACTGGAATGTTACTTACATACCTATAACTTTTAAGTAATATATATTTATTGTAGTATCTACTTGTTTATTTAAAAGTTTTCGCGATTAATATACGAATATACACTAACACGAAGGAATTGGGAATTGAGAACCTATCCTCTTGATACAAGATGGTAAAAAATATTTAAAACTATTTTTAGAAATAATATTTACTAAGAAATAATTTTAAACGTTTTTTTAAGACCAGGAACGAGCTTTAAAATACATACTAATGTGTATTGCTTTATGAATTCCAGTTACTCAAAAGTGACGATTTGCGGTCGCCAAAGAAACCCACAGTCATTGAAGGGCGAGCAAAGGCGAAATTCGACTTCACAGCACAAACCAACCTAGAGTTACCGCTGAAGAAAGGAGAGATTGTCATCTTGACACGCAGAATCGATCAGAACTGGTGGGAAGGCAGAAGCTCCAGCAAAACCGGCATCTTCCCTGACAGCTACGTCACAGTCCTACAAGAACCGAGCCAAAGTAAACCCGGTAAGTTCATCCAAGTTCTTCTTTTACGTTCCACTCTTGGACAAGGGTCTATTATTTCGATTTTGTGAGTTGTAAACGTAGCGAATGGTCCGCTGGATGTAGAGAAGTGATCTGCTAATGGGATCAATTTATTGAAGTAGGTAAATTTTTTTACAAGTCTAAATAAAATTTCTTAGTATATCTGTTATAAGATAAGAGAGTTAAGACGAGTGACATGGCTCCGCGAAAAAAATCAATTGTCACAAAATATATGATATAAGTATATAATATTATATAATATTTTCATCTGCGTCGCGGTTCCATAAAACTATATCATCATTTTATTCATATCGTTTAACTTAATAACTTTCTCCTTTTTTTATCCCTATATAAATAAAATTCTTGTGTCACAATGTTAACCACTATATTCCTCCGAAAAGTGCATGGCACACATTCACATGAAATTTTATGTGCGTATCGTTAGTCTGACAATCCGCCAACATCTATTTTTCATCCCGATGTTTCCACGAGTGAGTGAAACCGCGGAGCGCAGCTAGTTATTTATAAATTCGTGTGGTATTTTTCAGAGACCCAACCGATCCTGAACACGGATAAGCCTGTGGCGTCGCCGGCGGCTCACGGGCTCCTCAACGGCTCGGACAAGCGCAGCATGGGCACGCACAGCTACACGCCGCAGCAAAACAGCGCAGCGCTCGCCAACGCACCACCCGCTACACAGCCACTCACAGGTACACCGTCTGCAGATTTTGAAAGATTTCGTATGACATTAATGTCTGTGGTAGCTGTATCAAGTTTGGTGTAATTTAGAGGCATAACAGTAGGGTGGCAAGCCGGCAAAATTAGGCACTCGGTCACAGGAGGACCGAAAATTTAGAAAATTTAGAAGACCCAAGCTTCATATTTAGGGAGTAGGCTAGCGGTTTGTGAGAGTATAGACAAGACGATTGGGTAAGAAGGATCGAAGATTGAGATATTATGGTGTATGTACATATTGGTTGTGTAAATGGTCGATCGTTAGTAGTTGCAATCAGTACTTGCTTACCGTTGCTCGTAACGTGATGAAGATAACCCAGAAGTACATAATATTATAAGTATATAATATTATAATCTTAGAATAATAACGCAATTATAATTTTATATTTAATTAAATTATATTATATATATTACAATATAAATGGCTATTAGTATTTTAATATTAGTAATTTTAATATTTTAATATTGACTTAAGAAACCAGCTATAAAATAGTTTTATTACTAGATGTAATTTAATATAAGTGCATAAATACATTCATAATAATTAATTACATACATATAATATTTAACTTTCCTCCACTTAAGCTACGCCGCGTAATAAGTAGTAATAGGTTAATGACTTGTAATAACTGTAGCAATGAAAATAAATTGCATGTTTACTTTAGTAAGTAAAACATAATGAGCCTAATATTATATTATGGCACATTATTTTGGTTATATAACTGTGATTGCCGTAATTTCTATAAATTTCTCTTTACTCTGTGTTGTAACCGCGATATGGTTTTGTGATATAGATAACTAGTGATTACGCGGTTTTGCCCGCGTATAAATGTCAAGGTAGCGATTATTTTTTCAGAATTAAATTTGATTTATTATTTATTTTATTTTTAATTTAATTTAAATCCATATCCATATCCATAAACATATATTTTTTTAATTTAATTTAAATCCATAATGTATATTTTTCTTTCTCATTTACATACATACATAGAAATAGCGCGTATATAGCGTCTGTCTGTGATTTCAAAATGACTATAATTCTCAAGTGTAGGGATTAAGAGAGAGAAAGAGTTTTTTACAGAATCAATTTTCTTCTGAATTGTGATAAGTATTTGTCTCTTTTTCCGATCTCAATATATTATAATGTTTCCTAATACCCAGGGTATACAAAGCCCCAGCGGACGCTGACGCCGTCTGACCGAGGGTACGGACCCCCCACGGGGCCGGGCGTTGACCTCAACAACACCGAGCCGCTGTACGTCGACACAAACGCCGAGTCCATACCGTGAGTAGCCAATTAAATGTATGCCATGCATTTTACCATGTGAAGCACCCCATCTCACTATCTACAATAAAGCATGCACCGCACAGAAAATACAATTTACCTACAAAATAACATCAGTTATTGTTTTAAGATATAGGTAATAAATCGAGATCTTCTTTATTTTTACTTGAATTCTGGTTATAATACCTACATTATAAAATAATATTTAATACTAAAACTACAGTTAACATAATCGGTAATTATAATTAATATACTGTGCTATATCATCCATGATGAATAATTTGTAAACGCTCAAATTTTATACATTATTCAATTATATACAATTACTTTTTATATTCGTTGCTGCGCCCCACAGTGTCACTCGCATTTGCTTGAATTCTTTGTAAATATATGGATAAAAAGTAGAAAAGTAAGAAAGATACTTTACTCGCCATTTTCTCATGCAAAAACTCATTATTAGTTAATAATTTATTGTTTTAGTTTGATTTTTTCTGAAAATAGTTCTAAATTAATTTCAAATGCCTAGCTTCAATAATACAACTCTCTTCCGTTATCAAGATGAAGGATACCTCACAATCATGTAGCTTATATATAATTTATTTATTCGTATGTTGATCCAAAGCTTTATCTTATCTATATACCTATCTTTAAAAGCTGAAAATGTCCTTGGCTCAGGTACCGAGCGATGTACAAGTACCGGCCGCAGAACCCCGACGAGCTGGAGCTGAACGAGGGCGACACGGTGTACGTGCTGGAGAAGTGCGACGACGGCTGGTACGTCGGCTCCAGCCAGCGGACCGGCCGGTTCGGGACCTTCCCGGGTATGTACGATCACAGTACTTGAGTATCATTTGGCAAGAGGCCGAAGAAATACCGGCCGACCACTCGTTATTTTACTATTCATAGAGAATTCCCTAATTCTTGGCAGTATCAGTAGATACGATTTGTTTTAATAATAATGCATTGGAGAAAAATTACCCATATTTGAGGTATTAATGCATTTATTATCTATGTCAGAATAGCGTAGCTCTTTTTAGATACCGTTCAAAGTATACGCATATTAACTGTCTTAGTGATTGCTCATTTAGGTTTCATAGACTTTCAAAGCACAATAATTTTAAATCACACCATGAAATTTCGCTCAAAAGTTTCCTTATAGAGACTATAGCTCCTTATAATCTTTATCTAGGCATATAAATGTCAATAACTTCTTAATATCTTCACCTAAACGCTTTCTCTGAAAATCTTAGATAAAGAATACTATTCTTTATATAAGCTGAAAATAGTTTACTTAGTTTAGTCTTTAAGGTTTATGCCTTTAAGCTTTACGAAAGATTTACCACAACTGAAATAGTCAACTGAATACGAAATCTAAATTCTAAATGCACTAGTACACTAGTGCACCGCTTTAATAGTGGCATAGCTTTATTTATATACTGTTTCAGGTAACTACGTGGAGCGCATCTGATAGCGCGAGGTGTCGCTCTTGCGCCGCCTGCGTCGCGTCGCGCTGTGCGCCCGACGCGCGCGCCGCGCACGCTAACGACACGCACACACATCGCACCGATCTGTACACATGGATAGCGTAACCCGGTGTTAACACACAGCTTCGTTACTACCTAATAACTCACAGCTTTAAAGTACTCTTACTATTGTAAACTACAAAATACTTTGTATAATTACGCTACCCATTGTAGTACAGATGAGTGAAATACTGTGAGGCAGACACCAGATTATAACGGAACGTTTATACACTATTGTTTGCCTATTTCGTTTGATTATGAATATTCATTTATGGTATTTACGCCACTTCAATTATGCGACGTTTTTTAAATAATTCTTATTTAAATTAAATAATGGATGTAGTAGATTGTAATTAAGAAAGTTAATTAAATCTAAACGTCATGTTATAAAACATTTCTGCTCTCTGCCTCGCATGAATATTACTTAAGTAGTGTATATTTATACATTGATGATCCTGTGCCTGATAAGTAAAGTAAGCATGTAAGCTTATTGAAAACCCATGTTAGATATTTATGTACTCAAAGTTACGCTTTAAAGTCATGTGATTTTGTTCAAAGCCAACACTGTTATGGCCTAGGCTTATAGATGTAAAATGTTACCAATACAAGTAACCATGACTTGATTTATATTTGAAATGTAACTTGTAATATAAAACTACATGTTTTGTCTTCCGAATTCCTTTTTCCTTATGAGATCCTAATTTTTAATGTGCATTCGACAATTTAAACCTGTTCTTAGTACTTACTCTTGCCGTATAATTATTAAGCTTATTTTATCATATTATAACATAACCAGTTCTCTACAAATTATATTTCTAAATACAAAATTCATCATAAATCATAAAAAAATCAATCATAAAAAAAACTTATCCCTATAATTTACTCGTTACTTCCAACGTAAAAGTTTACAAGGATTTCATGAGACAAATTTATTTAAATTCTTCTATATTTATAAACGTTTAAAATTTCCCAAAGTTATTTTACGTGCCCAAAGAATATTTTATTGATTAACAAGATGTTGTATAATTGTGTAAAAAAATTAAAAAAAACTTATTTACATGTAAACTTAGTAGATGTAGTTATTTATTAATGTGCTGGGTGTTGGCTCACCTTTTAAATGTGACATTTTAAGAGAGTGAAGCCGATTGTGTGTTTACTAACTTATTTGTTATTTTACTAACTGTACCGTTAACCAGTGCGAGGCAAACACAAAAAGTGATCAACACAGCCGATTTTCTATCCATTTGTATCTCTCCTACATTGTGTTCTTTGAATATAGAATAGAATTGATGTATAGCAAAAAACAAAAGTCAAACTTTGAGACGCTAAGCCTATACCTAGCAAAGTTTCGGCATTTTGTGGAATTGACCATATCTATTGGCAGTGGTATTTGTCATTAGTTACTGTAATGTAGATATTATATACACAATGTTTACACGTAAATACTCATATCCTAATATATTAATGTAGGGCGAGTAACTTTTTTGTAACGTTGGACAATACTATTTATATGCTTCATTCAAATTTATATAAGTATATTTCATAGTTATATTATAAAGTAACGGCTAATTGATAATAATTTTCAAATTCTTTCCATTTAATTCCAAATGACACTATAATGTCTAGTCATAAACCGATGTAATCGTTTGAAGACCTCCCATGGTAACCTTAAAGCTTTTATTTTTATTTTGCATTTTTAATATTCCATTTGACCAGCCTCTCGCCCTATTTACTTTTAACTAAACTTACTTAAGATCTTCTCGTTTTGTATCTGTTGTTGATTTATTTTGTTAATTTATTTTATCAGCACAAACGTTTTATTTGTTGCAACCTCGACATTGAAACATAACTGCTATTGTTTAATCATCACGTGAAATAATATAATCTTTCTTAATAACTGTGTTTTAATTCCCTGTTTACCGTTTACCAGACTTGTTATTCCAATATCAGACGATTAATGGCTCGATTGGTAGACTCGTACAAATAGGTACATACTGCGTGCAATAGAATTGGGCTCTCATCTCACCTCTCGCTCACACGGTACGGTACCGGAGCAGGATGGAGGACGGCAAGGTGACGCATCTGTGTAACCTCTACGCGGATGTTCATAATTTGAAAAAAATCAATAATGCATTTTGTTTCAACCCGGGATTTGAATCTGGGACCTCAAGAGCTGCTGAACATTTTTTTTTGCCACTACACTACAAAGCAGTTAACTAGAATATTAATCCAGTTATAGAAGTCAGTGGACTACAGATAGTAAAATAGACATAGACAGAGGAAAGGTATTTTCTCCGCCTACGAGAATAGGGCATTTCTCATTGCCATAGATGACACTAGAGCTGGTTGCTTAGCAACACAACAAGCAAACAATGCGTCATTTGTTGGTCCGCCGCGTGGGCGTTTATTTAAATAATTTGTATACGATCTGAAACTATTTCATTGCAATAATAACATACATTTTCTTTTATAATGGAGAGTGATTGGCGAGAGATATTGAGTTTATCTCAAAGTGAATTAAAAGATGTGGATAAAGATAAATTGAGTGAAAGTTTAGCTTGGATGGAGTCGGATGATATTGAACTCAATTTCACCGATTTAAAGACATTATTCAGACTGGCACAAGACATTTTAAAATACAAAAGTGAACAGGTAATGTTATTTAAGTTATCATTTTTATATAAAACTAGCTTCCGCCTGATGATTCGCTCGCGTGGATGTCGGACTTCAAAAATGGAGGAGACAGACTCGTCGTAGGCATCTCATGGAAAGAACGCTAGCTCGCCGAGTTATTATATTATGTTTATAAATTATTATATATTTTAATGTTATTATACATATTGTCTATACCTACATATAATAAAACAGGAAAATTTTAGTGTCTGTACATTCAATATATTTACTAAAAACTAATTGGGGGCGATTTTAAGGGCATTACATCGCTAAAACGCGAAAAAAGCCCTAGGTTCAAAGAAGTTTCTTGATGAATCCGTACATGTATTTATAGTTTAAAAAAATATATGTCATATTTCAATTAATCATTAATAAATTGTATTGTTTATATTTGTTTTAATAGGCCCAATTTTTTTAAAATAATTGATGTAAATTTTTTGGATATATTGCATTTTCTCTCGATAACGGCTTAATATTCCGACATGATATTTATGTTAAAAAACTTGTGATTAGTTATTTAACAATCCGTATTGTTTATTTTTTCTATTTCTTATCTTATTTTTAAATAAACATGAAAAATAAGAAATTTCACTATAACCCCACCAGAAGCACCCCCGCAATGGCCTTTGATGACAATTGGGAGATGTCATTTCAAAGTCGCTGCGGCGCTCGTGGCGAGTGGATGTACATGCATTTTTTCTTCAAAATAAATTAGAAAAGTTTTCAAATTCTTATGTTTATGAATGAAACAATATTTTAAATAATACCGATATAAATACGACGTAGAAATTATGTTTGTAAATATATGTAAAGTAGCTATCAATTTATTTTAGATTTTTAAACTTGTCATAGATTAAAATTAAGACCTGACACTAGTTGCGCTAGTATGGTAAAACTAATACTCTACAAAATTGACATCGACGCTGGGCCTTTACTTATAATTGTAGTATGGAAATTAAAAATCCGCCATATATTTTACAGGCAATAATAACAAGCAAGAGCTAGCTATAAACTATCTAGTTTATAGTTAGCTCTTGCTTGTTATTATTGCTGTTACAGCCTGAAGAAAATACCGTCGCAAAAAGTGTCCAGGCCATCTTACAGTGTCCATCAGTCCCGCTAATTGACAAACCAACCTGTTCACATTACACACATTTAGATTTAAAATAATAAAATATTAATTACTAGCTTCCGCCCGCAGCTTTCCCCAACGTGGATATTGAACTGCAAAAATATTATAGATATAAACATTCCTCTTGAATCACTCTATCTATTAAAAAAAAAACCCATTAAAATCGGGTACGTCATTTTAAAGATCTAAGCATACAGACACACAGACGGAGGAAATCGACTTTGTTTTATACTATGTAGAGATTACCCAAAATGTATCGATTTAATAATGTTTAATTATTTAAAACCTCTACCTTAAACTTAGACGAATGTTGAAAATCAAATCATCCTAACTATTTTTATTTCCGAGAACCTATAAGCGCCTACCTGATCATCATCAGAGGCACATTAAAATCATATAGTAGTACCTGTCAGCATGTAAACGAGCCTTGCCCATGAGCGATATCGTGCAACGAGTCCACTCTTATCTCCAATCCTGATCGAAATGCGAAGACAAATAAGCAGCAGATCACATAATAAACAGTGACTTCTAACATCTATTGACGTAGACAGGCCTAGAGAAACAGCAAACTAACCAAATGGTTTGTGCCTACCATTTGGTTAGACCCTCCGGCAATGGGCAACCCACAAACTGCTTGGATTTTTTATTTTTGCAGGTGAATATATTTACGTATGGTACCCGGGAGCCCAGGTGGTCCCTAGACGTATTTCAGACTCGACACTTAGTGTAATACCGACTAAAGCCCTGCGGTTGCCT
>LUGF01033756.1:168303-201051 GCA_001625245.1 Calycopis cecrops | reverse complement strand
CAAATACACAAGAATTTTTTGAATTTGAAAAATTATTTTTTTCTCCATATCCATATATGGAAAATATTTTCAAAAAATTTGAAAAACGAAAAAAAACTCGAACCGAAAAATTATTTTTCTATGTACAAATTTGAGCTATTTATTAATATTAACACTGTAATTACTCATTTAGCATATGATACTATGATACATTGATAAACAAAAAAAAAATTAATCTATCAAACATTAAGATTGCAAAATAAAATATCGGAAAATGGTTGTTAAAAATATTCAAGATAGGATTTAAAGGGAATTTTATCTAAAAAATGAGGATGTTACAATTTTTTTTTCGGTAAAAAAGCTGGTTTATTAAAGTTTTATAATATTTCTGTCATAAAAAAATCTCATACTACATACATGTTCTTCATAATATTTTTTAGTTCAATAATTTTTGTCTCTTGTTGTTGAACAAATACCATCAAGGTATTTGTTCGTCGTTTTCCGATTCTAGCAAATCTTGGAAATCTTCAAGACCATCACCGTCTTCGTTTCCAATATTATTTCCAGTCTGCATTATTTCTTTATCCACAATTTCATCCGAATCATTAAGTTCCTCGTAGGCTTTTTTTCTACATTAGAGCAGACGTCATAGTCTCAAATTTTTTGTATTTATTGTCGATTCTTTTCTTGCTGGAGATGACTAAACGGTTCAAAGCTGTTTTTTTTATTTCACACATCGGCTTATCATCTGCCTTATTGCAGATTATACAAACAGATTCATCCATACTGATAATCTAAAAAGACAAAATCAAATTAATAATGCCTTCACAGTTTTATCATAAGTATAATTAAATTTATTTGTGCAAAATAAATAAAATTATTATTTTTTAATCTTGTACTAAATTATTATTTGATTTTAATTTTGTAGGTTATGTTACGGTAAATACGCTATTTATGAGAGAAAATGTTACTATTTTTATCTTGGATCTGATTGATACAAATTAAAATACAAGTAATATTTACCTTCCTATGTAGATTCCAATAGTTTCATTTAAAGTAAATTTGTCATAATTTTCTAAAACAGCCTGCACGTGTATTTTTATAAATGATGTTGTTCACTGCTCTGTATCTTGTATACCTACTAGCAATACTAACGGTTCTTACAGCTGCTACGAAAGAAGAGGTATAGTAATAAGTCCGACCCTCCTAGTCCCTTCCCCACTTCTTTACGAAATATCTATTCATGGACTAAAATTTTATGAAGGTCACTCAGGTATATAAGTTATCTTCAAATAGTAATAAACAAGCATCTACGCATTTAATTTAAGGAAAATTTTACGACTTTCTTATAATATTGTAGATGTTTTATCAAATATACACATTATTAACTTAGTTGTTTGTTAATTATAGTAGTATCTTTAGATTGAAAATTTTTTTGTTTATCAATGTAACATAGAATCATACGCTAAATGAGTAATTACAGTGTCAATATTAATAAATAGCTCAAATTTGTACATAATGATAGAAAAATACTTTTTCGGTTCGAGTTTTTTTCGTTTTTTAAATTTTTTTAAAATATTTTCCATAGTGACGTGTATTTTTTATTACACTATCAGAAAGTAGAGATTCCAACGGATAAAAAGCCCACCAACTTTTCTAAAAAAGCTTATATTTTGACGCGTGAATTTTCGATTGAAAATTAGGGTGCTTTTTCGGTATTAAATAAAGATAAGGAGAAAAAAATAATTTTTCGAATTCAAAAAATTCTTGTGTTTGGTATATATAAAGGTAAGTTCTCACCGAATTTCATGAAAAAAAAATTTTTTTTGTAAAAGATAAAAATAAAAAACCAAAAACGTGGTTTTTTGAGTGTTTCGTGTGAATTTTGAGGTTACGAGAAAAAAGTGTAAATACAAAAGTTGTAGATCTTCTTATTACCTACAACTTTGCCATTTAACTTTTTTCCATAAGACTTGTAGTTTTGCCGGAAATCGAGATAAACCGATTTTAACCCTTAGAAACTCACCCTCTCCCACTTCCCGACCTCGAATCGACCGTAATTTATTTTTCCTTTCATTTTTGTAATATTCTCAACATTTTCTAATAGGTTTCATTCTACTACGATTTTTTTTGGTTTCACAAATTATCGACACTGGTCTATAACTGTAGGCACTTATAGTATACGTAGTTTCATTTAATGCCTCTCGGTTTTATCAATCTTGTATGTGTCTACAACAAAAAAAAACAAAACATCTTTATTCCCTATTGGTCTGGGCAGAGAGAACCACATACCGCGATCACTACCCACTTGTCTTGCTTTTTCCACCCTCATAACTGTCATCCTACAAACATGTTGATCGCCAACTCGTGGCGCCACGGGCCACCTTCGGTCAGTATCCGTGCAATCTGGTCACGGTACGTCAGTCTTCGTATTCTGCCATACCTACATCCTCGACCGACATAGGTACCTACAGGATTTTATATATACTTATTCTATTCGTATTGTATGTCTGTTTTGTTGACTTTTACAGAACATTAATTTTCTCATTTTTACACCGACACTTTTATGATACCTCTCTCATAAAAAAATAAGCAAATAATTACGAAGAGCAAGGCTGCCTGCCTTGCTCCTTGTATCGTATCGTCTTGAATTAGATAAACTGCTTATACCTTTGGATATAATATTTTTTACGCTATTAGATATAATATGTAAGTGAGTCTCAATGTACTAGTTACTACATATGTATAAAAGTATTATTATAAATTAATAGATGTATTTTTAAAATTTACTAGATATTCTTGGCAAAATAGAGAAAGAAAAATCTGATTTAACTATTGAAGTTGAAGCATTAAAAAAAGAATATGATGATATAGACTCTAAAAATGAGAAAGCGGAAGAAGATTATAAGTCCAAAATTCTCCATTATAAGGTTCGTTTAATAGAATAACATTACTTTGGTAGCGTTTAAATATTTATTTTATTTAATAATATCTGAATGACCAAGTGTTACTCTGTATTTTACCTTTGTTTTATAAAACACACATTGGAATTAAATGCATTTTTCATAGCTCCCAATAGCTCACAAAGGAATGGTTCCAGGACCGCTTGATTTTCCACCTTAGGTATTATTTAACCTTGGAGTTGACGAAATTTACATCCGTTTTCTAATTATATTGTAGGAGGTTTTCGAAAATAGAGAAAAAACGACAGTAGTATCGTACAGCATTACGCTAGCATGACCATGTAAGGTACCTTTCGCTAGCATGATAGGTACTGAAGAAGACTTTTCTTGAGGTTTGTAGTTTTCCGTGGCTCCTTGGTGAGAAGAAGGGTAACATATCTGCTCCATGCGCATGTTTATGTCCATTAGTAGTCATCAAGACTCTGACTGCCCGTTTGTCCCGTTCTACTATAAAAATTGGAAATTATTCTTCAGTTAAAAATTCTAAAGTTTAATTAGGATGAAAAGTACGTAGCAGAAAGCGGAACACTGCTAGGGTCATCTAGTAATAAAAAAGTGTGTGCTTTAGACCACACAACTGAAATAAAACTTAATTATTGATTTAATACAAAAATTCATTACCGTAGTTACAATGAGTACATGTCCTATGATATTTACTTTTTAAATACAAAAAAGTTTCGCTTAAAACGAATTTGAATTTGAATGACTACTTCCATTAGCCTCGCTCGATTAGTGATTTTTGTAACTCCCAGTGTCAAGCGCGCGTACAGAAGTTTTACTTAAAAAAAATATTAAAAAAAAAATCTCTTAGTTAAATATCACTGCGACAAACCATTTTTATTAATTGTCAAATTAAAATTAGTAGTAGATACAGTGTTACAATTTCAAAAGGGTATGTTTATAATTGTAGACTATACTGAAGTCACAAAAAAATGAAATTGAACAATTGACTGATGAAAATTTGGAACTTAAAGAAAATTTGCGTCAAGTATCGTCTGTGACTTTGCCTACAAATAAATCGTCTACGACTTCAAGAGTAAGTTTGTACTTTTGTTGTTTTGTTTTTACATTTTTTTTTTTCGATAAAATATTTTTTCTACGCAATTGATGTTGACCTTAAAATTGTATAGTATTTATAAGTTTAAATAAAACGACTGAAGAAACACAGCGTTGAAAGTCACGACTAATTGTAACAAATTATTCTATTTAAATAATTGAATTGACGATAAGGTCTTTGCTCGCTTATTTTATAGACTCAAAATAAATGTTTTATTTCTCTGTATCCATTATTTTAGGCTTATAGATTTTTACTTGGTATCTCATATATAATTAAGCTATGTAACTAAAAAATCCATCATCTATTATTATTTGTGGTAGAAAGAAGAATTTAACCAGGATAGGAAAAATAAACAGTTACAAGAGAAACTAATAGAAGCTTCAGAAGAAATTCTACGGTCTGCAAATTTAATAAAAACATTAAAAACCGAAAATAGACAGCTGAAAAATTTTGTTGATAAAGAGCCTTCAAATTTAGAAACGGAGAGTAAAAATGAAAGTGACGATGGCAAGGAACGAATTGTAATAAATAATCTTAATAGAAAAATTAAAACATTAACCGTAGCTTTACATGGCGCAGAAGAAATGGTATCTTTAAGAGAAGAGGAGGTACATAATTATTAATAAGATTGAATTGTTTTATTGTTTTTAACAGAAATTTAAAAGAACAGAATTAAATAAGTAAACCAATATAGTTAATATTGGTTTACTTATTTAATTCTGTTCACATATTGTAAAATATACAGCATATCAGTATTTAGCATCTTATCATTAAATAATCCTATACACAAGAATCTAAAATGCAAAACAATATAAATATCACCTTTATTAGAATATAAATTTTTAACTAGATCGCAGAAATCACATCACAATTGCAACTTCTACAAACCGAGGAGGGATTACAAGAACTTATAAAAGGAATCAAAAATAAAAAACGAGAACTCAAGATAAAAGACGAAGGTATAAAATCATTAGTCTGTGAAATTAATAATCTCAATCAATTTATAGATGATCTTCAGCTAGAAAATGTAGCGATGAGGTAATTTTATGTTGCAATTATTATTTTTATACCATAGAGGCAAAAATCGGAGCTTTTTAGTATCCACCGGCTCCATAAAACATCCTTGCTGCCAGGAATTTGGCTACTCCACCTGTGTTCTGAATCATTTTATCTCTCGTACACCCCAGAAAATGCAATAGCATAGAAAGTAAATGGAGCCGGCATAATCAATGCTCTGATAGGGATTGATTGATCAGAGTTCAGAACATGTGTAATACATATGTATTATAATCGAATGTATCAATGAGGTAATTATCTATATATTAATACGTGAAGCAAAAACTTTAGGTACATTTTTACGAAAATTGCGCCGACGGAGGAGTATGAAATTTGGCACACTTATAGTTTACGTGTTAGAGAAGTGCAGAACCTTAATATTATATTTTAATAATAATATTTATATATTAAAACTTTACATACACTACCATGCATTTGACACATTAATATATATTATATAGAGTCCGCGCCACGGCTGAAGTCTTCTGCCAAAATTGGAACTAAATCTGATGGGTATGCCAAATTGTTGGTTGTCAACAGTTTTTTCATTAGATAAGAGTTGCAAATGTATTCATATTTTCTAAATTAAAGGGCAAATTTAAAATTAAATAAAATAATCTGAAAATTATTTTTTTAAATATACCTTATATTAAATATTAATTTTCTTTTATCAATGATTGCGAAATGTCTGATGAACAGTCATATCGGCTTGTTTCAGTAGTATTTTTTGCAGATACGGCAAACATGTTTATTCTAAAATGGCAAAGATTAAAATAATTATATAGGCGACTGCCACATAAAGCCTAAGAAAATAACACATAAGTTTTAATATATGTTGGTAAGCTTTGTGCAATAAAAACATTATGGGGTATTTCGATATACGACTTTTAGCAACATTATATTTCGATACCGTAGCGCCGCGGCTAACGGACTTAAGTGGTGGCGTGGACTATACACGTAATTATTGATAAAGTTTCCGTGTCTTTTGTACCTAAGTATTGAAAATTCTACATAAATTGTTTATCTTAGTTACAATGTCATAACATGTCATAAGAATGGTAGTTAGTTTTTAATTACAAAAAAGTTACACTTACATCGAATATCGATCATCGCGAGTCCACTAGTTATAATAAACACATGTATATTTCAGGGAAAAATTAAATATACCAGCAACAAAAAAAATCTCAACTCAAGGTATTTTAAAGAAATATAATGATATGAAAAAAAATATTTCGAAACTCACAAAAAATTTAGAAAAATGTGAAAATGTTATAATTACGTTGCAATTGGATAATAGCGAAAAAGAATCAAAACTTGATAAAATGTCTCAAATATTAAAAGATTTAGGTTGGAATGAACAAAGCTTAAATAATATTTATAACAATAATGACGGTCAAATGTAAGTACCTGAAAAAATATTATGATATTTCATATTATCACCCCTGTTTCATGATGCTTTTTTATAAAATTTCATGTTGGTAATATAAATAGTAATTCAATGTTGTAAGTGTACAGTTATTAAAGTGCAAGGAAAGCATCTCACTTGGATAAATTACTATTTTTTTAAAATAAGTAGAAAGTACTGAAAGATATTATTTTTCTTTATTGCAGTATTTCTCGGGAAACCCTAATAGAAGAAAACGAAGGGCTAAGAAAAGGCTTAACAGAGATTTTGAATTTTCTTAAAGATAACAGTAAGTATCCTAATATTTTATAAATTATAGTAAGCCATTTACGACTTTCTTATGAATATTAATTTTAGGTGTAAGTACTTCAGGTACTTTAGCGCTTGAATGCCCAAGTCTAGATGCTTTGTTACAATCGATGGAAGCTCGTAAGTTAGCTGGTTGGTTTTCTCCACACATGAACACAATAATGGAACTAAGAACAGCGATAGGTGGGAGAGATGCTTTACTGACTGCTCTTCATGAATCAAGGTATTACGTTAATATAATTTGTAATATAGACTCTTTGCTCAACAAAGGGGCAGTCTGAGCCATTTGATGACTACCATTACACCTATTTACATTCTCTATTATATGAAGACACATTGCCCTCCTTCCATATCCAGTGGGTCACTCATAAACCAAACGCAACACGATACCATATCTTTAATTGTACCGCGGTGCCATGTAAGTGCCTAAAGATAACTGACCTATTGATATATCCTCGAGGAATTCGACTGCAATGCAGCTCGGCACTGCCTCATATAATATTGTATAATTTAAGAAAATTCAAGTTAGTAAAAATTGTATATTCCAGAAAAGAAACAAATGACTTAATACATCAACTAACTTCCCTCACTAATAAATCATCAGATCTTGAAAAACAATTAGCTGAATATAAATCAACAAATAAGGGACAAATAGAATTAAAAGATGAGATATGTGATACAAATGACATCAAATTTTGTGAAATAGGAACATGGATGTCAGAAAAAAACTTTGAAGAAGTCGATATTATAAATAAAAGTGATTTGGATAACCGAATAATAAAAGGAAATATTTTGTTTGAAAACCAACTCAAATACCTGTTACAACATTTTCAAAATAGGTTTACTTTGTTATATAATGAATTCAGTTCCATGGCTCTCAATATCACTGATCAAAAAAGTAAATGGTCACTAGAAGAAGAAAATTACAAGGCACAAATAGAATATTTAAAACAACAACTGCAAGAAAATGATGACGATCCATCTAGCGATCGTTCACCAGGTCTCATAAATGTTACAAGTCCATCATTCTTAGAACGACGATGTTCTTACTTAGAAGAAATGTACAAACAAATTAGAACATTTAATGAAAACGTAAGAAACGAATATTTAGAATGCAAAAAAGAGAATATTTTGCTAACCTCTGAATACGAAGTAAAGACACATAATTTGATACTATCAGTCATTAGATTAACTGATAAGTTACGCAATACTATCCCATTGAGTGTATTTATGAAACAAAATAAATATTTAAATGATCTATTATTAAAACATCGGCAAGTCATTGAGAATAATGCAAATAAATATATTGTGTCTGTAGACTTAGTAAAACGTTTAGATCGTGATAAGATGGATCTTTTCAGCCGGCTGTATCAAAAAATAAACGGAACTGGTACAAAATATCTTTTATAATAAAAATATTATTTTTATTTACACATTGTAAAACTATTGGTATTATTTATGATATTTCAGAAGATCCTGTGGAAAAATCATTAGACAGTAAACTGGCTACAATTGAACAAACAATTCTTCAGACTCAGATGAAGCAAGTACTTGTAGAGCTAGAAAATAGAAGTAAAGAAGTTGATGTGTTACGTGAGAAAATAAATGAACTACAAAATAGTCAAATGAAGTTACTGTAAGATCATCTATTTAACTCATTTTGTGTTAAAATATGCGTTAATGTTAACCTGCGTTAATTGGTACTTTATTACAGAGAAAAACTACAATTTTCTGAGACAAATAACAACGATCATCGCTTAAATGATTTAGTAAAAAATTTAGAACAGGAAAACGAATTTCATAAAGAAAAATGTCAGCACTTAAGTGCTCAATTAGAATTAGCACTGCTACAGGTAAACATAATATGATTATAGACATCGATTTTTCAATCTATTTTATTTAAATGGCAATGCTCTGATAAACAGAGTGACTGGTAAGTATTGCAAATTACCCAATTTGCAATACTTCACTAACGTATAGAACAATCGGTTCTAATTCAGAATATTTATTAAAATAAATACTTTTTTTACCAAAATATCCTACAAATTACTAAATACGTTGATATAGTAATAGCAATGGCACTTGGAGTTGTGTAACTGCAGAGTCACTGAAGCCATGCACTGCCACCCGCGACCACAACCCCGGAGTAACCACCTTTACCATCATACCTTTACAGTTTATCAAATGTAAACATTACCTATTAACACGTGACGAAGATTTATTGTCTGTTTAGATAAAGATGCCCGCTCGCGAAACACAACGGTCAACGCTACGATGACCATAATGTGCGATTTTATTCCCGTTTGCGTTTCTATGAGTTTTCTTTGAAACTATTTATCATGTATACACGGTGAAATTATGATGGTTCTCGAGCCGAAGCATATGAATTTGGAATATCTTATAGCACCAATGCAAACGGGTAAATCAATTGTAACGTCAATTATAAAAGAGTTTCAATTTTAATATTTCATTTTTATTCCTTCGAGTTGGTAATAGTACCTACTATTCTTCAAACGTGTATGAATGATTCTCCATAGCGCGGGGTGTATAAGCTGTTACATAACAACTGCACCTAAATTCCGACAGGCGGCGCGCGACGAACGTAAATACTAGATAGTTTCTGTTTTTCTTTCGTAGATACTTTATACTTTAAAACATGTTTTTTCATATCATAAGAGATAATTAACAGAATTTTATGTATTTCAGGCATATTTAAAAGTCGGATCTATCTACGAAATATTTAACTTAATTACTAAATTAACTTCTCTGTTCACTTGTTCTCAGTTCAATACACGCTTTATGCTATTGTTTTTAAAATTTTCAATGTACCTATCTCTATCACTTTTTAATTTATCAAATGTTTCCACTATCGCACTGCGTAGTTTCATCACGATTCTTAAACCACAAGAAAAACTCCAGAAGCGTTAAGTCTGGGTTCCTGGGACATAACCACATAGGCCAATACATAACACCCATAGCCGCCAGGCCATGGTCGAGGAACCGTTGGGTTGCAGACAATATGGTGCTTGTCGTGGGGACTTGAGGGCTTTCGATTTCACGTTGATGCAGAGCATTCAAGTGCTCCGGCTGGGAATACAAACGCCGGGCCTCTTGTAAATTGTAATTGGCAATAGCATTCAACTATTGCTAAGTACTCTACGTTTGAGTTTTCATAATGACGCCTCATTTTCACGAAATAAACACAAAGTAAATACAATCATATCACAGGTGCCAACGCGCGGCGAGACTGGCGCCGGCCGGTGCGGTGCGGGTGGAGGGGCCGAGTCCAATGCTATGATTGGCTAAGTCGCGCGTTTGCCGTTTGCTAATTATGATTGGCCGAGATTTACTTGATGTGTAATTTATTAATGGTTCCATAGTAAAATAATGTAGCACCTACGATTTATTGCCCTTACTATGAGTTCTCACGTATTCAAACGCTAGCGATATAACTATCGACTTTAATAAAAAAAATGTTAATTTAATAAATTAATATATATATACATAAGTTCTGTTATTGATGTAGAACTCAAAATTTTCTTTTCGAGAACGACTTTAATTTCACACTGTATATATTAGTACATATTTTTTTCAACACTACTTACTAAAATATACAATATCTATGAGTGTTGAAAATGTCTCACCAGTCATCCTGTACTGTATATATGCAATGATATCACTCCAACCTGGGAGCTATTTATATTTCTCGTATTTATTTGCAGTTACGATCAAACGAACAAAATGTGACGAGTAATGAAATAGAATTAAACATGCTGAGACATCAAATCTTAGATCTACAGTCCAATGGAAATAACAATACAATAATCGCAAGGTTATATTTTGTAATATTAATGTTATAAGTCGAGTGAATACTGTATACGCAGGCCTATAGGAAGCAATAGTCATGAAATCTAAGTTGGATACAAGAAGAAGACAAAGATTTTTCTTAGTAGTAGTTGGCTGAAAACTAAACTAATGGTCATCAGTTTATTTAGATACTCCTAATACAAATTTTATTAGAATTATATCACTATTTATATTACATAGAGGGTATAATTTTTAAATAAAATACAACTTTTTTAGGCCATAGACATCTACACAGAGCTTATACAAGGTTGATACAAGAGAGGCATTGAATTAAACCACATATACTATAACTACAGTTAATCCGAAACTTTTAAAAATAAGTTTACGACGAGTATACGAAAATACTTTTTTCAAACAAGTTAAACAGCGAAAAAACATATACATACTTTGTATCGGCTCGTACAGCAAACGGCAACCTCGTATGGGGTGAATGGCCCCAGCCGGTCATAGTCGGCGGTCAGCTGTGATACAGCGTGAACAAAGTGGGAAAAAACTAAAAATTCCTGTGGCTAATTTATTGCTCAGATTGATTTGATTTTTGTTGTGTAGCCTGGAAATAATATACTAAATATGTGGTTTCATTTAATGTCTCTCGCTTGTATCAACCTTGTATACATGCGTTGCACTCCTTGATCATGCCGGCCCAATTCAGCTACATGCATGCATGCGGCGGTACACTACCTCTTCTTAAATTTGTATAACCTTTTTTTCTATTTGAATGTTCGAGAAAAAATTAAGGTACGATTTAGTGGCGTGATAGTTGAAAGAAAGCTTAAATTAGCTTTCTGATTATAAATTATAAATTTATAAACAGAAAACTTGTAATCGGTATATGGTTCTAAATTTCCTACTTCTCTTTAAGTATATTTCTTTATAGTAGATAATCGACAATACTATTTACAGACTAAGTGGGGAAATTCTATTAGCTCAACTTCAAACTTCGGAAAGTCTTCAAAAAATCGATATTTTAAAGATTAATTTAAACAAAGAAAAAGAACTTCGTGCCGATATAGAAAACCAACTTTTAAATTATCAAAAGATATTAGAATCAAATACCATAAAATATGAAAATAAAATAAGGTAAATCTCTTTCTTACTTTGCATTTATATCAAGAAATTATTTATTTTTTATTGAAATATATTGTTTCATAGAACTTTGTACGACGAAATAAATTTACTGTGTGAACAATACCAAGGAAACTTACCTTTGATATCAATTGAAAATTTTTATTTCGCACTTGAAGATATAAATCACAAACAATATGCTGTAAACGAAAAATTAAATGAAATAGAAGATTTGAGATCAGATTTCATAACAAAAAATAGTGCTTACGAACAAATATTAGATATTTGCCGGCATAGTTGCTTGGAAGATGGAGAAAACTGTCCGCATAAGCTAAAATACTTATTAAAGGTAAAATATTATTAATATTTTCTTAAAATGTTTTTAACATTATACATCTTATTACATTTTTATTTTCTAAGGATACAATTCAATCATCTGAACTGGAATATCAAAAGGAAAAATTTAAAACTATCGAACAATCTTATGAAGCTCTGCTAGTAAAATATAACAATCTTCAAAAAAAGATGCATATGCTTAATCAGTCTTTTCAGACGATTCAAGTAAACAATGGAATGAATAGACATAGTTTACAACAAGAAGAACCAGATATTTTATTTCTAGAAAATATAAAATCTGACGACGACACTAGTGAAGGTACAAATAAAATAACTTAAATAGTAATTAGTATTTTTACAGACCTTGCAAAATCAATAATATTTTAATTTCTAGGGAATGTAACCTACACCATTTCAGAAAAAAAGAAAGTTAAAAATGATTGTAATAACAAAAACAAATGTCACAAATATACACCTGATGCCGATGATACAATACCTAAAGTTGGAAAAAATAGTGAAAATACTGTAAAAAGTAAATTAATCGATAAGGGGATTCAGGTATTTAAAAGAACCAGTACAAAGGAAGTCCAAACTGATAGTGACAAGAATGTTACTGAGTTGACCTCTCGTATAAAGATGATAACATCTCAAAACAATATAATAGAAAAAAGTCTTATCGATTACCAAAAAATGGCTCAACAACAAGCAGAGGAGATACATTTGTTGAAAAAGGAAAGAGATGAACTCAACGAGAAGATTAAATATATTCGTGAGGAATGTAATCAAAAGAATAGCGTTAATGTAAACTTACAAACTGCCGTTCAGAATTTGAGAAAACAGCTCGACGATCTTAAAACAAGTCAGTTAGATGAACGTAAAAATTTCAAGTTAAAGGAAAATCAAACCTTTCATGAAAATCTTAAAAAAATAGATGCCGATAAAAACACAATTTTAACAGAGTATAAAGAACTGCTTAACACTGAACGAGAAAATTTCAAAAAATCTACTAAAGACTTTCAGGACAAAATATTTGACTTACAGAGCAAGTTAGACCAGTAAGATATTTTAATTCGTTTAACCATCCTTGGACTATCCATCATGATATTTTACCAGTTTAATCAAGATAAAAATATTCTTATCTGAAGTTGTTTATTTTTACGTAGTTTTATAAATCATGTATCTATTATTATAGGTGTGAAAGCCGTGAATACGCCTCCAGTGATAGTGTTTTTAGAGAAAACATAAATAAATATACATCGAAGATCGTTGAATTAGAGGATAAATGCTTTAAATTGGAAAGAACTTTAGAAGAAAATATTTCCGAATTGTTTGTATTTATTGTAATGTCTTTTATAGTCAATTAAAGTTGTGAAATATTGTTTATACGTTTACAATTTTTCATCGCTTTCACAGGAAATTGCACGAAGATGAACTGGATCGTTGGAAAAATTTAGCAACTGAACGGTTAGCCAAAATAGAACAGCTAAGTGTACATTCTAAGGATAGACATAGCCAAGAAGTGAGTAATTACTTTTTTTTTCTACTCTAGGAATAATTGTTTTTATTTATGAGACAGGGTCAAAGGAGCAGGTGGTTAATGACTATCGCCGACCATAGATAGGCGCAAAACTTTAAGGCGTCTTACTCTTTGAATGTTGAATATTTAATTTATTTCTTAATTATACTTTACACATGCGATGCCAAAAAAAATATCTATCTATCTATCTAAATGATAAATGTCTATTTATTTAAGGCTAAAAACGTATTATTAATTTTAAACAATCAATATTACTTAAATTCGATGTAAGGATAAGAAACTAGTTGAAATTATAAATTTTTGATTTAAAATATATCTTTTAAATATATTATCTTTACAAAACATTATATGTATAAGTATATGCCCCCTGCTCCGATACTTTATGTCTTATTCCCAGAGATAAATGTCCCTGTACTGTCCAGGAACGTTCATAAATACACAATGGAAATACTTAAAAGATAGCATAATTATAATATAAGTTACGCTTTATTGGCTGTACGTTTAAATTTGCGGTTAAAACAACAATACACATTCTCGTCAGATTCCTAACTGGTGGACAGAGAGAACCGGGTGTTACATATCATTATCCTTCCAAATTGTTTTTTTTTAAACTCAATGTTAAAAATAAAAATAGATTAGTCGTTAGTACATTATTCAGTGCGTCATGGAAACTGCCTGAGACTTTAAATGATTACTGTGTTTTATGTACCTATTAATATTATATGTCTAACATTGTAGATGGAATCCTACAAATTGGAAAATCAACATTGGATAACACAAGTAAGTGAAATACAACGTGACCAAATCGAACTGAGAAATAAATTAGCAGAACAGAAAACAATTCACCTTAAGCAGATATCCGAAAAAGATTCACATATTGAACAACTACGTTTCACATTAAATAATCTAAAGGTAAGAAAGAAATACTACTTATTTATTATAAGTACATATTGTAATGTATACATAATCTACTAGCTGCACACTACATTTTCAACCGTAAATCAAATTCGTGTAACTATAGTTAAAGGAAAAAATATAATGTCATCTATTTATATTAAAGGCAAAATTTACTGACTTATATATCAACGCACAGCCGAAACTACCTTACTGTACTTAAAAACTTAAATGTGTTTATAGTAGTCGTTTGAAATTAAAAAAGTAAAACCACATTTATATTATATTTATATAGTATTAGAATATGATAAATATTCCTTTTGAGTTCATCATTAAGTGCAATGGATGAATGAATGGTGGATGGTTTTTAAATAATCTCAATCATTTTGTTCATCATGATTATACCTTTATTCGTTCACTGGTAAAATCAAATTAATTTAAATGAGAAGAACCTCCTTCTCGATTGACGATATATCAAATTCCTTGGAAATTATATCGATACCGGACTGGTTACTGTGGACCACCACTACACCTATACTTAAACGAACTTAAAAGTGACTTCCACAACGAAACACACTATTGTCTTGTAAACTAAGTGTGTAAACTAAACTATGTAATACAAATTTAACCAATTATTTAATTTTAGGCGCAAATGACGAACATGCAAACCATGTTCTCATTGAGTGATCCTAATTTCGATTTATCAGCAATAGTTGAAGTGGAAGAGGCGAGTGACGGAACATATCAGCAAGATTCGGACAAACTAGAAATTAAATTCGAATCCACGACTGATTTAAATGATACAATGGAAGACCTTGTCAAAATACCAAGCAGTTCTTCACTGATTTGGTAAGTATTGTATTTTATATTTTAAAGAGTAACTCCACGTCTGATATTGTCTCTACCTTTATTGCTTGCTATTTGGCGTCGATCATACATTGTTTGTATTCTTCCATTCGAATAAAACACTTGAGATTTTCACGATAGGCAGGTTGGTTAGAATTCACAACGACTACTCACAGGTATGCCCAGATATATTAAAATTTACGATTTATAAAAGGACTTCAAAGGAAATATCATATTTTTAAAGGATGAAACAAATTTCAGGCAGGAACCATTAATTGAGCGGCTGCGCAGAGAAAAGCAACTGATAAGCAAACAGAACGCAATGCTGAGAAGACAAATAAAAGCTCTAGCTGGTAGAGAGAGGCGAGCTAGACTAGACGCGCAGAATCTTAAAAATCAAGTGTTTCGTATGTGAGTTCACTTGTAACAATTTATAATCTCTATACATTTATATAAAACTAGCTGTGCCCCGCGGTTTCACACGCGTTTAATTTCTAAGAAATCCATATAAACTTCAAGACCCTATTTCACTCCCTTAGACCCACCCGAAAAAATGTTCCTATGAGATGCCATGGGGTGATTTTCTATTTTCCATGGGATCGAAAAAAACGTGCGTGAAAACAACGCAGCTAGTAATAATATACATCTCATCTAAAGCACTTCCCACCTCTAATAGCAATTAAATGTGGTTTCTTTTATTTGAAGTAGTTTTGTGGAAAATCGGTATGTCACTACTATGCCAAAAATTAGTAACAAACGTGTTTTTTCGTGTTTCTTTTAATAACTCTGAAGAAATAGGATTAATTATAGAATTATTATGTAAGGATTATTACTTCAACCGAATCAAGCATAGACTATAAAAAATGCCCCTTACTCACTTCTACTTGTGTGAATAATAAAATATAACAAAAACAGGAATTATAGCAAGAATAAAAATAGATGTTTAAAATTGTAATTCTATGAATAGCACGACAAATGGCAGCAAAGTTCCTTCAGCTGAATGCGCTGCCCTTCAGAACAAGATCGCATCACTTCAGGCCCAGCTCGGCTCCATTCGACGAGAGAATCACTCCAATGTTGCGATTTGGGATAAATGGAAAAGGTTTTTAATTTTTTTTTATGGTATAGGGGGGCAAACGCACAGTCGGAGCCGACGAACCGACGCCTTAAGACATCCGCATAGAGGCTATACAGATGCGCTGAGGAGAAAGCTCCTCCCACCTCCATGGGCCACCGGCTACTTATAAACGCGACAGCACAGCTGTGACTTTACGACGGTCTTATGTAAGCGAGAGGTACCTCCTCGGTCGTGCCGTTCCGATTCGGCTGCATGCAAGCAAGCAGTATGGCACTACCTCTTACAAAAATATGAAATTGCTTGAAACAACGTCTTCTCAACGTCTTTTGACAACAAATTCTTAGGTAAATTTTATACCTTGAACTGACTGAAATCTCATTTTTTAGCATGAATGAACTAACAAGCAGTCGATGCGTTTTCATGACTATCGCCGCCCATAGACATTTGCATAACTGATAAGCGGATGCGTCGCTCTCCTTATCTCCTCCCCTCCAATGGGCCAACTGAAGCTCACATACTGCACGAAACTTGACAGCATAGTCATCACTTTATGGCAGTATCATGTCAGCGAGAGGTACCTCCTGGTCGTACCTATCAAACTCCTTCTCGATTACTACATTTAATATGTAGTATACAGGATGGATAAGAGCGAGAGGCATTAAATGAAACCACATATACTATAAGTGCCTACAGTCAATCCGCAACTGTTAAAAAAACGTTTACGATGAGTATACGAAAATACTTTTTACAAACAAGTTAAATAGCGAAAAAATGTCATCACTCTTTGTACCGGGCGCCTACAGCGAGCACGGGATGAATGACCCCGCCCGGCCATAGTCGGCGATCAGATGCAATACAGCCTGTACGAATTGAGAAAAAACTTTAAACTCCTGTGGCTAAACTATTGCTGCGATTGATCTGGTAGCCTGGAAATTATACACTGAATATGTGGTTTCATTTTTTTTCTCCTTTTATCAACCTCTCGCTTTTATCAACCTTGTATATTGTTTCGTTAGTACAAAAACGTATATGCATACGCATGGATGAAAAAAGGAAGTACTCAGGTTATCACTAATGAATAGATTGTCAACAACCACGCCTTGTCACCCGAGGTCAAACTTCAAAATCCTTAATAAAACAAAAGCAGGTTTTATTTGTTTTGACGTCATCATTGTATACAGATCTGAGCAGGCCTGTGAACGGTGGCAAGTCAAATACGAAGATAAATGCCTTGAAGTGAAGAAACTAGAGGCTAGTCTAAGTCTGGCCAAGTCGGCGGTGAGTAGGCTGGAGAAGGAAAAACGTATACTCATGTCGAGGTTGAGTGAAACGAATCGTAAGTATAATAAAAAACTTAATATGTAATAAAAAAACTATACAAACAGCTGATAATGTTGATTTTTTATAGTAGGTAAATGAGGAAGATGATCGGGGCATTCTAGTTACTAACGCCGCCTTTAAAAATCTGCATAATTGTTATGCAGACGTAGTGACCATGCAGATAGGCACAAATCACAGGAAACGTGACAGCATTGGTGTTACTTTATGTGGGTGAGCGAGAAGTGCCGCTTATGTCAGCCCCTTTTAACAATCTAAATCTTTTAAACTTCATGTTAGATTCGGATATCTGTAGTGAATAGTGATAACTAACAAGGCTTCGTTTATCTTTAGGAAAATTAATGATATTGATTGAAAGTTTGATTCGTTGCTATTGATTTTGGTATATCGGTAAACGTTAAAGTATGTAAATTGTAATACAGAAAATTATCAATATGGAATATCAGAAGGAAGGAATGTAGACGAAAAGCAGGACGACGAGAAAGCGGAAAAGCTGCAGCTATCGTTTAGTCAGGCGAGCAACTTACCGCCGGTGTCCACACAGAGTCTGCTTACGCGAATTGCAGCGCAACAACGAAGAATAGTGGCGCTAGAAATGGCTGAAAGGGTTTGTAATTATAATTTATGTAGTGTTCATGATTCATTGTTAGGTAATATTTAAATTACTAGCTGCGAACCCGCGGCTTCACCCGCATAAGTTTCGATCCCGAGGAAATATCGAGATAATACGTAGCCTATTTGTTGACCTGACCTGTTAGTAATATTCATGCAAAATTTGAAGTAAATCCATGCAGTAAGTACTTTTTGAGTTTAACCCTTACAAACAGACATTCTGAACAGACAAAAATTCTAAAAACAATATTTTTGGTCTCGATATCGACTGTAGATCACGCCCCAAGTATTCTTTTAAAAAATATTCAATGTACAGTTTTGACTTTCTTACGATTTTATTATATGTATAGATTATAAATTATCTGATCAATTTTTTTCAAATATAATTGTTAAAAAATGTTTTTTTTTTCTATTCTTATTTGAATATCATTGCATTTACGATGAAACTTACCAGATATGAAGGGAAATATAAATATTAATATCATGTATTTATATATTGCTGCTTACTGCATTGTTTGTGTAATAAACGTACTTAATTGAATTGTTTCTTATAGGGAAATGAACCTTTAGTACAAGAATATGAAAAATCATTAGCAGAAATAACGTCACTAAAGGGACAAGTTCTGAAGCTGGAGTCAACTTTGTTGGAGGCACAAATACGCACCCCGATCACGTCCACAACTAACCATGAGCCTGAACTTAAATATTGGAAAAAGTAATTATTTTTAATTATATTACAAATATTATTGCCAGTTTTTTTATTAAAATTATATGACTAGAAATTCCTTCCAATTTTAGTTACGCTAGAAGAGATTAGTGTGTTATATTATACATTCTACTTATATATTTTTATATTTTTTGACTATTCGCCAATAGCTAAAAAACCGACCAAGTGCGAGTCGGACTCGCACACGACCAACGAAAAGTCTCGGCGACATTTTTTATTCACAATTCGAATAGTGGTTTACAGAATACATCAACCTACAAAGTTTCAACGACGAAGGCCTTATAGTTTCGGAGAAAAATGGCTGTAACATACGGACGGAGGGACGGACGGACAGACAGACATGACGAATATATAAGGGTTCCGTTGTTTGCTATTTGGCTACTGAAAAGTCTCATTCAAAAATGTCTTACTTGGTTTTTGAAGTTTTAAAACAATCTAGGTATTTTAATTGTTAGCAGCTATTACTGTTCTTTTGTCTTGATGTTTTTTTCGTAGACTAGACCATAGACTAAACATATTAAAGTAAATTTTGTTATAAAAAACTTTCAAGATCTATGCTTAGCAGCCAAATTGGGCCGTCAAGACCAGGAGGTAACTCCCGCTGACATACTATCGCCTCCAAGTGGCAGATTTGCTGTCGCGTTTCATGCTGTATGTGTGGCGGCCCCATTACACGGGGTGAAGATAGCAATATGCACGAATATTAAAGAACCAAAACCTTTCTATTAAGTTAATGCTAATAACGGTCCCAAAATTAACGAAAAATATAAATTGTCACCATTTGTACAGTAATGTGTTGGCAAGCAAAAAATAATCATAATTTTAAAGCTGACAGTTAAGGGTTAGTAAAACAAAGGGTTATACGATAGAACAACGTGTCTTCGTTATTGAACAATAAGAAAAAATAAAATAAGTTTGCACGTCATGTAATCTCTCGTTTCGATGATAATAATTGGCCCTCTAGATCGTGATTTAACACAATTAGATTTATTTTTATGGGATTATTTGTAATCACAGATTCACAGCTCTATGTAAAGAAGCCCACAGCCACCTTTGCATTAATGTATGAGATACAAGGCTACATCAACAAAATTCAGCCACATTTATGCAAAATGATCATGAAAAATTTCGGCAAACGAGTGTGTAAGATGCAAAGCCGTGGAGGCTATTGGCCTAATGTAATATTCGATAAAAAACCCTACCCTATGAGCTTTATGATCCAATAAAAAGAAATCAATAAAAAGGCTAAAAACTGTGTTTTCGATTTAATTCAAATTTTGCGTTAATTTTGAGACATCAATTTTAAACTACAATTCTTTGCAGTTACTGTGACATGCTAAAAGAGGAAAATATGCAACTGACGCTTCGACTTAACTCTTGTGAAAACGTTCCAACGACGACGCACCAACAACGACGGATCAACGACCTCGAGCAAACTGTTCTCACATTGCGAGGTAATATTATCGTTAATTTGGCCTAAATAGCTTAAATAATATGACATCTCCATGAAGCATTTCTTTATAGCATTGGGGGCAAACGAGAAATTAGAGCCATTTTCATGACTACCGACGCCCATAGACATCCGTATAGATGATATACAGATGCGTTGCCCTCCTTCCTCCTCCTCCCTCCGTAGGCCACAGGCTACTTACACACCGTGCGAAACGCGACAGAAAGCTGTCACTTACGCCGCGCCCTCGTGTACACGAGAGGTACCTTCCCGGTCGTGCCGGCCCAATTCGGCTACATGCATGTATGCATGCATGTATTTTTGTAAGAGGTAGTGCCACACTGCATGCTTGCATGCAGCCGAATTGGGCCGGCACGACCGGGGAGGTACCTCTCGCTTACACGAGACCAGCGTGAAGTGACAGCTGTGCTGTCGCGTTTCGTGCGGTGTGTAAGTAGCCGGTGGCCCATGGAGGTGCGAGTAGAATAGAGGGCAGCGCATCTGTATAGCCTCTATAGTCTATGCGGATGTCTATGGGCGTCGGTAGTCACGAAAATGGCTCCGACTGCTCGTTTGCCCCCCTATATCATAAAATAAAAAAAAATGCAGTGTGCCACTACCTCTTACTAAAATAGCATACAAATTGCAATATCTGCTATATTGCAAAAGTAGTACCTAGGTACTATTTTTGCCAATATGGCAGATACAGTAGATATATTAAAAGTCGACTGTACGATTCAAAATTCTTTATTTTTTATTCGTATTTACTTTTCAGCTTGATTTTTTGTCAACCAGCCAATAAATCTATGTATGCATGGATAAACATAAACGAAAACACCGTCGTCCGCCGTCGAGACTTAACTTTGTGGACTATTACCAAATCAGTTCATTGTTGAGTCAGCATTCAGCTCAGTTTTTTTCTGCTATCTGCCTAGATTTACCTGGTGTACTTATTTATTGTTTTTTCTGCTAATTCTTCCTTCGATATTTTAGGCCTCGTGAGTAAGATGCAGTCGGGACAAATTTCTATGACTTCTTCACCGAGCAAGCGAGTGGATTGTAATCTAGTGGGCCGCATTCCTTCCGACAAGGTGAGACAAAGTATTTTTTTCTAAAATTATGTTCAAAATATTTTTGTTTTGCTCATGAAGTACTTTCTGCTTTATAAAGCAGCCTTGTATACAAGGGAACCACAAATAAAGAGACTAGAGGTTTAAGATCTTAGTAAGAGTAGGTAGGTAGTAGTAGGTAATAGGTAATGACATTAAATTGCAGTCAAATCGGGCCGGTACGATAAGTGTATGTATGTATGTATCTCTCGCTGATGATAAGTGATACCTACACTGTCGCGGTTCCTACAGTTTGCTTGTATCCGGTAGTTCATTCGTAGGTTGGTGTGATGGGCGGCAACACATCTGCATAACCGTCAAGTGGGTATTAATGGGCTTCGATATTCATAAAGTGGCTATGATTTGCCGTTTTTTTATGGTATAGGGGGCAAACGGGCATTCGGAGCCATTTTCATGACCACTGACGCCCATAGACATTCGCATAGAGGCTATACAGATACACTGCACTCCTTTCTCCTCCCACCTCCATGGGCCATTTTTCATCGTTTGTCCCCATTCTATAAAAAAACGATTACTTCGTGCTACACGGACGCGGTAAGTTGGGACCTGGCAAGAATGCGAAGAATGCTCTGTAGCCCCGCACTTCCGGTAGTGCGGGGCTAGAGAGCGGGAAGTGGAATTTTTGCCAGGTCCCAACTTACCGCGTCCGTGTTAGGTTACTGTTCTTACTTCGAGTCGCTTTACTAAGTTTATATCAGAAACCTAACAGCGACGGAGAACCGGTACCCTCAATAACTTACATCTAACATTTACTTACAACTTTACAGATACGTAATCAAATAGAGACATATCGTGTTGAGATAGCCAACCTGAAACAAACAATACAAGAAAAGGATCTCTTACTCGAGAGATCGAAAGAAATGTTAAAGATTGCAGCTGAAAGAGAAGAGGAGCTATTGAGGGAGGTGAGCTTTATACCTTACCTACCTACCTTTATTATACCTTTAGGCGCAATACACTTGTACTTGACTTGTAATAAGTGAAGCCGCCAACTAGACCGCCGACTAAAAGTTGCAAACATATGTCGGCGGCCCGGCGCGGCGGGCTCAATGTGTATTGCGGCTTATTTGTACATTACTAGTTTTTTCCCACGGTTTCGGTAAGGACCGAACCGACCGGATAGTTAATAATGTTTTCCCCCTATTTCTAAGGGGATGAAATTTTAAAAATCCTAACTCAGAATCCTTCGCGAGCTAGTTCCCAACATACTTTGCTCAAGATCATCAAATGATATGTATATTCTACGATTCCATATAAGACATACATTCATTTTTATGGTTGCGCAGGGCGAGTTGTTTAAATTATTCTGTATATTATCTTTTCATTTAAAACCCTAAAACGTTTTAAATCCTAAAAACTTGTTTTTAATAACAGGTAGTGCCACGCTGCAGTACAGCCTAATGGAATCGGTAAGACTGAGGAGGTACCTCTCACTTACACGTAAAGTGACAGCTGTGCTTTCGCGTTTCGTGTAGTGTGTAAATATCCGGGATCAAATTGAGAGGAAAGAGGACAAAGCATCAATTTATGGGCATCAATAATGCGAATGTCCATTGGCGTCGGTAGTCGTGAAAATGGCTCCGACTGCTATACTATAAAACCTTTTATTATAAAAAACATAGAAATAGCATCTAGATGATAATACTTACTTATTTTCAGAACTCACTCCTGGACCAACAGCTGCAAATGATGAGCGAGAACAGAAGCGGATTTTTGTCAGCTTAAATTTCACAAACATATTCTTTCATTTAACTTACTGTGTGCATCTTTCTTCCGTTTAAGACTTAACATTAAGAGCAAATAAACCATTTTTATGATCTCATCTGTTATTATTTTGCCTGCCTCGTGGTCTAGTGGTAAGCGTGTTCAACCACAGACGTGAGGTCCTGGGTGCGAATCCCGGTTCGGACCAAAAATTGTTATTGAGATTTTTCAATTTCTAATAACAGTCCGGAGTCAGGAAGTTGGCGTTTATACACCCCCGTGCCTCGGAGAGCACGTTAAGCCGTCGATCCTGCGCCTGATTTCTCGCCGGTCGTGTCGGATTGCCGTCCCATCGGAATATGAGAGTGAGGGAATAGAGTTTGTGTCTGCGCGCACACTTGTGCACTATATGTCCTGCGCATCTGGCTCGTCTCTATGGGGACGGCCGCCGTAGCCGAAATCGGCTAGGAGGACATTATATTGTTATTATTTTCCTAGTTTTTTAGTAAGAGGTAGTGCCACGCTGCATGCATGCATTCAGCTGAATTGGTCCGGCCCTTGGTGCTGTCGCGTTTCGTGTGGTGTGTAAGTAGCCGGTGGCCCATGGAGGAGGGAGGAGAATGAAGGGCAACGCATCTGTATAGCCTCTGTGCGGATGTTAATGGGCGTCGGTAGTCATGAAAATGCCCCCAACTGTTTATTTGCCCTTTTGCTATAAAAAAAAACATTTTTCTAGTTTCTTTAGTCATAGTCGTGGTATAATCTATCACAAAAGTTGAGTGGGTAGCTCGTGTCGGTTGGTTTATGGGCATCATCATCAACAGCCGGAGTGCGTCCGTTCGGAGATCCGCAAAAGAACGAGGGTAACCCACGTAGCTCAGAGAGTCAATTTGCTGAAGTGGCAATGGACGGACATAACTCGAAATACCGACAACCGCTGGCGGAGAAAGGTTTGCGAGTGACGGCCAAGCACAGGAATACGGAGTGTCCCCCAACCGACGACTTCTTCAAGATGGCGGGCAGCCGCAGGCCGCTGCAAGTGGCTCGTGGCCGATAGTTGATAGTCCCTAAAAGGCCTCGCCTGATACCCCACATGCCGACACATTGCAGATGTGTCGTGAATATCTCGTGATCTGTATAAAAGAACTATGGTTTACTGCTGTATTACTAGTATCTTCAAATAGCAGGAGTTTTTCACAAAAAAATACACAAATTGAGTTTATTGTTTCTTATCTACGTGATTGTGGTGCGACCTTTGCTCATCTCCTCCAGTGAGCCACGCCTTACTCACACACTGCACGAAACATTATACAATATTATAATATCCTACTAATATTATAAATGTGAAAATTTGTAAGGATGTTTGTTATTCCTTCACACAAAAACTACTTAACGGATTTTCATGAAACTTTACAGTTATATAGCTTTCATATCAGAATAACATAATAAGTTAAAATTTTGAATCATTTTTGAAGTACGAAATAACGCGGGCGAAGCCGCGGGCGAAGCCGCGGGCGAAGCCGCGGGCGGAAGCTAGTTATTAATACTATAAATGCGAAAGTTTGTATGTATTTTTGTTTGTTACTCCTTCACGCAAAAACTGCTGAACCGATTTTCATGAAATTTTGCACACACATAGAGAGTAACTTGGAAAAAATGTTTCTATGTGATGCCATGTGATGATTTTACACGATATCAAAATTTTACGCGGGTGAAACCGCGGGGCGCAGCTATATTATAAGAATGATATTTTGGTTCGTAAATATCTGTGCATGTTGCTCATAGCTGTTCTGCATGCATGAAATGCAGCAGCACTACCTTTAAATTATTTTTTATTTAACATATGTTCTGTATATTTTGTTACCCAATAATTCATACGTAGTCCTTTTCTAAATACTCGTAGATTTCCCTAAATAAGGTAACAGGTTGGTAACAGGGACGAATAGAAAGACAATATTTTTCAAATATATTATAATTTATGTGTATAAGCAATACAATATTACAACTATATATCCCGTAACAATTAATACTATTTAAGTATTTATCCATTTGTTGTGAGAAAGAGGAGAAGATTAGACAATACAATGTCTCAACTTTTCTCGTGTTCTCATCTCAGAGAAGAAATGGTAAGTACATAACAAACGTATATAATCCATAGTTGTAAAATACTATTTAGAATCAATTTTATTAAAAGATATTAAGGTACCTACTAACAAGCACCCTCCTCCTTTACAAAAGTTTCAATATTATGTAATAAAAATAAGGATCTATTTACTTATTCTAAAACGTACAACACCAATCTTATATAACACTGGCCGATTTTTGTCCAAGTAATTGTGGGACGATAGCTGCGCATAAAAACCGGTTATATGCTTTTTTATGCTATAGGGGGGCAAAGGAGTAATCGGAGCCACTTTTATTACTACCGACGCCCATAGGCATCCGCATAGAGGCTATACAGATGCGCTGCCCTCCTTTGTCCTCCCACCTCCATAGGCCACCGGTTACTTACACCTCCCCGGTCGTGACGGCCTAATTCGGCTGCATGTAAGCATGCAGAGCAGCACTACCTCTTACTACTGGGGCTCTAGCCATAGATGAGCAGAAAGATAAAGAAGAATTTTTATCCATAAAAAACAGTTAATTGGTCTATTCTTTAATCGACATTAAAAATTAAAAAAGGTTTCATATTTTTAGATGTTCATATTTATTATACTAACTAAATATAATGTACACTGTATCTGATATGAATAAGGATATAATATACACAAAGTTTTAAGATACACAAGATTTTTAGTTTGCTTTCCAGAAAAAACCTAAATGTGCTAATTATTCATATTTTGGGAATTGTATAATTAGCCATGTACCCCACATTAACGTTTTCAAATATTTTTTTGAGGTTTATGAAAATGGGCTATTTTCCAGTATTTATAATAAAAACTTATTGAATGTCATATTTAATTAATATGATTTTTAAAGACATTATGTAGAGGAATAATTTGTAAATAATCAATATTTTATTAAAATCTATTTTTAAAAATACACATTTTTATTCATAAGTCACGTGACACGAAACGACGCGAAATTGACGATGACGTAACACGTGCATGCTGATTCCGAACTCTACTGACAGTACCAGTTAATTACTTTAAAAGTAACTTACTTTTTTCTGTATTCTGTACTATGCACAATAAAGTATATTTCATTCATTCATTCATAGTACCAGTCACTGTCAAATTTCTAGCTCAACTCAACAACTAACAACAACAACAAAAAGTTCTAAATAGTAGGTAGGCAGTAATTTTCGGAACGCTAACAAAGCTAATAGTATGTCCCCAGTCGCCATTTTACTTAAAGAAGCTTTTTCCATGGTTTTATAAACTATGAATGTTTAATTTGAAAATTTGAGACAAATACTTATCAGACTGAAATAAAAACAAAAAATTGAATTAGTTCCTTGATCGCTGATAAACATTCTGGAGTGGTTTTTTAGCCTTGGAAAATAGCCGATTTCATTTTGCTTTATTAGTTAGCTTTAACTTCTCTGACACTTTTGATACATTACAATTAGTGGAGTAAAATAATGTTATAAATACTTACTAAACTAGTTAAGTTAATCCATTATATCTAGTCAACTAACATTCAGATTTTAGCGACCACAATATTGTCTTTTTATTACTTTTATTCTACATTGTATAATCTATATTCAACTATATACAAGGTTGATAAAAGCGAGATGCATTAAATGAAACCACAAATTTAGTGTATCATTTCCAGGTTTAGCCACAGAAATTTTTTAGTTTTTTTAGTTAAAAATAACTACGTACACCCTTTACCTTGTTTGAAAAAAATATTTTCGTATACTAATCGTACACATTTTTTAATAGTTTCGGATTAACTTTAGGCACTTACAGTGTATGTGGTAATGCCTCTCGCTTTTATCAACCTTGTATGTACACTGATCACATCACTAATATTTTCCTTACAAACCAATTCCAATTATAATACATTTTTTCGCACTACGTCTTTGTTATAGTGAGGAAATGAACAGTCGAAGCTTTCTATAACTACCGACGCCCACAGACATCCGCACAATTGTTTTGTAGACGTCAAATAAATATATATTTATTGAAAATTTACCAAAAATTTTATGAAAATGTAATGGCTGTGAAAAGCTTAACCTCTCGCTCACTTCATAGCACAGCAAAGTGATAACTATCCTGTGCTTTTTGCATAGGTTTGTGGTTTACGATAGACTAATTAAAGAAAGGCTAGCACGTCTGCATTACGATCATGCGGATGTCTGTGTAAGTCGGTAGTTATAAAATGTTCCGACTACACGTTTACCCAAACTTACAATAAAAAAGTACATATACATGTATTTTTTTTTCTGAATAATATAGGATATCTTTTTGATGTATTAAAATCACTTAAATATGATTACTACAAAAAAGTTTAAAATAAAAATGTAAAGAAAGTCTCTACAGCTTATGTTTATATATAATAATGCAAAAAAAAATATTATTAATGTTTTTTCACTATTTTGTCGATTTTCATAATAACTAATGTATTTTATTATATATCTATGTAAATATTCAACTAATATAAATAATAATTTACTACAAAAATAAAACATATTCAATAAGACATGATATGAAATAGCATACCTACTTTACATTCAAGGTATGATATTTATAATGTTTCACGCTAATCACATTAAGAAAAAATATGGGCAAGTGGAGATAGAGTGAGTGGAGACAATACGTAAATAAATAATTTTAAGATATTGTTTGTTTAGTATTTTGTACAACATGATATAAGTACAGAAAGTGAAGAAAACTCGAAATGTTTATAGTGTAGCTAGGATATAAGACGAGTATGATGATAGTGTATATTTGTGTACAAAAGTTTTTGGAAGAACACTGATTTATCACAGTTCGCTTTCTATTTTTACAAAAGTGGTTATCATGTCATAAGCCGCTGTAGGTGCATCATACAATAGTACAATTATTCACCGAGAGCAGGATAGTAAGAAATGCTCTTATGTAAGCCTCTACTAAGACCATGCCACGGGTATCCTAACAATATTTTTTCCTTTTATCAATTTTTTTTTTGTATTACCCATTACTATATAACCTTATATTATATGCACAAAACAAACATTTAAATTTGAGACAAACAAATTGCGCTGAAATTATATTTCAGTATCGATACAATAAAAAAATAAACAATAAAATTAACGGTAACCATATAAACCCATAAACACAAATTAGTACATACCTATGTGCCTACATTACATTGACACAATGTGCTAAGAAAAAATTGTATATTACGGGAATTAAGTACCTGCTACATTAATTGTATCCACATTTACATAACGCGCAGTGTGAGATATTGTACCTTACTGCCTTGTGGCAGACTGTACTTTCAAGATTGTATGTATTTTTTTATTAGTGCATTCAAGATTCATACTAAACAACAATTAGACTAAAGATAGTGTTAAGGATAACAACAACATACATCTTCATGCCATATCTCTTAAGGAGTGCCGTAAGTCACAATCCCTTACCTTGTCTTGCTTTCTTCACTTAAAATAAATATGCAAATTAATTAGATTAAAAATAGACAGAATACAGCTAGACTAAAATTTTGCTAAAGTTTTAGTTATCCAGTTAGTTTAGCTGTACTGTGTTCCCTTAAAATACCTATAATACTATAAGCTGGCAGCGGTAGTTAACTTCAAGGTAAAACTTTTAATTTTTACTTTAAATTATCTAAAATAATATTTGAAGAACCTCTATGTTGGCCGTGATTTAGTTTGGAATGTACAAGTCGCTTCGAATATAATTTAAGGGACAAACGAGCCGTCGCGCGTCGCAGCATTTATCTGACTACCGAAGCCCATGGACAATTGGACATTCGTGTGATTGTTACATGCGATGCCCTTCTCTCCCCCTCCCCTCCAATAAGCCACCGGCTACTTTCGAGCCGCATCAAACGACAGGCGGTATCGTGTGAGCGAGAGGTACCTCCCCGGTAGAGCCCGCCCAATTCCGGTACAATGTAGCAACAGTGAAGTTATTCTGGTTTGTGAGATGGCACAAAGTAATATTGTTATTGAGCATACATAGACAGATCAAATGCTGCTGTAGATTCACTAAAAAATAAAAAAGCCAAACGCGAAAAAAAACGATATAAAATAAAATAACAAGAATAATTAGTAGCAGCTGCATCTACTGTCAAGTTCAAAGTCCATTTTTAGAATCTTTATTCTTGGATTTTACATGGGCTCCTACTATTAAGCATCTGCTAACGAGTCCACTTTTTAGATTTGTATGCAATCGGGTTTTGTTTGTTAATTAATCTTTATTTTAGATTTTTAGTAAGGTTTAAAATCGAAAAAATCTTATTTTTTCATTTTATATAGAGAGTTCTTATGGTTGAAATTTATGAAACACGATAAAAGGCAATTACATCGTATAAAATTGAATTACAAAAAAAAATAATTAAACTATACTTAGTAATAACTGTTATGTTATTCTAGATTCTCTGGTAGATGGAGAAGTTCACTCTGAAAATAGAAATAAATATATTTTACATTAATTCGCGCTGCACGAACATGAAGACAGAACGATCTGTTTTATTGTTGGATAACATTTTTTTACTCTACGTGGTTAATCCGGCACTGCCATGCAATGGGCCAATTACTTTACCTTTTTATGGAATATTTAATATGTACCTACTTTCAAATAGAAGGCGTCATAGTAAAACTAGAATCCATATTCTTTTTATTACAGAGGACCCGCATGCTACTGTGGACCGATGAAGCTTAACAATGATATATCCCCTCACTAATACCTGATTTTAATATTATAAGTACAAGTCTAAAAACATTTTATTTGCAACAACATTGAAAAATAATCGGTGCATCTTCCCCAATCAATACCACACCAATACCCAATACTATTATGAAGTAGAAAAAAACGTAATATTATGAGAGTTAGGTACATGGTAGTGTAATTATTTAAATATTATCCAGAGCGATTAGTGTTTTTTTTGTCTTTTTCTTTTTTTATATTATTCAATGTTTTTTTAAGGGCTACAACACAAGGGACTTTTAGACGAGACGACCGGCGTCTTAGACGCTTTTCAGACGCTGAATGCAGCGACTAGACACGAGGAGAGGGGCGCACACTTCAAGACGTAAAACGCGGCGAGTTAGTCTCTAATGTATGTCAATTAATGTCTAATAACGTCTAAATACAGTCGCAACTGTCTCACGACTCTCTGCGACCGGTCGCCGCGTCTAAAAGTCGCGTGTGTGCTGTGGCTCTATCGGAGAGTAAAAGAAATTGAATAAAATCTAGTATCATTTAAACAACTAACGAAGCGCAGTGCAAAGGACACAGTCATAATAGCACAACAATATAAAACCATTGTTATTTTTCTAAAAATTTAATATACTTATTCAATATTATAAATAATAATAAATATACCAACCTGACAGCATTAGCAAGCCACAACTAGTCTAAGCGAGATGCGAGCGGAGTCAGTGCACAATGTATGTATCCATCTAGAAAAATAACTGATGAATTGATGAAGTGATAGAAGCGTGATAAACAACAAGTATATAGTAATAATTTAATTATATTAATTAAAATAAACAGAATAATATATTATGTATATAAAAAAAATATTTAAAAATCCCTCTCTTATTATAATGTATATTAATACATGTTAAAATAAAACTCAGTAAAATATTTTGAGAGACGTGTAAAGACATTTGAAATTCATAAAATATGTGCTTCTTTATGTGCTTATTTCGTGGCTAAGAAATTATTAGATATGGTAAATAATATAATACATAAGCAGATACCAATGTAGCATGAAATTTGTGCAGTTCTATCTATCCATCTTATCAAAGACGGTAACTACCTTCAGGAAGAGAGAAGATATTAATATATATGAATATTAATATCTTAGACTGATAATCCCTTAGATATGAAAGCGGTTAGGGCTTCTGCCGTAGTGCGGAAAAATAAAGAGAACAAAATAAAAAGAAATTAAAATTTTAATTAAAAGAAAATATCAAGAAACAGCTGTTATATGGACTAATGTATCTATACATGTTATTACATTAAATGAAAATAAAAAATTGGTTTCATATGTTTTGAAGTTATTGAATAAACGTGTAAGGTTTACTGGCTGGCCTCTAATCTCTATAACTTATTATTGTATATGTATGTTGTAATCTACAAAGTTTCCAAAACAAAGTTGGCGCAGTTATTTATATTACAGAAGTGATTTATCAACAGATTACGATAAGATACAGTGATGCTGCAATCCTGCAAACTACTGATACGCTGATAATTCTATTTGCGTATTACTAAGTATGTCATTGTGTTATATATTTAATACTACACAATGCCTTGTTATACGTAAATAAGAATATATAGTTTAAGCACACCTACATCAAAAGCTAGGCGATAACAAAAGAACTCAAGAAATCCGCTTGAATGGATTATATCGAATGATAGTGCCAATCAATAATATCCCTTTTAAATGGTGTTTGTGTGGTTTACGAGATAATTGTAAATTATAAGTAAAAGCAATACATACAAAACAAAATTACTTCTTTTTTGCGTTATATATAAATATATATTGGGTATTGCGCAAAGGTAGGAATATAATATATTGTGCGTAGCATATATATGTTCATCAAGTTCTAATTCATAAAGTATGGCCAAAAATCACAATCAAAATCGTAAAATACGACCCATTATAATAACCCAAAGATAGATAAAATATAAAGCCCAAACTAGCTCAGAATTTTGATTTGGGTTAGCTAATTGAAAATTCAAAATCAGCCTCTCCTTCACAGTACAAATATGTGCATGTGTGACTGCAACTAAAACTGAATACACATTAAAATCAGTCAACCCAAGATAGAAAAGAACACAACCAAAATATAAAGCCCAAACAAGCTCAGAATTTTGATTTGGATTATCCAAATGAAAATTCAAAATCACAATGCAAAGATGCATATTCTCTATAATACTGTGACTGCGTTTAAAACGGTACGCACATTAAAATCAGTCAAGCCCAAGCTAGAAAGGAACACAACGGAAATATTAAGCCCAAACAAGCAGCTTAGAATTTTGTTTTGGGTTAGCCAAATGAAATTTGGCTCTATATCGACTTCCGAACTTTACTGTTAATACTGATTCGTCAAATTTCCGCAGTATGAAATTGACAGCTATAAAAATTCTCAGCAGTGATTTTCGGAACGCATTCACTGTGACGTAAGAAGTAAGGTTCTGTACACACCTGCGTAGCGCTCTTGCGGCCGGCCCTCGCTCGCAGTTTGTTCGCGAGCGGCGGGGTGAAGAGCGCGG
>LUGF01033756.1:153390-163739 GCA_001625245.1 Calycopis cecrops | reverse complement strand
GAAAATCATGTCACTGAGTATACCACGGCGAGATCAGCGTAAAGTGACAGCTGTGCTGTCGCGTCTCGTGCCGTTTGTACCTAAGTAGCCGGTGGCCAATGGAGGTAGGAGGAGGAAGGAGGGCTTCGCATCTGTTTATCTCTATGCGGATGTCTATGGGCGTCGGTAGTCATGAAAATGGCTCTAACTGCTCGTTTACCCCAAAAAAAATACTCACCGGACTCGTCCACAGATACGATATCCTGTACAAGTAGAAGTAGTCGCCGGGGTTGGTGGCGGCCGGCGCGTCCAGTGTGAAGTTGTTGAGACACCCCGCCACGCTGACGGGCAGTTTGACCGCAGCAGGCCGGGGCTTGCCGAAGTTCATCCAGAGCGTAAACGCCATTCCCGTGAGAAGAGCGACAGAAGTGCCCTGGAAATTTAATCACTGTATAAGTATCTGTGTATGGAAGTGTGTGTGTGTGTGGAAGGAGAACTGTAATGGAATCCAGGATTGTCGTGCCAATGGAAGAAAGTATATAAGTATTTTAAGGCTCTGGTGTCGTCGTTGATATTTGATAGTTGTGTTTTTTTGTAATTTTAGAGACATTAAAAGATAAGTAGTGTAATTATATTGCAGCTAAATCGGTGCAACAGGGGGATATATAGATCACATATCACCATAAAAGTGATGGCTTGACGATTCATGACAGCCCTAGGAAATCATAGCATTAACGACAGGACCGCCTTAGTGATCGTTAGAAGTGCAATAGTATGATATGTAGATCTGGGTGTGACCCAGATCACACACACACACTACTTGGTCCAGCCCTGTGATGGGTATTGTAAAGTTATGTCAACGAAAATATATTTAAACTATTATTACAAAAATACTAGTATATAATATTTTTTTTGAAACGGGTTTCGTCGGTTTCGTCTACCAGTCCCTACCACTCCTCCTACTTCTGTGTCACCTGTATCATCAGCGGCAACCACAACAACCCTTACAGAGGAGGCTCGAGCTACCTCGCCTCTCATACAGATGAAGCTGCACTGGGCCTGCAGCCTGATAGCGTAGAGTCTACCTAAAAAAAAAAAAAAACAACAACCCTTTGATATGATGATCTCAGGAAGTCCGAGGAAAAAGGTTAAATTGACTTTTTTATTATTCTAAATATACTGGGCATAATCCGAACCCTCCATTGCTGGCATAACGGTCAGAGCATATGATACTATCAGCCATAGCCGTACACGTACCCCTTCGTTAGCGAACGTAGTGAACATTCCCAAGGTGAAGACTGCGAACATGGGTCCGCCCACCGCTCCGAAGATGGTGAGCGCTGCCTGCAGCACCCCGCCCATGTGCTCCGCGAGGAAGGCCAGCGCCAGGAACACCAGGCCGTACCCGCAGGCCGCCAGCTTCGTAAGCCAGGGTATGTACGAGTCCCTCACTTTAAACCACCTACACATACATAAAGGGTTATTACACTTGGAAATAAAATGAAAAGAAAATGTTTTTATTCAAAATCTTTATCTTAATACCTATGCATATTTCTTTTGTGCGTGTGTATATCACTGAACTCCTCCTAAAGGACGACCTATTTCGACGAAATTTTTTGGGTGTGTTGAATTTGAGAATGGTTCAGTTACCTGAACTCCTTTAACTCCGTTTAAACTTTGAACTTTTGTCCCGGCTTTTCTATCGCATCACATGGTAAAAAATTTGAACTTTCGCCATAGAGAGATAAAAAAAAATAATCTGGCTATGATATTGTAGGTACCTGCCCACGTAATCACTGAGCGTGACGGCGGCCAGCGCGTTGCACGAGGCGGAGATTGTGGACAGGGAGGCGCTGAATATACCGGCCACGAACAGGCCTGCCAGCCCCGGCACCGAGCCCATGGCCTCCACCACGTAGTACGGCATTATTTGATCCATCTTAAAAAAAAACATGTAAAAAACACGATAGTAACAAATGCAGGTGCTAATAACGCCGCTCTAAACATATTATGCAAAAGCTCGTTGACGGCGTTTTTTTTTTCTTTTTTTTTATAAGTTGTAGGTATCAGGGAATACATACGCTGGTAGAGTATTACACACTTTGGCTGTACGTATGACAAAAGTAGTTGCAAACCTCTTTGTACGTATTGGTGGAATCTCAACCATGTAGCGGTGTCTGTGCTCAGAGCGTCTGCTTGTCCTATTGTAGAAAGGTGTGGGTGGAATAAGTTCGTGTAGTTCGGAAGCATACTCTCCGAAATTTTTAAATACCTATGCTATTTTCTAGAGAATCACCAAGGATTGCCTTTATTATCCTGCTAAAATCCCTAATGGACTTCTTCGAGAGCCGTTATCGCCTCGCACGGGCTAAACCGGAGAGTTACGAGTGACTACTACGCCACTCAGTGGAGGAAGTACTGGGAGCCAGGTGGCATTCTTCCGTAAATGGATTGCCTACCACGACGTGTTAGTTAAAAAATATATTATTATAAAACCTTGCTCGGGGGAGCAATGCGAATGCGGGGATCCAATCCAATCAATGGAGCATCTACTCCAGTGCTCGCGGTGCCCAAGAACTTGCACATTCGAGGATCTGCTCGCTGCCAATGCTGCCGCTATAGATGTGGCACAGTACTGGGCACCTAAAATTTGATCAGCTGAACACTGACACGAGAAGAAAGAAAGAAAGAAAAGTTAAAAAAAACTACACAGGTTTGTTGATGGATTGCGGACTATCATTTACAAAAGGAACTCAGTTGAGGTGGGGTATGAGGTGTGACGAGAAATACCACTTGTAACCATAGCAACGCTGCTTACGCAGTTATATACCATCTAGGGTGGACAACGGTCATTGTAACCTTATACAATATAAAGTACACAATATTATTTCAATACACTCGTGGGAATACCCGTTATATTTCCTTCTATGAGTGATTGTTGTAAACAAGGATAAAATACATTCTATATATTAATTATAATCGTATTTTACACAGAGAAGAAATCTTAAGATTATTTAAATACAAATACCATTTCTGGCAGCATATTTAACAACAGCATTTGTTCTACACTTTTTATAATTTGCTATTTTACTTTTTCATACTACTAATTAAATTTTTCACCTGGGTGTCCTCTAGCTAGCTAAAAAGCTATCTATATCTAAGACCTTGCTGGTGTTTTAAAAATAGCCCTGTATATAACTATTTTCTGTAAAACAGACTACAGAGACTTATATTTATATGTCCTTTATATAAATAGAATACATCTGTACATGTGATGATCTTTATAAAAGTTGTTGCAGGTATCCTGTCACCGGACCTTACACATATTCGTTGGCAGATCATAAGAGCATTCTCCCGTAAGCAAAAATAAAGTATTTAGTGGATTTTTTTATAATCTTTAAAGTTATTTTTATGGGAATCTAAATAATGCGCACGTAAATGCGTAAAGTGCGCAAGTATGCATATTTTACATCCCAAAATAGTTAAATAATATTGTTTTATCTACACTAATGTTGTAACATTCTACTTATATTTTCAATACTTGACTTATAATAACTACTGTTATAGCTCTGACAGCAAAAAACTCAATTGACATGATGTTATAATATCCAAATCGATATCGTAAAATCTCATTATAACACTGTGTGAGAGCGAGAGGGAGAGAAAAAGTGGTGAGAGAGCCCTATGTCAAAATCCATAACAGCGCGCGCTCGCTCCTGATTGGCCCAGCGCGCGCTGCAGCTGCGCTCTCATTGGTTAGATTTTAATGACCACAAGTTCACTGCGACAATACATTATACGCCTGGATTTAATGTTTCGCAATGTTTTATTAATTGATTAATTGCATTAGTGAAGATAAAGCAGTGTATGCAACAAAAGCATACAACACGGGTATTAAAACACTCGTGTCACTATTTTGAAACTCGCGTTCGCTCGTTTCAAAAACTCACACTCGAATTTTAATACCCTTCATTATACGACAGTTGCATAAACCACTATTATTCAACCGTCAAGCACCACATACTTCGTTTTGTAATATTATGCTGTCAGCCAGATATCACGACAGGACAAGAACCTTCGCAAATATTTGCGACGGAACCAGATGAAAAGAACAAAGAGCAACTTAATAAATTTACTCACCGCTGATACTTTTTTACTCGCTAACGGATCGCAATCCCTGTAGACAGCGTACAAACTTAAGCCGCTTATACACGTGCAGACGCTCAGCACCGACAGCACAGGCCAACTCCACCACAGGCATTGCTGAGATCGCTCCAATGTGCTTACTGTCAGAAGGCGCTGGACCTAAAACAAATATTTAAACTATTTTTATCTACACTAATGTTGTAACATTCTACTTATGTTTTCAATACTTGACTTATAATAACTACTGTTATAGCTCAGCCAACAAAAAACTCTATTTAAGCAATTTGACATGATGTTATAATATCCAAATCGATATCGTAAAATCTTATTATAACACTGTTGAGAGCGAGAGAGACAGAGAGGTGAGAGAGCCTTATGTCAAAATCCTTAACAGCGCGCGCTCGCTCCTGATTGGCCCAGCGCGCGCTGCAGCTGCGCTGTCATTGGTTAGATTTTATTGCGACAAGTTCGCTGTGACAATACACGTAGGCATGAATTTAATGTTTCGCAATATTTTATTAATTGATTAATTGCATTAGTGAAGATAAAGTAGTGTATGCAACTGCATATAACACGGGTATTAAAACACTCGTGTTACTATTTTGAAACTCGCTCCGCTCGTTTCAAAAACTCACACTCGAGTTTTAACACCCTTCATTATACGACAGTTGCATAAACTACTATTAAAGTAGATGCATACATCCGCATAATAGTTACACAGATACGTTGCCATTTTACTCTTCTCCAAAGGGCATCGGAAACTAATTATATACATATTATTATTTCCAAATTTCAAAAACTTTTCTCTCATGAGTCATCATCATTTATCACAACATTCTACCATTTTTTTTAGACCACAGAGATGTATAACTTAGTCCATTAAACATTTTTCGTTTGATTTCTAAGTTCGAGGACGGACTTGAGTTATGATCGAAACCTAATAAGGCTTTAGCCTAAGTTTGTTGAAATTAAAAAATAAAAATCGACTCACTTGCGTATGATTAACGGCATACAGGGAAAGGTACGTGATCAGTCCTCCTATTATCAAAGACCACCAAGTATTCCTTTCCGTTGGATCGACGCTGATACTGAAATTATTAAATATTTTTTACTAACTGTTCCTTACGTCATTGCTTTTTTTTCTTATGTAATTACGTCATTTAAATACTGCAATAATGCGATAATAAAATTCGCAAATGAAATTTATGTTTTAATTAAAATTTAATATCAAACTGTTTAATACACTAGATGTAAAAAGTTAGAAATCAAGGTTTCAAACTGAGGAACATCACGACTTTCACGTTTGTTCAATAATCTGTAGTTACTTTACTGGTTTTAACACGATAAAATATTTCTTAAGGACTCGTGGCCACGGATGGTGTAACTCGGCCGAAACGTCGAGCAAAGGTTTTCGACAAAATATTCACATCATTCAACATTATTAACATTTTTATTTACTTACTACTTATCTATAAATTGGATTTGGAAGATAAATGTTATGCTAAAATATAAATAGAGCGGAGATAAATATCGTCTATGAAACTGAGATTTATCCCAAATATCAAACATATAGTTTGGTATTGTTTCGGACAACCTGTCTCTACCCTTAAAAGATTCTTCGATCTTTCACATCTAACTTATGCAACTAAAATGTGTTTTATGGAACAATTTGTATTTATTTACATGTTGATAGCCACAAATCACGGACAATATATTAATTCATAAATACTCTAAATTAATAATACTCTGTTCTTCCCCCTTTGATATGATCAACTTACTTTGACGAACTTACGACTTACTTTGAAAAATCTAATCTGCCGCCTTCCTTTGCGTGGATGAATATTTGTTCAAAACCACCTAACTGTACTGACGCGAAGACAACCACACTGAACACGGCTCCGAACATCAGAAGGGACTGCAGCAAATCGGTGAACAGCACTGCCTTCATGCCACCCAGAGTCGAGTAAAACGTACAAGCTAGTCCCACCACTAGTATCGAAATCAGTCTATCAAGACCCGTCACTGCTTCTAGAACTATCGCAGGCGCGTAGAGCACAATGCCGTTGTAGAGAATCATTTGAAGTGTGTACGTAAGCGACGCGAGCATTCTTATGTTTGGTCCGAATCTTAGCTCTAAATATTCGTAAGTACTTGTTTTCTGCAGTCCGAAGAATACTGGTAAGTACAGTCTGGAGGCAATGGGGGTCGCAATACCATAGGATATATTTATGACCACGAATTGCATCCCATAGTAATAGTTTTCAGCGGATACTCCGAGTAACGTGATGGCGGACATAAAAGACGCCATTAATGATACTGCAACTGGGAATATCGACATGTTGCGGTCTGCGAGGAGATACTCCTGTAAAAAACAGATATAATTATAGATATAGGTATATAAAATGGCTACAATTTACTACTAAGGTGGGAGATAAACCATCAACGAAATCGAAAAAGTAAAAAATATGTAAGTATTAGTATGATTGACAACAAGAAACAGCATATACAGACGTTCATTACTAAGTTCCATGCACAAACATATTCAATAGACAACTTAATAATATCAAGACTAATACTAAAGAAACAAAAATTATGGATAAATTCATATTATTTAAGGTAGGTACGTAGGACGCTACACGACTTTATGAAGCGACGATATACGTAAAGGTGTGGGTAAAAGTAGGCAAGGATAGCCGATGATGTTATGGGAGAGGCCTGTGTCCATGATGATGATACTTATGAAATGACTAGCTTTTATTATCACGTCATAATCGCACCGTCATGACTGGCGCAATCAATTTTATCGACTTTTCCATAGGTTTCTTAACTCTAATTACAAACTCAATTTAACGGTTAATCTATGGCACATACCTCATTAGTTTTTTGTTTCCCTCCGCTGAATCTGAAGTATAGACCTATGGCTACAGAAGCCACCATGGTGGCTGCCATTATGACATAGTCCCACACGCCGAATACGGAATGCACCATTTTGCCTAAAACAAGACACATACATAAACTAAGCAATAAATAAAACTTACCCGTTATTTTTAAATTACCCGTTTTCCCAAGGGAATAAAGCATTTTCTCGCAGTAAAAAGTGACCTATCAGGAATAATGTCGCTTTCTAATGTTAAAGAATTTCTCAAATTGGTCCAGCATCTAGTTTCGGAGCCTATTCAATACAAATAAACAAACAAATCTTTTCTCTTTATAATGTTTTAATTGATGCTTGCTAAATATTTAGTTTATGGCATAATAAAGATATAATGTATAACAAAAGTAAAGGCATAAAGCTTACGTATGGCAATGAGGAATAATTGTTTATCTTAAGAAAAATAAAAACCGGCCATATGCGTGTTGGTCTCACACATCGATGGTTCCGCACAGAAGAGAGGTATAGGTATCTACCGCGAGAGATGAGATGAACCATACAAGCAAAGATTTGCTTTCTTTTCTGAAGCTTCGTGATCTATAAGAGCTAATAAACTTATAGGAGTTGACAAACTTATATTTGCTTGTGGACAGATTTTGTATGAAACAAAATACACAAGTAGTTTTTTCAGTAATATAATTGTAATTTAATAGTTTTCGGATTTATTCCTATATATGTGTACATATGATACATTCTTATTTCTTAATCCTAATTCTAAGTCAACGAGAAATATCAAATAGAAAGAAATAGAATAGAAAGTACCCTAAAGGTTTTAGAAAAAGTTCGATTTCATACAAAATATGTGCATACATGGCAGTAAGTTTTTATTGTGTTATTTTAGAAGCTTGATTTTTTCAAGATAACATGCCTTAATATTTGACATAAATTTTAGCTTGATCCTTTCATGCCTTTCCGAAGAAAAAGTATAGACAGACGAACGGACAGACTTACAGAGAGACGAACATTTCAGACAGACAACAAAATGATCCTATAAGGGTTCCGTTTTTTCTGTTTGAGATACGGAACCCCAAAAAGAAGGCTTAAGCCTTATTACTCTTATCTGATTACTCTCCTACAGACGTCTCAAACTAACCGTGCGCATGAATATCGACTAAAGTGTGAATTTGTCAAGGTTTTAAAGATTACCTACTTGTTCATTATCATCAACTCGGTGAATGAAAAACTGATGAACACAAAGATGACATGACTTTTTGTTCCCTTATGGACCAACTTATTTTTGAAACTATACTTGACCTTTACGCACGCTACCCAGGAGCTCGGGTGGCTCAACCAGGTAAAGTGTCCGGCTTACAAACGGGGATGCACTATCGACTAAGCTCCTGCGGGTGCTTTCAGCCACTTTTATTGGATCTGCAGGCAATAGGATCCCTCCACCGACAGACTGGCCCCGGAGAGGCCAGATTTTTCCTCCTTGGGGACTGGCCGGCTGCCTTTGAACAGTCCCTACTACGAAGTGGAACCGTGCGATAGGGTTGGTTTCCCATCGTGACCCCTGGCCCCAGTAGGTTTAGTAGGAGGACGCCATCTTGTCCATGCCACGCCACCATGGATACATGGTCCGAAATTGGACCTGCCAGTTGTCTTATACACACCGCCATCTGCTCATTTAAAGGGACGGGCTAAGCCTATCCGGTATGGGTAGCTTCGGGTATCACAGAGGTATGCAAGCCCCCTAACGCGACAAGACGGCAGCATCTTCGTGGGGGAGAGCTGTCACTTTACGCCAGTGTCGTGTAATCGAGGGGTCCTCCCCGGTCGTGAAAACCCAAATCTGCGTGCAAGCAGAGTGCTACTGTCTCATACCCGGCTCAATTAGAGACTTTAAGTGTAGATCAAAGCACCTCAAAGAATATTTTGAACAATTAGAATTATTTACGCTAATCGTCGATTTTCAGAATAATTTGGTAGAACTATATTTTAATAATGTTAAAATGTCTTAATCTCCTTACCACTGCCGATTTGGCCTTTATCTATTAGAAATTAAAACAGCTGCTATAGCTGAAAAAACACAAAAAAAAATTAGAACCTAGATATAAAACTAGACTAATACCTATCTGGCGCATTCATGCATACTTAAGTAGAAAATTTTCCATTCAGATCTTAGCAATTAATTTTTAACTCACTTGATACTGTAATACCTAAAATTATTCCAAGTCTAAATAATTATTTCAATTGTTTACTTTAGCGGCATTAGGTGAGAAACATTATGAGTTGGCACCAGTAAACATGCTATACGTGCCTTTTTTTGTTGAGGCAGGGGAATACATTTACACAGACTTGGGGGAGAGGCCAGACTAAGAGCAGCTCAGCTTCACCGCAATTATGGCGGCTGAAGGCACCCGCAGGGGTTTTGTCGGTAGGGGCAACCCAATTCCCTAGTCCAACACTGTGACTGGTTGAGTCACCCGGCCTTCTGGGTTCCGGGTGAACCCGCACATCACTTCGCTCAATTGGTTGTAGAACTTCTCTTTGGCAGATTAAACCTTCGTCCTCGATGCTGGACCCTTGAAAAGCACATATAGCTATACTAGCGGACGCCCACAACTTCGTTTACGTGAATCCGTTTTTTTAACGCAGCCGGTTAAAAAGTAGTAGGTTAAAAGCGTTCCTCGCTGAATGGACTAACTAATACTGAAAGAATTTTTCAAATCGGACCAGTAGTTCCAGAGATTAGCGCGTTCAAACAAACAAACTCTTCACCTTATATTATTAGTATAGATTTAGCAAATCTTGTACGCCATCTAGACTTCCACCGGTGTTCGGGAAGTCTCTCCTCATTGCACGGACATTCCATGTCGCAAAACATATGTAAGTGGGGAGGATTTTATTTTTCTTAGAGTATTTGGCAGGTTATTGTTGCAGGCGAGCCGGTTTTCTAGTTTTGGCTAGTGTTCCGTACACCCCGGCGAAAAAACCGACGCCGAGGCGGATTAATACCTTACAGACCGAGAGGTCCTCAATTTATATAAGGTGGCGGTAACTGGTCAATGGATTTGCGATGGGTCCTCCCACTGTCAAGAGTGGCCCCTGGCGTCCGAACCAACGCCCAATTGCGAGGATTTATAACCGGTGACTGTGACTCCCTGTGTGTGTTTCCACCTAATGGTCGGGTGGGCGAAGTGCCCTCTCCACGAAAGCTGCTATGCCTGGGACACAAATAAGGCTACACGTGCTTGCCCAGCACACGTGTCACCCTCTCGACCTAGCTGGCGTGATCCACAGGAACGACAAGTCGATACGTGCGGCACCAGTTCAGTTGCAGGAATCTGCG
>LUGF01033756.1:99699-153379 GCA_001625245.1 Calycopis cecrops | reverse complement strand
AACGGAGATGCCATACCGGGTTTGTTTTCGGAGTTTTCCTTCTCCTGGACAGGCACAAAAATGTGTGATCGGTTTCTCCGGGTTATATTAAGGATCCAAGGTTTTGTCTGGAATCCTAATAACCCCGTAATTCATTCTATAGGCAGTCGATATAACTGCCTTTTTTCTAAATCAGCTCGACCTAATTTTTAAGGTTACGAATATATAGCACCAACGATCACACTTTGGTCCATGGACATACTAAATAGAAAAGAGTTGAAATCACTACATTTAAAAATGTCCTTAGAAAATCATGTAATTGTATATTTTTAATTCATTATAATAGCATTGAAGAGGTAGAAGTTAAGCCCTCTCATATCTATAAATATATATAAAATGTGTCTGTCTATGATTTTAAAATAACAAGAGTTTCAATTCAAGTTCAGTGTGCTATTTATAAAATATTCTTGGTATAACTGTCGTTAAAAGAACCGTTTTTATATTTATGTTTCCCTGACTGTCATTTTGTTTGTACGAGCTATCTCTGGGACGGATTTTGATAAAATTCATTGAAAAATGCTTTAAAAGGGCATGACATAAGCAGCATAGTTAATTTTTAAAAGTAGCAAGCAAACCCCAGATGAACGCGGGCGAAGCCGGGGTAGTTCGCTAGTATTATAATATGGAAGTAATTAGCATACAGTATACATTATTTCCGTTGCTACGCGACCGGTAACGGGAAGGTCACAGGTTAAAACCCCATCAAGGGCAGACATTTAAATACGAAGAACACCTACCAGGAATTGAAATTTTTAATGTAGTGTTAGTATCTTTGGATTCCTTAATACCTAGGTATCTTTTTTCTTGACGTCGTTCTGAATCTAATGAGATTAATGAACCTAAACTAATATTAGGATTCTTATCGGTTACCTACCTATTTAAATCTGATTTGAACTTTTCTTAAAAATATCTATACTTTGTTATAACTATCAAAGTTTGCGTGAATATTTGTTACTCAATGGCGCCAAAACCGAACGGATTTTGATGAAACTTAAAAATGTCATAATTTATGTACAGTCACGAGCAATAATATGTATACACTTTAGAACCCTGTCACAATAACTTTCTTTGACAAGTCAAAGCAATAATATGGAATTTTTAAATAATATAAATTATGACAAGGTACTAAAGTGTATACATATTATTTCTCGTGACTGTACCTACCAGAATGCCACACAGGCTATAGACATGAATATCCATTTCTGTAGCGCGATAACATAATAACAACGGAAGCTCTTGTTCCTAATCTTTTGGTTCTCAGAAATTTGTAAGTAGGTAGGTACCTATTGGTAAAAATGATTCTTTTCATCTAATTGCTTCATAAGAAGGGTTACGATTGTTGAATCTTCTCCAGAATTATACGAAATGATTAAAGAATGTTATCACTACTAATATTATAAATGTAAATGTAAGTTTGTTTGTTACTCTTTACGTCAAAACTGCTCCACCGATCATCATGAAACTTTATACACATTTTTTAGAGATATTAGGAAGGACATGTGATACTTATTAAATAAAAAAAAAATACGGACTTGAGCGAAACCGCGGGTCAAAGCTAGCGAGCTGTATGTAATAACGCATCACGCTACGACAAATAGGAGCCTAGTACTCGGTAATGCAGGTAAAATTGCGAGACACAGCCAGTAAGTATGTATATAGATTTTTATACCCATTTGTCTGGAGGTTGTCTGGAAGAAATTGCCCCCTAAGCGCCTTTCATGTGCATAAAATATCTCAAAGTTACTTAGTACTTAATATTTTATTATTTGTATATGATTTGTGTTAACAACAAAGTATGTTTCATTTCATTCATTTGTCCCTTGGAAAAAGTTTAAGATCCGCCGATGCTAGTGATTGTGAAAGAATTCGAAACGAATTAACAGACGTTCCACTCAAACGAACGCACTTGAATAATTGCTTCGTTTTTATTCCCAATATTCACTAAAGTTTAGCTTCGTTTCTAGACATTTCGCTAAAAAAAAACAAATGAAAGGCGAAAATGGTAAAAGAATCGATGCTTAATAGATCATCAGAGAAATAAAAGGATAAAAACCTTATACTAATTAATTATTAGTATAAGAATCTCGCCAACCTGATCCATGATAACATTCCATTGTTCAAAGTTAATTAAGATAATTTCGAGATACGTTAATATTGATTGAATGACTTTAAAGACACCGGGGCAGTGTATTTAAAGTGATTGGTCATCCCGCAATTGACTATTTAATAATCTTAATTACAACAACAAGATTGCTGGTCAATAGTGTCTGAGTTTGATGGTGTAATGTACGCGATATGTAGTGCAAGTTGATAGCGTTAAATTGGAATATTGAACCGAAATAATTCACTAGCTGAATACATATTCATTTTTATAGTCTAACAATGCAGTCCGACTCATTTTAGTGACTACCTACGCCCATAGACATCCGCATATAGATTATATAGGTATAAATGCTTTGCCCTCCTTCCTCCTCGCACCTCGGCCACCGGCTGGGCCACCGGCTGTGTGGCTGGCTGGCTGTCGCGTTTCGTGGGGTGTGTAAGTACACACCCCACGAAACACGAAAAAAGCACGCCTGTCACTTTACACCGATATCGGGTAGGCGAGAGGTACCTCCCCGTTCGTGCCGGCCCAATTCTGCTGCATGCAAACAAGCAGCGTGGCTGCCGATTACTTAAATTTCAGTTCTACCGCTTAGGTATATAATATATATCCTAATATATATCCTTTCTTAGCGGATGCCTACCTCGTAACATCTACCTGGATGCCAAATTTCAGCTTGATCCGTCCAGTGGTTTGGGCTGTGCGTTGATAGATGGCTATGTCACGTTTGAGTTTTATATATATAGATAAACCGTCTAGACCGTCGTGTTAAATAGTTGCTGAAACGCGTCTTTTTGAATAAATATGCTTGTTCAATAATTCAAATATAATTTCCGCCCAGCCAAATCCTAGACTAGCTTACTATAAGACAGTGTACAAGTGTGTACCCATGTTTACTCTCTAGACCATTCTTTCCCAAAGCGAGCGATAACGCCCCCTTGTGGGCGCTGGAGTCCTAGAGTGCGGCGCTAAGGGTCTTTGAATATATAGGTCTTTAAGGTGTAAAATAATTCTTTATTGCACACCAAAACAAAAAAAAATATTCTAACAATATAAATGAAAAAAGTAATAAATGCACAATAGGCGGCCTTATCGCTTTAAAGCGATTTCTTCCAGGCAACCATCACTTGAAAGATGAATAATTGCTTGGATTCATAGGCATGCAAACTTAACTATGATATTTAAATAACTAATTTTAATCAATAAGAACTTAATAAATTAATAATAAATAAGTATACAAAATCCATATTGTGGAAACTGGATATTAGCGAGAGAGAGAAAAAAAAGTAAAGAAAGAAAGAAGAAGACAACTGACAAGTCCAAAGTAAATAGTAATAAAATGACACATAACAGCGAGGACAATGTTAATGAAAATAGAAATAAACGTTTTAATATATAATAAAGCTGTAGATCTAATTTAAGGGTGCTAAGTATAGGAATTATTAAGAAAACTGTTGCAGTTGTAAATAATGGTCTTTTAATAGTGTTTTAAAAATATTTAAGTTTTTTGCTATTTTTATTTCTTTTGGCAAAGAATTCCATAACTTTACAGATTTAGCAGCAAAGGAATTCTGATAAAATTTTGTGTTTTGTACGGGTACATTTAAATTGTTTACAAAACGACTAGGCCTTGTATTACACTCCGCTGAAAAAGTAAACTTCTCTTTAAGGTAAGTGGGAGTCCTAGGGTCAAAGAGCACTTTGTACAATAAATGTAGTACATGAGTATTCCTGCGATCATTGATACTGAGCCATTGGAGAGACTCTCTGTATTCTTACTTACTTATGTGTACTTAATAACTAATAGGGGGCGATACAAAGTGACTGATTTTCAAAGTGGGCATTAGACGAAAAGTTTGGGATCTTGTGCTCTAGACCCCTGATCCAGAGAGAAATCAGGTGCAGGATCGATGTGGATCAACTTGCTTTACGCACACGGGTATATACTTCGCCGATTCAGAACTGTTATAGTTTATAAGAAATCAAGTACCCTATAATTATTTTTGTTTCTGTCCGAAACTATACCTACACACAAACACAGGGCAGTTTCGGATAAATACTGAATAATTATTTAGTTCTTGTAATTCCATGTAATTTTTAATTCTTTAAATAACAAAATTCAGCAGGCGCTATATGAAAGCTCAAATGTCTTGCTCTACATTGCAAGCACGGTCCTTGTTAGATCGAGTAATTAGGCTGACACGACGGGGCAGATATCTCACCCTCGCATGACACCAGCGTAAAGCTATGTGCTGTCGCGTTATGTACCTTCATACAATAATGTAGAGTTCTTATAGTTAATTATTTGGACTTTGACGCAGCCTTTATTTTAAACCCGAGATTTTACTAATCAAATGTAAGAGCAGAGCTTCGACGATAGACTATAATATAACGTATTCCGGCTATTTCCTACCTACTATTCCCAACTCTATTCCAACACTACTCTCTCACGAAACGCCACACGACAGCCATCGCACATCAGTATTAGGCTAGCTGATCACTGTACCCAGAAAGTTGCGTTTTAAAATATATACAATGCATCAATCAATCAAGTTTATAAAGTTTCAAACTTAAGTTTTCAATTGATTTGCCTATTATTTTTTTTAATATGTGTATTTAATATGTGTTAATATATACGCTTAAAAGGTTTTAAATCTAATATATAAAATTCTCGTGTCACAGTTTTCGTTGCCATACTCCTCCGAAACGGCTTGACCGATTCTCATGAAATTTTGTAAGCACATTGAGTAGGTCTAAGAATCGGCCAACATCTATTTTTCATCCCGATATTCCCACGGGATTGAAAGTTACGCGGGTGAAACCGCGGGACACAGCTAGCAATATATAGGTTTAAATTTTCTTTTAAACACGTCATATTCATAATCAAATTTTTAAATCTTTACTTGATTTTTTTTAATATACTCGTTGTAGACTCTTGCCATCATACGTGCGGTAAAATTATGATGCCTGAAGATTTATTTTCAGGGTTAAATTAAATTTAAAAATATTGGAGATAGAGTTCCAGGAGTCCCAGAATGATTAGTTAAAATGTATTTATTTTTCCTCGTTTTTTATTTATAACTTTTATGTGTTGATTAGACTAAAACAATTATTACTGATGATACTAATGTTTTTGATTTAGCGGCGGCAAAAACAATTGACGCGACCTCTTGGTCTTGGCTTAAAACTTAAGATTCTATCATTTCTGCATCAGATAAACTATTTTACACACATTTAGATTTAACTTTATATCATAAAATAGCTAAGTGAATTTATAAACAACGAAGTAGTTCAAAATAAAAAAATGCTGATAGTTCTTACTCTACTACGTATTCTAATCAACTAAATAAACAATTTTGAATCAATAGAAAAAAAAATAAAAAACAATAAATTTTAAAAATACTTACAGTTTAATAAATATTACTGTATGTCGATAAGTCGCTTTAACATCGGCGAACTAACGGCAAAATGTTTCAGATTTCGGTTTCATTACTCATGTAAAAATATAATTAATCTTGCCTTACTTAACTATTATATACATTAATCTGAAATAAATGCAATATAAGCAAAATTATTCCAGCGTTTAAAACATAAATTGTTTCGCAAATAATATTAATTTAGCTCTACAAAATTACACCACATAACATTTACTTACACTACTCACACGGTTCGACCACGGTTCTTAGAACTCTACATTAGAAATTGGAATTTGGAATCATACTTGTGTCATTGTCAAATCAACACATCTGTCGTTGAGGTTATGTAAAACACGCATAGAGTATAGAGCAGACGATCATGCGAGCAGTGTATTTCTGGTTGTCCTTCAATTATTTATTTGAAGTATTTCCACTATGTATTTTAGTTTTTTACTATTTTCTAGATTTATACAATTAAATTCATGTTAATTTTTTCAAAATGTTCATGTTCAGTTTCATAATATTGTTTTTCCGGATGCTATCATTGAAATCTGAATTAAGTACTGAGATTTCAAGGACAGCTTCTAAAATATTATTTGTAAATATTAATTAAATAAATAATATATTATGTATATATTAATTCAATTATAATCAGAACGAATAGAAATTTATTTTTATGTAGCGTCATCTATCGGCGAATCGAGACAACCTGCTTAAAGGTGACTTAGGTGTGATTGGCATGAAAATTGGTGCTCTTTAGGTTCAAAACTCTACACCAAATTAATGTTCTTGATCCTATTTTATGAAAAGATGCTTATTTTAAGAATATTAAATCAAACATTTGACTGATAATGACAAAATCAACATAATTTAATGATAAAAAGATTAGTCGTCTATAAAGTTACATAGAGTATAATTAATTTTTGTTAAACTCTATGAACGTCATTCGACTGACAAATATTGATGTTGACCATAAATGAAGCAGCACTCTAATGTTTTTGAACATGTCCAATTAATTTTGCAATTATTTATTTCTTACCTTGCAATTTTAACGGAATATCATAAGAGGTAGAGCTATTGCTGTATTTCATCCAAACCACGCTCTAGTCGCAAGCAGTAAGTACTTCTCAGTCAGATTATTTGGTGAGAACATTGCAGAATCAAAATGAGAGATTAAAAATAAAAGATTAGAAGTAACTATTTGCCACTGCGTTAGTTCAAAGTTGTGATACAATGAGTTAGAGATTATTTATTAAGTTGTGGTACAATTGACTCTAAGATATTTAAAAAATTAAATGTTTTAAATGTTAATTAGGATTTCATTTTAATTTACTTTGCCTTTTATAAGGTTCACACAATAGGTCTGAGTTTATACTTTTTAATTACTAAATATTTCTTAAAAAATATGTATTAAAAATATATATTTGTAAACATCGATATTTTTTATTATCCGTCTTCCCCCTCTAGGGGCCATCGGAAAATCTCGTACCACACGAAACGCGACAGCCTAGCTGTCATTTTATGGTGCTATCGAGTGAGTGAGAGTTATCTCCTGTATCTCTTATCATCACGTAATCCATCCTTCCTGCAAAATTAAAACAATTTACAGTCATCATACATTAAATACAGTTTTTAGTGCATTTAAGTCTACAAAAAAGGTTTATATGAAAATAATTCAGGAACACCTGAAAAATAGTTAACTTTCGAACCTGTGTAATGTGTATTATTCGAGCTCTACAGTATAGTTAGTCATGATGTATTAATTAAAATATTATAAACATTTAATTATCAATAGTTATAAAGTATTAACGATAAATAACACCTTCAAGGCGATCATTCCATGTATCGTGAGTTACATTTTTAATATTTCACACCATACCTACTCTTTTAGAATTCCGTGCCGTAATGAATAAGAAACCCTTACATGCTTACTTTGTTGTCAACATAATTTGTATATGTGAAAGATCTAGCTGAAATTTATGTCATATACTGACTTGTCCTGTCCCTCAAGAAATCTCAAAATATATGAAATAAAAACATATTTCTGATCCATCGCAATCAAAATATACGAAATAACAGAAGCTTCTGTAAATATTTTGTGATAATTTAACTAAAACCAGGGTTGATTTGAATCATAAAACTTTGCAAGAAGTTAAACTTACAATACAACAAATAAATGAACATTTCGAAAATTCAAAACTTATAGGTATTTGTAGGGTTGACGACCGGGCTGGCGCAGTGGTACAGAGCTCGGATAAGTGGAGCATGTCGCGCCAGGGGTCGCGGGTTCGAATCCCGCCTAGGTCATGGATGTTTATATATTTATTATATGTATTTCTATAATAAAAATCTTAAATATATAAAATTTCTTAAATTTATAAAACATATTAAATATATTCCGTTGTCTAGTGCCCGTAACACAAGTCCTTACGGTACTTAGCACGGGGCTAGGCTAATGTGGTGTGTACAGTCCACAAATATTTATTTTATTTATTTTAAATGAACATTTCGAAAATTCAAAACTTATAGGTATTTGTAGGTTATTTCATACAAAATGAACATACTTATATGCATGTAAATTACAGTCAGACAACTTTTTAAATTTGCACGTAGATGTACCCCGTTGAATACGGAACCTTCAGCGTGCGAACCTGAATCGCACTTCATCGGTTTTTTAATAATCTCTATATATATATAAAATTCTCGTGTCACGATGCTAGTTACCATACTCCTCTGAAACGGATGAACCGATTCTCATGAATTTTTGTGTGCATATCGGGCAGGTCCGAGAATCGGCCAACATCAATTTTTCATCTCGATACTAATTGGACGGGATCGAAGCTTGCGTTGGTGAAACCGCGGAGTGCTGCTAGATGCTTTATAAATTGTTAATCTAGTATACAATAAATGTGAAAATAGAAAACATTGTGTTTGTTTTTTCTTTTTTTTTCGGAGGACTTAAGCACACATTTTGTTATTAGTAGCCAAACGCTGAAGTCATGTATCTGACTGATATGAATGCTCAGAGGAGTAAGTAGCAAATGTATACTTTTCTTGTTTTACATCTATAAATAACCTTAACACTGTATTAAGCTATAGGGGATTTATTGTTATGCTATAGGGGAGCAAACGAGCAGACGAATCTTCCTTTTTTGGAGGAGGAGGAGAACCGCCACCCAAAGTCAACCAAAATTCATTTAAAGTGCACGTGCCCCACGATTTTATTTTAGTTTAATCAATGCATTTGTTTAAAATTTGTATATTTCAAAAATTACATCTTTTGTCATAGGTGTTTACATAAATGTATATTGCATTTTTTGGAATTTATGTGACCATAGATATTACCAGAAAGTGAGTAGGTTACGAGTTACTTTATTTTGAAAATATAACAATGTATACATATTGGTGTCCATGACTGTACCCATGAAATTATTTTTTAGCTTTTAGTACATTTATCTGCAATATCAAACCGTTTAACTTAATTTTTTTTTTACTTTTTTATTATAATATTATATCATAAACGTGGTACTGTTTATTTCATCAGTGTTATCATCAACTTAAGATTACCGATGGCACATGGTGGGCATGACATCCCTCAATGCTATAAAAATATATCATCTTCATCATGATTATCATAAACAAATAATAAACAACACTCACTTCTCTATCGATACTATTGCCAGGGAGCTCAAACAACTTGACGTAAAAAAAGGAGCTGGACCTGACGGAATACCTCCTTCTTTTCTTAAGCCAACTGCAACCTCTGTAGCGATACCTCTTTATTATTTATATAATAAATGTTTACAGGAAGGCATCTTTCCTAAAATATGGAAATTAGCAAATATAACACCTGTTTACAAAAGCGGTCCAATAAATCATGTAGAAAATTATCGTCCCATCTCTATTTTGTCCACCCTGTCGAGGCTTTTTGAAAGACTTGTACATAATTCCATATACCCTATACTCCATAACATAATTATTCCTGAACAGCACGGATTTGTGAAATCACGATCTACTGTAACAAACTTGATGCTCTTCTCTAATTACTTATTTAAAAACATGGATAACCGGGTTCAGGTCGACACGGTATACACAGACTTCCAGAAAGCTTTCGACAAGGTGGATCATGAGATTCTTTTAAATAAAATTGCCTTTAATGGCATTAAAGGTAATCTCCTACGTTGGTTTGTATCTTATATTACCTCCCGGGCTCAAATAGTAGTCATAAATGGGTTTAAATCCAATGTAGTTACTGTCTCTTCCGGGGTCCCCCAGGGGTCAATTCTTGGACCCCTTTTATTTATTTTATTCATTAATGACATTAATGAGTGCTTTCATCACTGTGACTTTCTACTCTACGCTGATGATCTAAAGATATACCTAGGTATTCGTTCAATTGCTGATTGTGTCAACTTACAAAGTGATCTAGACCGGTTTACTGAATACTGTACGATAAACAAACTACATTTAAGCCTCCCAAAATGTAATAAAATAACTTACACAAAAAAAACAAATGTAATTGTATACCCCTACAAACTTCGTAACACTATTTTAACTTCTGTTTCAGTAATTAAAGACCTAGGTGTACTTTTGGATCATCGGCTACACTTGGATGGTCACATTGAAAAAAGTGTAAATAATGCTTATCGTATGTTTGGTTTTGTCATGAGAACTTGCCGCGACTTTAAGAAGCCTCAAACATTTATACAACTGTATAATGCTTTAGTACGTCCACATCTTGAGTACGCTTCACAGATTTGGAACCCCTTATATAACACATATATCGAAAAAATTGAAATCATCCAACGAAAATTCTTTAGATCTATGCATTTTAAATGTTTTCGCAATAAAATATCTTTCCGTAACATTGAATCTAAATACTCTTTAATGCCTTTGAAACATAGACGTATATTTTTAGACGTTATGTTCTTTTATAAAATCTGTAATAATATGATGGACTGTCCAAGTTTAAATGCATTTATCGGTTATCGTGTCCCTCTTCGACCTCAGCGTGCAGTTAATCCTCACAATTTATTCTATACTCCCTTCTGCAGAACCAATGCTGGTGTACGGGCCCCTATTAGACGAATTACTGCCACTTATAATGATAACTTTGCGCACATTGACATTTTTGCACTATCATGTCTTAGGTTCAGGAGCTTGCTTCTTAAAACCTTACAGGTAAGTTAGGTACTTAGTTAGTTTTCGATGTTTGTTATTTGATGAGACTTTTTGTTTCAGTTTAGTTTAGTTCAGCTCACTTAATTTTGTTTTTCTTTTGTCTAGTATGTGTTGCTGGTTTTGTCTATTTGGCTTATCTTAACTATTATTGTAAGTAATAATTTAGTTTTGAATTCGATTTGTTATTAACTTTCTTTATTTACCTTCTGCTTTCGTTGCAATTATATCAGCCATAGTTATAATAGACTTTAAGGACCTATCCATCACGCAATTGTATTTCTAAATTAACATTGTTTCGCTACTACTTATTACTCTATTAATTAACTCGTGGATAACGCTGTTGGCTCTGTACTTAATTAAGATTATATGCTTATACCTGTATAGATTACATTTGTACATTGCTGTTTGTTATTCCAAATAAATAAATAAAAATAAAAATAAATTTCTAGTTGTTTATTTTTTTTTATTTATTAAAAAAACTAGACATTTTTTTTCATATAAAAAATAAATATACATTTTGATCATACAACAAATGATGTATGAATTCGATTGTCTTATTTATATAAAAATGAATTGAGCAGTTCGTAAGTGTCGGCGAACTCAAAAAAGGAGGGACCGATTTGGATAATTTTCGTTCAGCTTTTTTATTTTGTATGAAGTTTGCCATGACAGCCAGTATAAAATATTTCAAAGCATGTACCTAAAATGTGAATCTGATCTGATTCGGAATTTATGATAAAGCAATAATTTCGCTCCAGTCCTTCCTTTCAACAATACATATAAAAAGTACAGACAATATATTCAATTGCAATCCAGTCCATTCAGCATATCGACCTCAAATCTGCCATCGACAACAGTTAAGATAATATAACCCTTTGTCATTAGATACGAGTTACGACTGAGAACAGAGTAACTATTAACGAGCATTATACTTACTTATCTTCTTCCCAATGAAAGGAATCCTTATATGCAATGGCAGTGCAATTTGAGTCAAAGTTGAAATCGTTACTTTAATATACATTTACGATTCTCAATTAAAACTGCTACTCAATAATTTATAATATGAATAGTTTGTTGTCGCTTTAAAATTTCTTTTAGTGTAAAAAATATATGACTAGGCTTAGCTAATAATATGAGGCGAGGTTGTCGCGCTTTGCGTGGTTCGAATGGCCTATTCTAAAGGATATTATTATCTTGCTAATATAAAAGTGATTTGTTTTGTTTGTTATTCTTTCCCTCAATCACCTATACGGATATGGATTTTTTTTTAGAGATTTACATCTCAATTTCAAATAACGTAAATGTAAGTATTATCATATTTTTTTTTCATCCGGAAAATTGATATACTTTAAGATAGATCTTAGTGGGTGAAATCGCAAGACAGTTATTCTTGTAATAGCAGGCGCTATGCAAAAACCTAGTTCCCTCAATGTGGTGTTTAGTTTTTGCCGCTTTGTTCTCCATCAAACATTGTCCTCATTTCCTCAGTAGGGTGGCCAGGTAAGCAAACGGGAGCGGATGGGGCCTCGTCTCTCACATTACTCACGTCCCACGGTTACGACGATGTACACCGCCTGTTTTATACTCGATGTATAAATGATAGCATTATATTAGAACGAGATTTTATAATTGTATAGTAGTAGTAACTTATATAATCATTTATATATATTTATAATAATCATTAATCACCATTTATAAATGATTGATTTATATTCCTACGCACATTTTATTTGTATAGTATCATTATATAATATATATGTATATCCATCAATTTTTCTCTTCTTAACTTCTATCTACTAATATTTAAATTACTAATGATTAATTAATAATTAATTAACAACTAGTGTTTAAAAAAACCTATTTTAAATCGGCCAAGTACACAACAATTAAATGACAAAAATTAAATAAAAGATGTATAAACCTACCAAGAACCTAATGTTTTATAATTTACAATTATCTTATATACAAGGCTTATTTAATGGTATAATTAATTCTTATTAATTTTTTAAATCAAGTAACGATTTTTATTCACCTCTATAGTAGCGATTTCAGTAGTAGATATAATTATAATTAACAACAGTAACATGTGGGATATATAAACTTACGTATGTGTGTGGCGAAGCATACAACAAAAAGTTTCTTAATAGCTTTGCACACAATGTCAACTCAACTTTTAGTAAACGTAGAACTTACACTTTGTTTTCTTGGCCTTCTACGAGCGCCCAGAACAGAAGGTCAACACAATAAAGTGTTAGTCAATATGTGTCTATGTCTAGCCTAGTGAAAAAATTGGGTTATAAAACTAAGGCGAAACCACTAACAAAAGTGTTTATTATATAATATGTCGATACCCATTCGATATCCCTTATATGTATAAAACGATTGCGTTCATTCTAGAGAGTTCTACATTGTTTTTATTCATGTAATATATGTGTATGTTACTCATATATACATTATATATCCGTATGCATAAATGTAGAGAAAATACTGTATGTGTCAGCTCTGGCACAAGATTGGAATTAACTTCAGAAGAACAAAGAAATTGTTTTACAGAATTCAGTTTTTTGTTTTACTATTTTTTTCACGCCACATGTATTTTGAATCCACAGTTTCTTATGGAATGAATTTCAATAATTAATTTTATTATTTACTAGCTGCGCTCCGTTGGTTTATACTATCGCGGATTTTTTTGTAGGCATTATTGAGCTCTACAACTTTTCTGTAGAAGTCAACCATACATCTCTAACCATTTAGTCAGGGTTTCCGGAGAATCGTTAACGTATGGCAGTTTTTTCGTCGACTTTAAAATATAGCCTATACGGATTCGGAAGAATAAGAATGGTATAAGAAATTTTGAAATCGGTCTAGTGGTTTTTGAGCCCATTCAATATAAACATACAAAAATACAAAGGTTTCCTCTTTATAATATTAGTATAGATAAAAGTTTAAAACAGCAACGAAATGCAAGTTGCATTTCGTTGCTAAGTTTCAATAATGATAGTGAGCCTAAACTTTTGTAGATGACAGAGGAGGAGAGACGTTTATGTCATTTTATTACAATACATGTGCTCGATTATGATGCAAATCATTTTTTTAACTATAAATACAATAATTAATAAAAGAAAGAAGAAATCAAAAAGTATTGTAAGTAAGTACACACATTACACACACAAGATTATATGGGTAAAATATTTATTCACCCATAGAATCTTTTATGCTTTTATTGTAAACAGCCTTGCACGGTGAATGACTCCGGCCGCCCATAGTCGCGATCAGCTGACAGTATAGCGTTTACGAAGTGTGAACAAACTTTAAAAAAATCGTGTGACTATTATACTACAGTTGATATTTTATAACTCGCTTATTTGGAAATTAAAATTATACAATAGTTGCCTTATCAGAGCATTTGGTTTAAAACTACCGAGGTTTCTACCTGTATTACAATATCACAGGTACATTTAAATCAGTTACCGTACAGACATTTCAATTTTCATATTACACGTTTGCCCTCGTGTAGTCTGACTCTAGAGGCTTTTATCTAAATTATAATCAATTTTTTTTTTGATGATATAGGAGGGCAAACGAGCAGCCGGAGCCATTTTCATGACTACCGACGCCCACAAACATCCGCATTGAGGCTATACAGATGCGCTGCCTTCCTTTCTCCTCCCACCTCCATGGGCCATGTTGATGATTATATTTACACAACTACGCCAACATCAAGCCGGTACTGCATTGCAAACAGCTAATGAAAGCAAGAGTAAACATAAGCCTCATAACTCTAAATATGAGCAGTATTCCACTCTTCTGTTGACAACACAAAACTCTTAGATTCTATAGTTTTCTTTGTGACGTCACTGCACAATAAGTTGTTTAAAAAACTTCATATTGTATTTGATAGTTTAGATAATCCTACTAATATTATAAATAGTTTAGATAATCCTACTAATATTATGAATGCAAAAGTTTGTATGTTTATTTATTACTCCTTCAAGCAAAAACTTTATAAACCGATCATGAAATTTGGCACACACATGGACAGTAACTTGGATTAACACATAGGATAGTTTTTGTCCTGAAAAAATGTTCCTATGGGATGCTATGGGATGATTTTCGATTTTCCACGGGATCGAAAATTACGTGGGTGAAACCACGGGGCACAGCTAGTCAAGCATATCTAAAAGTAAGTAAGAATGCATATGGATAAACATAAACCAAAACACACATAATATTCAATTTTTGCATAAACAACAAGCTATGCCGTCGAAACTTAACTTTGGATTACTAAATCAGTTCATTGTTGAGTCAGCATTCAGTTCAGTTTTTTTCTGCTATCTGGCTAGACTTGCCTGGTATATTTATTATTTTTTCTGCTGATCCTTCCTTTGATATTTTAGGCCTCGTGAGTAAGTTGCGATCAGGACAAATTTCTATGACTTCTTCACCGAGCAAGCGAGTGGATTGTAATCTAGGAGGCCGCATGCCTTCCGACAAGGTGAGATAAAGTATTTTTTTCTAAAACTATGTTTAAAGTGTTTTTGTTTTGCTCGTGACTCGTTCTCTCTGCTTTATACAAGGGAACCTCGAATAAAGAAATTAGAGGTTTAAGAGTAAGAGTAAGAGTAGGTAGTAGGTAGTAGGTAGTGACATTACATAGCAGTCAAATCGGACCGGCACGATAAGTGTATAGATCTCTCGCTGGTGATAAGTGATACCTACACTATCGCGGTTCGTACAGTTTGTGACTCTAGTGGCTCATTCGTAGGATGGTGTGATGGGCGGCAACGCATCAGCATAATCGTTAAGTGGGTATTCTACCCCTGATAGTTGAAAAGACGCATCTAACAAAAAGGTAAAATGGAGAAAAAAATGTTTGATTGTCAAAAGCGGGAATTTCATTGCTGTCTTTAAAATATAAATAAAATGAAATTTTTTTTTTGGACAGAATGATGGCCAACGTATTCATCTTTGATGCCTCATATATAAAAAAACTCTTTTTCTTTTAATTTAATTTGTTTTTTAAGAAAAACCTTTTCTTCTTAGCAAAAAAAATCGAGTAAAATATTTTATGCTTAATTGAAAGGCCGCAAATAACCATTTGCGTCTTTTCAATCTCGTATTGATTGCTTATATGTACTTTTCTTCTTAGCATCAAGATGATTTTGATTTCCATTAGCAAGAAGATAGGGCGCATACGGCTATAAATTATTTTTTATTTGAACATAGTATTGAGATCATTTAATTTTACTTCTTGTCTGAGGTAGGTAGATCATAATTTATGAAAAAAAAAACAGTTTATATTTAAAAATCAACTTTTTAAACTAGGATTATCCTATAATGGCGTAAGGCGTATGTACCAAATGCGCCGTAAGAAAGCTTACTGTACGAAGTTGAAAGGGCGCTTGTTACAGATAATGATTTTTCTTCTTAGCATGCACGATTTTTTTAACTAGTACCGATAACGCACCCCTTTTTCGTTATGATAACTCTGTAACGGAGCGAGATATCGCAATATAAAAATATTAGAAGACGCGCATTTTTCTCCTCATTCCGGCAACATATATAACTCAATTTCGGAAAAAATGTTAGATGCGTCTTTTCAACTATCGGAGGCAGTATTAATGGGCTTCGATTTTCATAAAGTGGCTATGATTTTTCGTTTGTCCCTATTCTATAAAAAACGATTAGGTACTTAGCTTAGTACTACACGGACGCGGTAAGTTGGGACCTGGCAAGAATGCGAAGAATATGTTCAATAACTTACATCTAACATTTACTTACAACTTTCCAGATACGTAATCAAATAGAGACATATCGATGAGATAGCCAACCTGAAACAAACAATACAAGAAAAGGATCTCTTACTCGAGAGATCGAAAGAAATGTTAAAGATTGCTGCTGAAAGAGAAGAGGAGCTATTGCGGGAGGTGAGCTAAATACATAACTAGTTGGGTCCCACGGTTTCACCCTTACCGAACACATAATTAATAATGTTAACCCCCTATTTCTTAGGGGATGAAATTTTAAAAATATTAACTCAGAAAACTTTGCGAGCTCGTTCCCAACAACTTTGCTCAAGATCATCAAATGATCAAAATGTATATTCTAGGATTCTATATAAGGCATACAGACAACCATGTAATTCTATGGATGTGGGCGAGTTGTTTAATTGATGTATATTAATTATCTTTTCAAAAACCTAAAGCGTTTTAAGTATTAAAAACTTATTTTTCATAAGAGGTAGTTGCACGCTGCATTGCAGCCGAATGGGATCGGTAAGACTGGGGAGGTACCTCTCACTTACACGATACGGCGTATAGTGACAGCTGTACTGTCGCGATTCGTGCGGTATGTAAATATCCGGGGTCAAATAGAGAGGAAGGAGGACAAAGCATCTATATAACCTCTATGGGAATGTCCATTGGCGTCGGTAGTCGTGAAAATGTCTCCGACTGCTTGCCTCCTAGACTATAAAAAACATAGAAATAGCATCTAGCTGATAATACTTATTTTTAGAACTCACTCCTGGACCAACAGCTTGAAATGATGAGGGAGAACAGAAGCGGATTTTTGTCAGCTTAAATTTCACAAACATTTTCTTTCATATAGGTAACTTACTGTGTGCAACATATTTGGGTCTAAGACTTAATATTAAGAGCAAATAAACCATTTTTATGAAACTCATCTGTTATTATTTTCCTAGTTTTTTAGTAAGAGGTAGTGCCACGCTGAATGCATGCAGCTGAATTGGTCCGGCACCACTGGAGAGATGCACCTCGCTTACACGACACCGGCGTAAAGTTACAGCTGTGCTGTGCCCGGGGATACGGAATGTCCCCCAACTGACGACTCCTTCAAGATGGCGGAGAGCCGCAGGTCGCTATATGCAAGTGGCTCGTGGCCGTATGCGTCGATAGTCCCTAAAAGGCCACGACTGACACCCCACATGTCGACACATTGCAGATGTGTCGTGAATATCTCGTGATCTGTATAAAAGAGCTATGGTTTACTGCTGGCATTACTAGTATCTTTAATTAGGAGGAGATTTTCACAAAAACATACACAATTTGCGTTTAATATTGCTTATTTATTTATATCTATGTGATTGTTACGTGGGTGCGACCTTTTCCCCAACCCCTAAAATGAGCCACGGGCTACTCACAAACTGCACGAAACATTATACAATATAATCTTAAAGAAGATCTATTATATATATTATACTAGCTATTGCCCGCGGCTTCGCTCGCGTTAAGAAGGACTATTGATTAGGTATAGTTTTTGCGGCTTAAAATATCAAAATATGATGAAAATTTAATAGGAAGTTTATTGTCACAATCTGAGTCGGTGACATTAATAGAAAAAAAGAAAAACAAACGTAGGGCAAGATTTAAGTTAATTACACACGAAAAAATCAAATAAAAAATGCACAAAAAAAATATAGACATAGGTACTCTACCTGAATCCCAACGTAAAGCTGTGTCTGAATATAGGAAAAAAAACCCTGATGTACACAGGCAAGCTGTTGCATTATATCAGGGTAGGAATCCCGATGTCCCCCTCGACGGATCTCCACCTTGTCGCGGTGAGGGGGCTTAGTAGCCGTGGTTTGAGCCTGCCTCCCACGGTGAACTAAGAGGGATCCCGGGTGCGGACGCGTCGGGTGGGCTTTGCCCAGGCCCGCTCTGGATGCGTCCATTGGACGCTTGCCGTCCATGGAGGTGGGGTCGCGGGAGGAGAAGTGTCTCGGTGTGTCGTTGCCGTGCACCCTATCTCCCGCGACCGAACGGGGGCGCACCGTCAGATGCGTTGGCGGTGGGGCCGCAGAGGAAGAGGAGATGCGGTGTGTCGTTGCCGTCCTCCCTGTCCTCTGCGGCCGTTTGATGGTTGGTCCGCCGCCCCGCGGATGGGACCATCCAGCGCCGGAAGTCCTCCACCCGTCCCTCTGAATCAGCAGATGGCGGCGTGGATTAGGACGACCGGCGTGGTGTGCTCCGTTGGAGCATTGGGACCAGGGGTTAGGATGGGAACCTGACCCCATTGCACGGTTCCATCGTGGAGTAAGTGACTGAAGGGACAAAGGCAGCCGGACAGTCCCTAAGGAAGAAGAGTGTTGCGGAGTCTATCAGGAGTAAATTAAAAAGGCTTGTGTCTCGTGAAGTAACTTAACTTTTTAATGGCGGATATTTTACATACGTGAACTCAGTACATGTGAATAAATATAGACGCCTTCCTAAATTAAATAGCAACATGCAGTTCTTTGACAAATTTGACGCTGATACAGGAGCCGAAACGATCTCTTAACAAAGAGTCTGGCCTTCTCACCGAGGCCAGCCTGTCGCTGGAGGCGCCCTGTTGCTTTTAGATCCGGGGCCCTCCAATCATAGCGGCTGAAGGCACCCGCAGGGGTTTATTCGGTAGGGGCGTACCAAACGCCGAGCCCTACACAGGCCCAGTTTCAGAGCCACCCAGGCTCCCGGGTATCGTGCGTAAATGCATTCCCCTGCGAAAACAATTCTAAAATCATGTTCTTCTGCAGCTACCTCCATACGACGCCGAGTAATTTTCTGTGCTGCTATGGGAAGATAGGCATCAAAATGCCCACTGGACAAATCTTGGCTGACTCGTAATTGCCTTACCGGATAGTCGTTAGATCCAGATTCCGTATATATGAGGCCGACTTCAAACTTAAATGGGAATATTAATCCTGCTGCTATTAACTCACAAAGTCCGCCATAAGTAACATTTTTCATCATATCAGTAAAATATTTGTCAGGTGTTAAGTAGTTATCACCATTCCTGTCATGGGTCATAACTGAAAATTTGCTCCAATCATTAACCACATATCTGACAATTTCTGAACGCACTTCCATTGATCTATCTTGTGTTCCGTACATTAAATAAGACAGAGCACGAAACAAACATGCACCGTCACCAACAATAGGGACTACAGTACAGTCTTCAACTTCTCCATTGACATTCAGTTTTTTTTAGCCATTTTATAAAAGTCTAACCAACAAAACCTATTACTAAACCTTAAACAAAACGAAAACAAAACAAAGGATTAAAACCAAGAAAAGTTTATAACCAAACCTATGAAACCAGAACAAAGCAAATGCAATTTTTGATTGATCAAAAATCGTCATATATAATCCGCTTGAAATCTATAAGACATGGTGACCACTCATCATTGGGTATATGTAACTCTGTAAATGCACAACGATAGCGCGATTCAAAAGACTAACAACGCCATCTATTGTCAGCATTTAGAACTAAAAATAATTGTATAATAAAATTTGTTCGTCTTCATTTTTTCGTTAGAATTGGTATTGATAGGCTCAAACGAACACATGTACATCCTAAATCACCCCTTATTTTATTGATCATAGTAAGTATACAAACTTTCAACAACAATTTATCCCCTTGGGGTATAATTTATCAAATTTCAAAAAAACGCTTAAAGACGTACCTACTCATATTTAATAAGTAGCTTAAAAATAAAGTTTCATGTTTCTAATTTAAAAAGGGACGGTCTTCCATAAAAACTTTAAACCCCTATTTTACCCCCTTAGGGGTTGCATTTCTAAAAATCCTTTCTTAGCGGATGCCTACGTCATAACATCTACCTAAATGCCAAATTTCAGCCCAATCCGTCGGTTTAATAATAAGGGCTTTCCTATATATTTGCAACCCCTATTTCACCCCCTCTGGGGTAAAATTTCAAAAAATGCTTAAACACGTACCTACTAATATTTAATAAGTAGCTTAAAAATAAAGTATCATTCTTGTAACTTAAAAAGGGACGGTATTCCATACAAACTTTAAACCCCTATTTCACCCCCTTAGGGGTTGCATTTCTAAAAGTCTTTTCTTAGTGGATGCCTACGTCATAACATCTACCTAAATGCCAAATTTCAGACCAATCCGTCGGTTTAATAATAAGGGCTTTCATACAAACTTGCAACCCCTGTTTTACCCCCTTAAGGGTACAATTTCCAAAAACACTTAAACACGTTTCTAGTCATTTTTAATAAGTAGCTTAAAAATAAAGTTTCATGTTTCTAATTTAAAAAGGGACGGTCTTCCATAAAAACTTTAAACCCCTATTTTACCCCCTTAGGGGCTGCATTTCTAAAATTCCTTTCTTAGCGGATGCCTACGTCGTAACATCTACCTGGATGCCAAATTTCAGCTTGATCCGTCCAGTGGTTTGGGCTGTGCGTTGATAGCTGGCTATGTCACGTTTGAGTTTTATATATATAGATTTTGTTTTATATATTATAATAATGAATATATATTTTTATCATACAAGAAACCGGCCAAGTGCGAGTCCGACTCGCACACCGAGGGTTCCGTATGAATTGGAAGAACAATCCAAACGTAATGCATGGTTTTCAAGACCTTTTTCTCTAAAACACGTGAAGGGATTAAGCTGAAATTTTTGTCAAATACGAAGGTCAGTTGTATTATATTATATTATTTATATTATATTATATAGGAATAAATCTGAAAACTAGTAAATTATATGTAGATTGAAGAACTAGTAAATTATATGTAGATAGAAACTGTAATTCGCCTGATAAATGTGTGTCGCAACCGTCTAATTGACGGTTGCGGCACACATTTATCAGGCGAATAAGTTATAAGTTGATAATTTTTCCAATGATCTACATATAATTTACTAGTTTTCAGATTTATTCCTATATATGTGCTATAAGTTCTTACTTCTTGCCAAATTTTACAACTCCAGGTCAACGGGAAGTACCCGATAATTTTAGGTTTTCGACAAAGTACGTTTTCATACAAAATTTGTGCATAATTGGCTATAACTTTTTATTTCGTTAACTTAGAAGTGTGATGTTTTCAAGGCATCAAGACGTAACTGACTTTCGTATTTGACAAAAATTTCAGCTTAATCCCTTCACGCGTTTTAGAGAAAAAGGTCTTGACAGACGTACAGACAGACGGACAACAAAGCGATCCTATAAGGGTTCCGTTTTTTCTCTTTGAGATACGGAACCCTAAAAATGATGTAAGATTTCGAATATCTTATTAATACAGGGTTACTTTTTGGTCACCGGCTAAATTTTAAAATAAGGAAGTAAACATCATTCAAAGGAGGTGTTTTAAATTCTATCGTTTAATTTTAATATTTTGCTCAATAAAAATCGATTTGAAATGGTCCCTAAAAATACATCGATCGTTGTTCGCATACGAAATGCATCGACTTCAAGGGTCAGTGATGCAGGCTGTTCTTGACTCGCGAGTCAGATGCCACGTAGCGACCAAGAAATATGATTATTAACATGGGACAAAGTAATTATATCTAATTATATTTTATGTTTCATAAATCGAATGTATTATTGTTTCTGAACCAAACCTAAAAATTTGGCCGGTGACCAAAAAGGAACCCTGTATAAAAATGTGTTGAGCAGTTCGTAAGTGTCGCTAAAACTCAAAAAAGGTGGGACCGATTTGGCTAATTTTCGTTCAGCTCTTTTATTTTGTACGAAGTTTGCCATGACAGCTAGTAATAATATCAAAGCATGCACCTAAAATGTTGATCTGATCTGATTTGACATTTATGATAAAGCAATAATTTCGCCCAAGTCCTTCCTTTCAACAATAGAAATAAAAATTACAGACAATAAATTTAATTGCAATCCAGTCCATTCAGCATATCGACCTCAAATCTGCCATCGACAACAGTTAAGATTATGTAACCCTTTGTCATTAGATACGAGTTGCGACTGAGAACAGAGTAGCTAATAACGAGCATTATACTATCTTCTTCCCAATGAAAGGAATCCTTATATGCAATGGCAGTGTAATTTAAGTCAATCTTGGAATCGTTACTTCAATATACCTTTACGATACCCAATTAAAACTGGTACTCAATAATTTATAATATGAATAGTTTGTTGTCGCTTTAAAATTTCTTTTAGTAGTATAATGTAAAAAATATATGACTAGGCTTAGCTATTAATATAAGGCGAGGTTGTCGCGCTTCGCGTGGTTCGAATGGCCTATTCAAAAGGATATTAATATCTTGCTAATATAAAAGTGATTTGTTTTGTTTGTTATTCTTTCGCTCAAGCAACTATACGGATATGGATTTTTTTTTAGAGATATACATTGTATTGTACTTATGTACAATATAAGTATTATCATATATTTTTTTTAATCCGGAAAATTGATATACTTTAAGATAGATCTTAGTGGGTGAAATCGCAAGACAGCTATCTTTGTAATAGCAGGCGCTATGCAAAAACCTAGTTCCCTCAATGTGGTGTTTAGTTTTTACCGCTTTGTTCTCCATCAAACATTGTCCTCATTTCCTAGGTAGGGTGGCCAGGTAAGCAAATGGGAGCGGATGGGGCCTCGTCTCCCACATTACCCACGTCTCACGGTTACGACGATGTACACCGCCTGTTTTATACTCAATGTATAAATGATAGTGTTATATTAGAACGAAATTTTATAATTATATAGTAGTAGTGTATTCTAACTTTAATCACTATTTATAAATGATTGATTTATATTCCTACGCCTATTTTGTTTGTATAGTATCATTACATATATATTTGTATATCCATCAACTTATCTTTTCTTAACTTCTGTCTACTAATATTTAAATTACTAATGATTAATTAATAATTAAAAAATAACTGGTGCTTAAAAAAACATATTTTAAATCGGCCAAGTACCCAACAATTAAACAACAAAAAATAAATAAAAGATATAAACCTACCAAGAACCTAATGTGTATTTACAATTATTTTATACACAAGGTTTATTTGATGGTATAATTAATTCTTATTAATCACTAATAGTAACGATTGTTATTCACTTCTATAGTAACAATTTTATTAGTAGATATAATTATAATCAGCAACAGTAACATGTGAGATAATATAGACCTATACACTTATGTATGTATGTGGCTAAGCATATAACAAGAAGTTTCTTAATAGCTTTGCACACAATGTCAACTCTACTTTTAGTAAACGTAGAACTGACACTTTGTTTTCTTGGCCTTCTACAAGCGCCCAGAACAGAAGGTCAACATAATAAAGTGTTAGTCAATATGTGCCTATGTCTAGCCTAGAGAAAAACTTGAGTAGTAAAACCAAGGCGAAACAACTAACAAAAATGTTTATAATATAAGATGTCGATACCCCTTGTATAAAACGATTACGTTCATTCTAGAGAGTTGTACATTTTATATTCATGTGAAATATGTGATGTTACATAATATATAAGCATTCATAAATGTAGAGAAAATACTGTATGTGTCAGTTCTGGCACAAGATTGAAGTTAACGTCAGAAGAACAAAGAAATTGTTTCACAGAATTCAGTTTTTCATTTCACAATTTTTTTCACGCCACATATATTCTGTATCTTCAGTTTCTTAAGGAATGTATTTCCATAATTAATTTTTATTTTTTATAAAGGTTTAAAACAGCAACAAAATGCTATATCTAAGTTTCAATAATGATAGTGAGCCTAAACTTTTGTAGAGCACTTTATACTGGATGTTACCGTAAGTTTATGTCATTTTATTACAATATATGTGCTTGATTATGATGGAAATAATTTTTTTAACTATAAATACAATAATTAAAAAAAAAGAAGAAATCAAAAAGTATTGTAAGTACACACACACAAGATTATATGGGTAAAGTATTTATTCACCCATAGAATCTTTGAAGTTTTCATTGAAAAATTGATATTGTTCTAAGAATTATAGTATTATTCTGTTCATGGATTTATAAATAAATAACAAGCCGTGTTGTTGTTAATTTTTTAGCATCCTCAAAACGGCCTTATAAATATATAACTAATAATACTTAAAAAGGTTTTGAAATTGCCCACAAAACATATGTTATATCAGAAGCTAAAACTACTGATCACAAGACAATTATGAACAATGTACCCTAATCAACTTACACAGAATATTCATAGTAAATAATAGCTGTCAAGCCTACGGACCAAGGTATTCATTATGAGAACACCGAATACATTTTATATCGACCACGATCACGTATTAAGTCAGTAATAATTCATGATCTTCACCTGTCAGTGACAACATATGGATAAAATATTAATTCGCTTTGCTGGCACGAGTAGGCTTGTTGAGGCTCAGAGAGCAATAAGCGATTAGGGCGATACTATGATCTGAATTACTGTTGTCAAACAGCCCAAACACGAACAATGCACATTCAGTACACACGCATACGCAATACTTGTCTTCCCCGGTACCTTCATACTTCTAACCTTATAATAGTGCACAAGTGTATACGCAGGCACAAGTGCACTCTCTATTTCCTTATTCTTACATTCCGATGGGACGGCAGTCCGACACGACTGGAGAGATATCAGGCGCAGGACCGACGGCTTATCGTGGGAGCCTTTCCGAAGCACGGGTGTGTACCACCAACTTCCTGACTCAGGAATCCGGAATCAGGAAAGTCCGGACTGTTAATGGAAATTAAAAAATCCTAATAATGCTTTTTGGTCCGATCCGGTCCAGTAGTATTAGAGATTACCTAAGATACGTATTATTGTATTGGCGGTATTATGTCGGTAGTCATCCACGGCACCCTCTTCTTTGTTACATGACAGTGACATGTGTTACCTAGATACCTAGATGAGTTAGTATTATAGTTTAGTACCCCGCCGTAGGGCGTAGCGAGTAATGGGATGTGACACCTTGCATTAGTAATAATTAATCTTGCCTACAAGGTTGATAAAAGATTAAATTAAACCACATATACTATAAGTGTCTACAGTTAATCCGAAACTGTTAAAAAAAAGTTTACGACAAGTATACGAAAAAACTTTTTTCAAACAATTTAAAAAGCGAAAAAATTTAATCATGCTTTGTACCGGACAGCGTCTTGCACGGTGAATGTCCCTGGCCGCCCATATCAGCGATCAGCTGACGGTATAGCGTTTACGAAGTGAGAACAAACTTTCAGAAAATCCTGTGACTATTGCTCCGATTGCTCTGTTGTGTAGCCTGGAAATTTTACAATAAATATGTGGTTTCATTTAATGTCTCTCGCTTTTATCAACTTTGTATATCATTTTGATATTTTACCACTCGCTTATTTGAAAATTAAAATTATTCAATAGTTGCCTTATCAGAGCATATGATTGAAAACAACCGAGGTTTCTACCTGTATTACAATATCACAGGTATATTTAAATCATCATAATATGAAGATTGAAATATCTGTACGGTTACCGTACAGATATTTCAATCTTCATATTACACGTTTGCCCTCGTGCAGTAGTCTGACTCTAGAAGCTTTTATCTAAATTACAATCAATTTTGATGATTATATTTACACAACTACGCCAACATCAAGCCGATACTGCATTGCAAACAGCTAATGAAAGCAAGAGTAAACATAAGCCTCATAACTCTAAATATGAGCAGTGTTACACTCTTCTGTTTACAACACAAAACTCATAGATTTATCTTTAATTTTCTTTGTGAAGTCGCTCCACAATAAGTTGTTCAAAAAACTTCATATTGTATTTGATAGTTTAGATAATCCTATTAATATTATAAATGCAAAAGTTTGTAGGTTTGTTTGTTACTCCTTCACGCAAAAACTTTCTAAACCGATTTTCATGAAATTTGGCACAAACATGGAGTATAACTTGGATTAACACATAGGATAGTTTTTATCCCGCAAAAATGTTCGAATGGGATTCCATGGGATGGTTTTCTATTTTCCACGGGCTCGAAATTTATGAGGGTGAAACCTCGGGCCGCAGCTAGGGATAAATATTTCGCTAATATTTTTAAGGCCTAAAAATGTGACAGCCTTACTTGATTTTTTAACACAAATCGATAAAACCCAGAGACATGTGTAGAATAAATAATTATTAATTATAAGGCCACGTAATACTAGGTAAATCTGGGCGTGATTTGAACAATGTCTGTTAACCAGTGATTACGTGTTGTTTAATTATTCTAAACCATAAAGCGTTAGGTAAGCCAACAGTCAGCATGTCTGATCAAAATCCACCGCGCCGCTATTTTAACATTCATTTTATACTGCTCAGAATTTTGGGGCTGGGCTGGTGGCATCATCCCGATGAAAATGACTTTCGCAATTTTCCCGGTGTATATTTGTATTACGCAATAATCACGGAGTTCGTTTGGGTAATATGTTTTGTAGGATTGGAAACTATCGACCCGTTCATTGGTGAGAAGGATCTGGATAGATTTATGTTCAGTCTCTCATTTGTAGTCACACACGATCTGACTCTCATCAAGCTGTACATTTTTTTCTTCAAAAATAACGAGATCCAAGAAATAGTCCGCGTCCTAAACGTAGATCTTCATCAATTCTATCAAAACGACAGTAGAAATTTGAGAACGATAAAACTTACGCGAAAGTTGACGGCAATATTTTTATTTTTCGGATGGCTCACCATCGGTAATTCGGATGTTTATGGGATCATGCAGGACATTAAATGGAAATCAGAGGTCATGACATTAAACAGCACCTCACCGAAACCAGCAAGGACTTTACCTCAACCGATCTATATACCTTGGAAGTATGAGTCTGAAAGATCTTTTGTATTTACATTTTTGCTAGAGACCATTGGGTTGCTATGGACAGGTCATATCGTTATGACTTTGGATACATTTATTGGCTCTGTAATTCTACACATGAGCACGCAGTTTTCTAATCTACAAGAAGCTTTTAAAACTGCGTACACGCGTACAATGCAAAATTTAATGCAAAATATCAAACAAGATGGGGATGAAGATATTCAATTAAATATTGAAGATGGCAATTATGAAAACATTGTAACTATATATTATTCCGAGGCAGAAATAGAATCAGCAATTGAAAATAATTTGCGACGTTGTTTCCTTCAACATCAAATGCTTGTCAGGCAGGTTATTCCTTCTACACGAATATATTTTAATAGTAAAATTAAGGGTGACATCACACACGAGACTTTCAGTCGCTTTGTAGAAGCTAGACGCAGCGACTAGACGCTGGGGGCGCACACTTTAAGGCTCAACTCACATTGGGGCAGAGTCGAAGCGACGCGACGCGTCATATTTTTCCGCCTATAGCATATTCACCTCTATTGTTCTATTATTTAAGTACATCGACTCGCGAATCCGCTCGACTCCAGCCGAACGTCGAAGCGCGAATGCGCGCGTCAACGCGCGTCGACGCGCGCTTCCATATTTACGTAGCACAAATTTGTACTTAAATAATAGAACAATGGAGATGAATATGCTTTAGGCGGAAAAATATGACGCGTCGCGTCGCTTCGACTCTGCCCCAATGTGAGTTGACCCTAAGACGTCAGACGCGGTGTCTACTACTGTCGCACGACCGTCGCACGACTCTACTGCGCCCGGTCGCAGAGAGTCGCCTGTCGTGTGTCTGCATCGATGCAGCCGCAAAGTCGCCGGTCGCCGGGTCTAAAAGTCTCAAGTGTGATGTGGCCCTATCTGTTTTTGTCACATCTGACACGCCGCTGAACTTTCCTTATAGACTGAAGTGAACTTTTCACTTCAGCTCAAGAGACGTAAACACGATAAATTCTTATGGAAAAAATTACCAAAAAAATTAGAAATACTATTTTGACAAATTACAAGCCTATTAATTAAACATTCAAATAGAGAGAGAAAGTATCAAATAGTTTTGATTGTTGTAACTTATGTTGTTATGCCCAATTTTCTTGCAGATGTGTAGAAAAATTCGCTGTCACATATTCTTACGGATTTATGACGCAGTTGTTGTCCAGCATGACTGCAATTTGCGTTATAATGGTGCAACTATCGGTAAGACAGCCATGCATTCAGTAATCTATGAAATATTTCACAATAATTATTGGTGCATTTGTTAATTTTATGACAAAAATCTTCATCAATTTATTAGAACAATCATTTTCTATTTCTTTAGTATGGAGATAGTTGAAGATCCATCGACTCGAAATATGTACAAATATTATTTCTTTTACCACGTAACGTAACAGCTAGCACAAGTATGAAGTGAAAACTTATTTGGATCTTATTGTTTACAGAAAGATGCATCCAGCCTGAAATCGGTTCGGCTCGTGACGTCAATAGCCTTCTTCGTAGCAATGATAACGCAGCTGGCTCTGCAGTGTATCACCGGGAACGAACTCACTTATCAAGTAATCACCGACCAAAACGTGACGGCGTAGCCATTGTAATGGCGGCTACGAAGTCACGGGAGTCACTCAAAACTTTTTAAGTACTGATAAAGTTTCCAAATTACCGAAAAAGACTTTAAATTCACGCTAGCGACGCGACGCGAGAAAACATTTCAAACCCAAGTTTGAAATGTTTTTTTTAGAACTAGGCAAACGATCAGTCTTCTGTTGACGACGTCATCAAACGTGGCATAAAGATGACACTAAAGTTTTGCCATTCCTCCGACTTCCCTGCGTTGGGCCACTGGGAACAACTAAGTGACTGTATCTCAAGAGCGAAAAGTACCTTCCTAGTTTTTTTATTTATTTTATTTTACAAACATATACAACTTATTACCTTGTACAACTTAGGTGTAATCATAAACTCATTCTAACACACGCCTTGCGCGGTCTACAATGTTGTTAGTTGTGCTGGCATATGATAGTATACAATCTAATGGCACTACATCCGACCAAAAGCTAGTGATTTAATTAAACCTTTATAGAGAGATACATACTCGTACAAACTCCGTGTCGGTCTAATTTTTTTAAAAATTAACAACGGCTTTTTACATAAATATCTTAAAAATATTAAAACAGCGTCTTAAATATTATAGAAGAAATATGAATTTTCATACATGGATTTAAAAAATGAATCAAAAAAACCAAAAACGTCTCTATATTCTACACATTTAATTTCACACTTCTCTCTTTTGAACCGACGTTTTTAAGGTGTGTAACCCTGCTTCCTTTGACCTTCACGAGCCAACAGAAGCATCACGACCGACGGCATCGTGTAAGCGAGAGGTACCTCCATCGTGGCACTACCTGTTCGACCTACAGCTTAAAAAGACCATATGCCTACTTTACGTTTTCTCCAGGCCGGGCGTGTGTCAGACGCTATAATGTCCAGCAACTGGGAGCGGATGTCGCCTCGCCTCCGCCGGTCGCTGCTCATGACGATGATGCGAGCGCAGCGCCCTCTGCGCCTGACTGCTGGCGGGTTCGCCAATATGGATAACGCGTGCTTTTTGGCGGTAACTACTTCATTTTGAATCTAAATCTGCGACCTAAAAGACTAATTCTGATAGACCAATTTGAATTCCACATTTGAGGTAAAATTGTAGCACTATATTAGTAGGAAAGAGCAAAGTTAAAAAAAAAGTTAAGCGAATTTTTTTTTAGTTTTATTTTTCTGTTTTTTTTTTGTAATAGGAGGCAATCGACCAGGTGATTTGTGACTACCGCCGCCTGTAGACGTCCAAGGTTTCTTGCTATTTTACCTTACTGTGTGGTCATCTTCTTTAAAGCAAATTTAGCCTTCGATTTCATGTGACTGAGCAACTGAACGTTACTCGTTACGTCCACACCGAGTATTCCGATGTTAGCTGTGGCCTTGTGTTTTAAAACCGAGGAGATTCGACGAAGGGTAAATTTTTCGCGGTAAACGCGCAAACTTGTGTCTTTTGGGGGTTTAAAATGGACTAAATTTAGTCGGCCCATTTCGAGACTTTAGACAACAAAGACCCGACTTCAGACACAAGTTTGTTCCGATACTTTAGAAGATTAAGACTATTAGGAGTCCGAGTTTACTCATTAGGAAACGATATACAGCGTGTGGTATAAAATAAATTGACGAGTAAAGTAATGAGTGAACAGCGATCTAGCAGGCCAGCGTTCTTTTTATAGTACAGAAGAGCAAACAATACAGAAGAAAAAACGACCAGTCCAACCCATTTTGATGGCTCCGACGATTATAGACATCCCCATAGTTGGTTACGCAGATGCGTCGTCCTCCTTCCTCTTTATTCCTCGCTTCTCCATTGACCACCCTACTACTACATATTTTACATTTTTCACGCCGGTATCGAGTAAGCGAGATATATATATATAGAGGTTAGTGATTAGTATTCCGCCGGCGCAGGGCCGGCGGAATACTAATCACTAACCTCTTACTAAAATTAATTCTAAAGTCACTTACGTCTCTTGCGCACCTTTCACATCTTTTCCTACTTTATTCTTATTTATATTTCGGGCCACGTGTTGAGCAGACACACAGTTTTATTTATGTTATTACTTACAGATCATGAAGGCAGCTTATTCCTACTACGCCGTTCTGAGTGACAAGCAAGCATAACAAGAAGAATAGTCGTTTTACTTATCAATAAACAACTGGTAGAAGATTAGACGACACTACTTGTTACGTGAAACAATATAGTCACTTTATAGTCTACACTCTTTTATTTAAGTCTTTCAATTTTTATACATATTCACCTAAGTTCCCCTCGAAATGTCTGAATAAAATAAATTTTGCGAAATATTCTCAAATATAGCGAATATGCATAGAATATTTCATAAAAGCCGAGCCGAGCCATTTGGAAGGAGTTCAACAGATTTCGAGACACCAGATTATATAAAAGATTTAGAGTAGGTGTCTTTATTTTCTTTTTTTGTGTGTGAAAATGTAATTATTCATTGCCGATTCGGTGGCGAGGCATCCGGTAAGTGTATGGGGCTCGCGGCAGAACCGTATACCCACCTACTAGTGAGAGGAAGTGCCACGCTGCATGCATGCAGCCGAGTTGGACCTCCCGCTTACATGATACCGGCGTAAAGTGACAGCTGTGCTATAAGTAGCCGGTGGCCCGGGGGGGGGGGAGGAGAAAGGAGGGCAGCGCATCTGTAATGCATCTTTTATGCGGATGTCAATGGGCGTCGATAGTCATGAAAATGGCTTCGTCTCGTCGTCAATACACCATAAAAAGCTGTGCTGTCGCGTTTAGTGTGGTAGTAAATTCAGACGTTTGCCTCAGATTTCTTTCCTCCTGGGATGAGTACCAATAACTTCATAAAACGCGTAAAAGCGTAGCTGTCACCTCACTATCACTCTAGTGATAGCTACCTCCCCGATCGTATCTGCCAATTCAGCTGCAAAGCTTTACCTCTTACAAGAAACAGGTTAAAGTTAGTGGCTTCAAGTCGAGAATCGCCTCAGTGCTTGTTATGAAAAAGCTTTTATATAGGAAGTTATTAAAAGCTCAAACATGGCGTATTATTAATAACATGTCGCGCTAAAATGTAAAAGCTCCAGTAATTTAATGAGAACCCTTTTATATTCAAACATTCTTTTTAGCTTTCTTATTTATTATTTCATATAAAAATTACTTCATACACTGCAACTGAATCGAAACGACCGAGAAAATAATATTGAATGCCAGCGTCTACATAGAATAATGTGAATAGTTTGTAGGATTTTGAAAGGCCTCACCCTCCGATAGGATGTCTGTATAAAGGTGTTCGCACATATATCTACTCGACTCCGACTCCACTATAACTCGACGTATGGCATTCAAATGTACACAGATAAGACAGGTCGGTGACAGTCAATAGGTGGAGCGTGGTACATGTAGTATGTGCACTGTGTGTCGTATACTGTCAATTTACAAAGTTTACTAAATCACTCATAAGAGACACAACATAAACTTACATTTGATGGTCTCCAACATGACAATACTTCGAGTTGAGTCCACGTTGAGTTGGAGCGGAGTCAGCGTCGAGTCGATATAATGAGCGAACATATTAAAGGTAGACAAGGCATTCACTTAAGCCCTTGTGCGAATTTTTAGAGAATAAGAGGGCTAACGAGCAGTCGCCTTTTGAAAACTGCCGATGTCAATGAACTTGTCGAGACTGAGTACTAAGTTGAGCTCAAAAAATAAATAAACACTAATAAGTCAATCTATCATAACTAGTTAGTTTTATGAAAGGTATAGGTATTGCTGTTAGTTATTCCAGTCAGTTATCACAAAAATGCTCTAATTTTTAGTTTGCCAATTTATTCAAAAATAAGAGAAAAAATATTATAACTTCGTACAACACACAGATTCATTCATCATACGTTTTGTATGTTATATAACTGCGAAAGAAAAATCAATCAAAAAGGTTTCAATAACAAACAATCTGATCAGTTGTGAAGCGCTGCAATATCGAGGGATTATCTCTCCAATATTGTAGGTCGTTTCTTTTTTCTGGGGTCTAAATCAACATAATATACATTTTCACCTTTCCGTTCGATTCAACTTTGCGCCTGAAGATTTGATTCCAACGTAAGGTAGGTGGTATTACATTAACTTGAAATAGGTATTCAAGTGCTGCTGTGTAAAAATTTCCTCCTCCTTGAATTTCATATTCTCAAAATAAACTTATTTTGAGATATTTAGATGTTCGTCAGTAGATTTAATTTTTGATATTAAAAATAGATTTCATAATATTCCAACATTTTATATTAAATTCTTGGGACAAAAATCTTTTTCTTTTTAGATGATTCTTTTGGGTTTGATTATTAAATTTAGCTTTTGATGGATAAAATTAGTACCTATCGGCGATTGGTATTAACAACTAAAAAGACACCTTTTGCTCATATGATACCGGCACACACGACGGTTTGTAGCATTTCGTGTGGTTTGCTGGTTTACCTCAACCGACAATGTACACCCAATAGGCCACCATTGAAGGGAGGAAGAAGGGTATTATGTTTGCACAACAATTCCTCGTGTGGCATTATGCGCCTGTAGTCATGAAACTAGTACAGTTGCTGGGTTGAATGGGAGTGACAGGGGACCTTCCGGTCATGGGAGGCTTATGTCACTTTGACACATCTCAGAAGACGTTTTTGACATTGGGTGGCGATTAATGGTGGCGCCTTGATGGCGTGAATTTTCGTGACAACCATTGTTGATAAATATCATTATTTTAGTAGATATGTGCGAATTAAAAATAATTAGAAAACCAAAATAAGTAAGGGAACAATCATCATCATTATGCTGCACATAGGCCTCTCCTATAGCACGCCACTGGCCACTTGCAGTTGTCTTTTCCCACTTTTGCCGACAACTTTGCATATGTCATTGATCCAAAAAATTGATATAATCTTCTTGTAACTTCTTACACGAGAAATTTATGTATACCTATAGAGAAGATAAAGTGAATACAATAAGAGTTGTAAAATTGTAGGCTTATAAATGCATTTGCTTTTAGTAAGAGGTTAATGCCACGCTGCTACATACATGTAGCATAATTGGGCCGACACTCTCGCTTACAAGATACCGACGTAAAGTGACAGTTGTGCTGTTGCGTTTTGTACGATGTGTGATGCAGCCCATAAAGACAGTAGAAAGAAGGTAAAGCACCTGTATAATAATAATAATTGTTTATTTCAAACATAGTCCATATTGTGGTTAGTAACTTAAAGCCTTATACTTACGGTTAGTAACTCAAAAATAAATTAAATAGGAGGCTCATTATTTTTGGCCGGCGTGTAGCCTCATCCAGCGCCTCATCATGGGCGAGTCCCACCGGTCGTCGTCGGTCATGAAAATGACTCCAATTTCCCATTTGCGCTCTTATACAATATAATAATATACAGCGAGCTTCAAATCGTTTTTCAGGAGTAAATTCTAAATGCGTATAAAATGTGTTAAGTTCGTTTCATGAAACATTACAAAACACTTAACCTACAACAAAGTAGCCAAGTGTGTCGCGCTTCAAATCGCCCAACATCCACAGCTGCTGGATAACTTTCTTCGCAAATAGGTCATATGGATACATATCGCGCCTAAGCGGTTATTTATCAACATCATAATCATCCGATTCCATCTACCAATCCGGTTATTGGCAAAGACCCTCTTTGAGGTTCTCAGACTTATTTCGCCTAACGCCCACTTTAAATATCATCAATCATCAATATCATTTAGTAGAGCCCCCCATTTTTATGACCATTAAAATTATAACCTATAGTATATTCGTTTTCTAAGCCCCTTACCGTCCCCTCTTGGCTCTCCCCAAAAGTAAAGTGCTTTTATAGACAATGCATGATCTACAATTGTGTCTGTATATTTTTATGATTAAATGTACCATTAGGCTCAAACGGAAAATCAATATTTTTCTAACTTTGTCCTGCACTATCAATATTTTCAGATGATAATAAAATAATATTTAAACATTCTTTCCAATTCAGCTCCATGCGAAGTAACCTTGTGCATTTTACTGACTCTAGATTGACGGAATGACATAATTTTTAAACTCTGTTTTAATATCTAGAATAAATCACTTGTATATCTGAATTTGTACTTATATATCCCGACGCTTACGAATCACCGGTCACTGATTTAATGAAAATAATCAAATCATTCTGATTAAGTATGTCATAGTTTCATAAAACTATTTAAATCAGTAGAGTAAAAAAAAGTATAGTAAAAAAAAATATTAAGCATTGAACTTAAGGATGATGAAAATATGATCAGTTAATTGAGTAACATTGCTTCATTTTAAATCCTTTTAATCAGTGCCCTAAAACTGTCGGTGCTGTCGTTTCGCCATGCGAGGAGCTTGAGATAAGTCAACTAAGTACGGAATAATCTCTGTGCCATTTTACTGTTTACCGTCGCAAATGTTACACAGTTTTTTATTTGATCCCTTTACAGAATGAAAAGTTGTCTGATTCGCTTAATACAGATTTTACTAATAAACTACTTTTTATTACATTTCGATCTAAATACCTCTCTGTTTTTCGTGCCAACGGGATGGTTGAGTACGATTTATCGATCTAAACAAACCATACAAATCGAAATCAGGATGGATAAAACTATACATAAAACTTCTTCTACTTCCATTTTTATTCGTATATTTGAAAGCAGTTGCATCAAACCCATACCAGCTGCTACGGCCTCGTAGCATTGCTACGTTGACGCAGTACACAATGTACATTCGTAGCATTTAGACATTTAATCGTTCGTCTCTGTCAGCCTTAGAGTTACGATTTGCCACATGTGTAATTAAAAATTGTTTTCACGTTCATCAAATATGGATCTTAAGTGTGCGTCTTGTATAACCATAACAACATAAAAATACTGCCTTCAACATTAAGACATTAATTCTTACTTAAGTGGCGCCTCAATTGCTTAACTATAGCCCATACTACAAGGTTTAGGACAACAAACTATCAAATAAAGCGCCATACAATAAAATGCAGTTTTATTACAAAATGGTATTTACAAAACTAGACTACAGCTCCAACAGCACAGGCTTGGGTGACGGAGAGGGGGACCGGCTTGGCGCCTTCACGTTGAGCAGCGTCATCTCTTCAGTTCTAAAAAAATATAATAATCTGGTGAACATTAATAGATAAATTGTATTTTGCCAAAACTGTCAAGAAACATTGATTTAGGGGCTAGGATTATTGATGAAGTTGCTTAGGTTTATCTGGTATACCTACCTACATAAAAAATTTATAATATACTAAATATAGATGATGGAATATATTGTTACTTCTTGATGGGAATTCATATTACGTCAAAACCGGTCGTATTTTATAGAATTTTAAATTAAATAATAAAAGAGGAAATAGTAAGTATAAAAAATTATATTATTTAATAAAGAAATAAATTCTTAAGTTTGAAATCTTCGAAATCTTTTTTAAATGAATCATTAGGATATGAATCCGATTTAATTATTAACACATGACATAAATCCCGTTATTATTCAAAGCCATTGGTTTAATAATTTCATAAAAGCAGCTCCATTAATACGACAAATGGATCTTATTCCCATTAGAAAAAACATTACGTAAACAAACAATATGAGGTGAGTAAAACAGAGTGCTATTTTTATATTGCTTTACTTATTCATTTCGAATAGCAATTATAAAGAGTGCCTCCCTAGACAATAACCGTAAAGAATTTTAATGGCGACCTATTAATTGTCTACGGTTTCCCGATATATTTTTTCACAGCTATTTTTCCGAGAGTAGCTCACCATTGAGCAGATTTGTAGGTACTATTGTATTTTATTATTAATGAATTAATTTTTCTGCCGTTGCTTAGTTCCTTATACAAGGTTGATAAAAGCGAGGGGCATTAAATTAAACCACATATACTATAAGTGCCTACAGTTAATCCGAAAGTATTAAAAATGTTTACGACAGGTATACGAAAATACTTTTTTCAAATAAGTTAAATAGCGATAAAATTGAATCAGGCTTTGTAACGGCGCATACAACCTCGCAAGAGGTGAATGACCCCAGCCGCCTATAGGCGACGATCAGCTGACGTTACAGCGTGTACGAAGTGAGAAAAACTTTAAAAAATTCCTGTGGATAACCTATTCCTCCGATTGATCTAATTTTTGTTGTGTATCCTGGAAATTATACACGAAATATATGATTTCATTTAATGCCTCTCGCTTTTATCAACCTTGTATAATTACTAATCATATTATAATTTAACTATGCCATAATTGTTAATAAAATAAACCTCGATAAAACCCGTTAAAGTAGATTTATTCTAATATTTTAACAAGATTTAGTTTAGTTTAAAAATCACTCAGAAACAATATAACATAGTTACTGTGACGGGTCTAGTCGTTTCATGAAATATATATATCGGCCCCCTAAATCCTTAGCGTAGAATGTAGATACATTTTGTTTCATGTAATTTCAATTAAAGCTATATTGAATAAGTGACACTTGCATTTGAATACGTCTATATCTACACATTGGAAATGATTCAGCATATAGTAGCATATAATAATCTAAAGGTAAAATATATTTTTTCTGAAGACTGAGAGTTAAACGACCTCCTACCCGATGGATTGACGAGTAGATTAAGGTAGCGAACGCTGCAGGAAGGAGGGCATGTACAGCAGTGAAAGCCTTCCGGATATGATAATGATAATGATGAAGAATATGATAATGATGATGTTGATGATAAAATTTAAGATATACCTATCATCAGCTTGCGCCGCATTGTAATACACGTTCGGTAGCGGCACGTCGTGTTGACTCAGGAGCGAGCTCCCCGCCTTAGGGGAGTGCGGCCCGTGGCTCGCGTAGGGAGAGAAGGGCACGGCCGCTCGGAGCGCCGCCAGCACCAGCAGCATGCCGCCTGGAAATATTAAACAACATCTAATAAAAAAAATAAAGCATAAGTTGGCAAACAAGCGGTCGGAACTATTTAACTATATATACAGGGTTATGTTTTGGTCACAGGGCCAAATTTTAAAATAAGGAAGTAAACATTATTCCAAGGGTGTGTTTTAAATTTTATCGTCTAATTGTAATATTTTATTAAATAAAAATCGATTTGAAATGGTCCTTAAAAATACATCGAATTGTTGTTATTACACGAAATGTATCGACTTGAAGTCAGTGGTCAGTGACGTCGGCCTTCCGTGAGTCGCGAGTGTGATGCACGTGGTGGCCAAGAAATATGTTTTACAACATGGGACAAAGTAATTGTATCTAATTATTTTTTTAATATTTTTTATTTCATAAATTGAATGTATTATAGATTCTGAACCAAACCTGAAAATTTGACCAGTGACCAAAAAATAACCCTGTATATCATGAATACATAAAGCATATAGAAGCATAGAGGGTATAAATACAGATGCGTTGTCTTCCTTGTTTTTACAGTCAACCATGGGCAACCGGTTACATGCGCACCGTACTGAGCGCGATAGCACAGCTGCCACTTTACGCCGGTAACGTGTAACCGAGAGTTCCCCGGTTCTCGGCCCCGGTCGTACCGGTCCAATTCGGCTGCATGCATGCATGCAGCGTGTCACAACCTCTTACTATAATTTTGCAGCTACCATTTTATAGTCGCTGGGATAAATAAGATGTGTTGATCTAAAAGTTAGATTTCCAGCAGAAGAGGTAGTGCCACACTGCATGCTTGCATGCAGCCGAATTGGGTCGGCACGACTGGGGAGATACCTCTCGCTTACACGAGACCGGCATAAAGTGACAGCTATGCTGTCGCATTTTGTGCCGTATTTAAGTAGCCGGTGGCCCATGGAGTGGGAGGAGAAGGGAGGGCAGCGTATCTTTATAGCATCTATGCGGATGTCTGTGGGCGTCGGTGGTCATGAATATGGCTCCGATTGCTCGTTTGCCCCGCTATAAGTACCATAAAAACATTGTAGTATAAATTATGTATCATTAGTTAGTGTAATAATTTAAATTTTGCACGCCTATTAAACTGGTTGATTGTTCACGGAAACTTATTTTTATTGCAACACTAATTTGTACAACACTTTCTTGCAAATAAAGAAAATAAGTATAAAATAAGTAATAAGGGGGCTAACGAGCCGTCAGACTCAGTATATCCCCACGCTCATAGACACACAGAGACTGTACAGATACGTTGCCCTCCTTTCTTCCCCTCCATTACACAATAACCGACCGACAAGAGAAATGCCTAGGAAGCGATCTGTAAGAATTGGAACAGGGTTAGTGGAATAGGACATTAGCACTGCAGTTGCCTCTTCTTTAGTGTATTACGTAATAGGAATCTCATAAAAAACACAAATGCAAAAATACAAAGCCAAGTTCTACGCTGATAATACACGAAAACAATACATTTTAGTTACAAGAACGTAATATAAATCAAGTTAAAGTATTTTTGGCTAGTTTTCACTAAGTTATACTACAAAGTTAATTAGACAATTAAGTTGTTTTCGCCATGCTATCTTGAGTGTGTAATAGCTAAATTTCATATCTAGGTCATCTAGGTTAAACAGGTGGGGTACGATGCACTCACGTTGATAAGTCAATCTACAGCATCTCATGCTCGTCGTGGCAATTAATAGCTAATATCCAATAACATTTTAGGTTTCGTGCGGTGGCCGGTGACCCGTGGAAGGGGGAGAGGAAGGAGGGTAACGCAACTGTATAACCTCTATGCGGATGTCTACGGGCCTCGATAGTTATAAAAATTGTTCCGACTGCTCGTTTACCCCGTTATAAAAAAAATATTATAAGTGTCAGTTGTCTTTGTTGACAGAAAGGAAGGCCTCCAACACCACAAGACGCCCCGTCTTCTGGTGTTGGAGGCCAAGATTCTCATTGTGTCATTGTGTCACTGAGCAAGTAAGTACATCTTGGTTGATGATGATATCAGAGTCAGTTACATCATTAGCATTGTAACTGAAAACATAACATGTTAATTTACGAACAGACAGCCGTAAAGTCACACAAAATGGATACGTGATGTGATTTGTTATTCCGCGCCGCGCGGGAATAACAAATTGCAATTACTCGCTGGGATCATCATCATTGTTATGATAAAAGGTGGGTTAAATGCTGAATTGGATCATCAGGATTAGACGTATGTACTACAGAAAGAAATAAGATAGATAGATGAATACATTGAGTTATTATTACTACATAACTCAATGGATGAATATTAGGTACCTACTTGATATTTATTATATTTTTCATTAAATCTTACGGTACTCTAAAACGTCCAATTGTCATGTTGTATCGTACACATAAACAATAGGTTTTACTCTGACGGAAGCGCTTGCGTTGTGATTGCGTCATACAACACGCCACTTTTGATGTAGTTTTACATAATTTAATAAAAACAGGAACCCTATTATTTTAATCACTTGGATCGTGGCTTCACACGGCTAAATTTTATTGACAAAATTTTGATAAAATTAAAAAATAAATTGAGAAAAGTGATAAAAAAGAACTTCCAGCACTGTGGTACAACTAGAAGTGGCAAGTCGGGGAAATTCCAGAGCCTGAGGAGGCCCCGGTAATGCACAAAGGTGGAAAATAACATTGATTAAGAAAATCTCTATTGGGAGACAAAAGGGCCCCATCTGATAACGCCAGGGGCCCCGATGTAGTCACGAACTTTTGTAGTCTCTGTCTTGTAGAAAAGCAATATACAAGAGAATTGACTAGTCTACGTTGTTGAATTACTAACTTCTCTATCACTTGCAATTCTTGCTAGTAGACACCTGCTGTTACTTTCATAGAATTCGGTAAGAAGCGGTGATGTAGATTTACGACACTGGTTCACTAGGCATCCTCTATCATCCTCCTAAATTCAAATACCTACGGGTGAATACCCTACGGGTGGTATGCTAGCGATAGCAATTTATGAGGTGGGGTTGCTAACTCAAATCTAATAAAGTTTGACGACGTGGCAACCTTACCTATACAAAAAATGTGATACGTTGCCTCCATGATATAACCGTAAACACAGGTAGGTAGTTAATCAGTGTTTTCCCAACGCCAAAGCGAGTGTGGCCTCATTTTGCAAAACAAACAACGCGTATTTAGCTTTTCTACAAAAATAAATACAAACCGAACTGTTGTTTGTTGTTTGTTGCCAGTAAAAATAGAATGTCCGTAATATCGTTCTATTTTAAAAAATATTTTTCTTTTTATTTTTTTATTTTTGCGGATTGGAGATACCTTGATACAAAATGTAGTAGATGTCTACACTACAGATGCGGTGTTTGACGTCACAAGGTCACAAAATTAGCACCTACAAATACAATAGAACTCTAACACTAACAAAAACAAACTTGATTATTTATCAGACGTAGTCAAACGTTAAATTCTTCATAAAAATAGGAATCGTGCAAGGGACCGTTCTTCTAGAATCTAGATTGCCACTGCTTAAACGTGAACTTTTGAGGTAATAATATTATTAAGACAAAAAAATAGCAAGGCATATTTGTCTCCCGATAACGGCGTAAAATGACAGTTTGGCAGGTGCGGTATCTAAGTATCTGGTGGCCCATGGAGAAGGGAGGAGGTGGGAGGACAACGACAGTAAGCGGGCATTAATGATTTTTTTTTTCATGGTATAAGGGGGCAAACGAGCAGTTGTAGCCATTTTCATGACTACCGACGCCCATCTGCATAGAGGCTATACAGATGCGCTGCCACCCTTTCTCCTCCTACCTCCATGTGCCACCGGCTACTTACACACCGCACGAAACGCGACAGCACAGCTGTCACTTCACGCCGGTCTCGTGTAAGCGAGAGGTACCTCCCCGGTCGTGCCGGCCCAATTCGGCTGCATGCAAGCATGCAGTGTGGCTCTACCTCTTACTAGTTATTATTTATATACTTAAATATTATCAATACTATCAATTGCAAAATACGAAGACGGTTAATGTGCTAAATATTGATTTCAGACTAGGACGCGCAATATTCAGTTTAAGACATGCCTCTAGATTTTCATGATGAACGCATGATTTCGATATCCTATGGATCATGCTTGTAAGTATTCCCCGCTGAAAAAAAGAAAACATGCCTCTATATTTCGGGAACCATTCATTTGTGTATGTTCATTTGGAATACGGTATTTGTGACAATACATAATGATGGATAGAAATAGTATTTAATTTTTTTAAAAAATCCCACCTGGTCTGACGGTACGAACACCTACCTTGACACACATCGAGCATGGAACGAATTAAAAAATGCTCCAAAAAAAAACTCTTCTGGTCGCAAAATCCAAAATTTAATATGTATTAACTGAAAGGTTATGTTATAACTACACTAATTGTAAATTTTAGTACCTACCAAAATTGTACTCTATTGTCTACCAACTTTACGTAGTAAAGTAAAATATTATTGAAATTAATATTTTCCGTTTCAATTTTACAAATATGTGAATTAACATATTTTTGAATACATTTTATTGTTTTTCATTATGAATATATTATAAGTTTAATATATTCCGATATAATATTTTCATAAAACATGCTATGAGAATATATTCTATGTTATAACAGTACTTTTACTGTAACTCATATAATTAACCTATGTGACTATATATCAGGATGCTCTAGAAAGGTTAATTTTCATTTTATGCTCATATTTATCAGAATACTAAATGAGACTATCTACTACTTCTCTACCAATTAGCAATCTAAATTGTATAAGTAAGATGATATCTCTATTAATAAGAGGCAGTTCCATGCTAGATTGCAACCGAACTGAGTCGCCACCAGTAGGTACCTCTTGTTTACACGATACCAGCGTAAGCTGACAGCTATTTTTGTAAGAGGTAGTGCCACACCGCAGTCGAATTGGGCCGGCACGACCGGGGAGCTGACAGACAGACAGCTGTGCTTTCGCGTTTCGAATGAATGAATGAATCGAAAATGACTCCGACTGCTCGTTTGCCCAAAAAAAAAAAGATTTGTTGTTGAATTTTGTGCGGTATACTGTGGCCCATAGAACAGAGAGGAGGAAAGATGACACATCTTTATAACGTCTGTGCGGACATTTATGGGCGTCGGTAGACATGAAAATAGCACCGAATGGGTTTGCTCTCCTATACTATAAAAAGAGACATACCGGAATCACAGCGGACGCGGTACGCGGCTTAATTTATTTACGAGTCGCAACCGATCAGTCCAGTCCGCCCCACGGGATGCAGTTCTATTATGAATGCCGTTAAATATTTGACTTTTCCCGTGACATTTATTGATCAATCATTAAAAAACAAGCGTTAATTGGTCGTGATAGATTCATTGTTTTTTTATCAATACACAATTACTGAAATATCAACAAATTCTGTTATATTTTATAGGACACACAGCTTCCTTAGGATATGTGGAATGCATCTGCATGCTTTTAGTCAATGTTGCCTGTTTGAGTTCGCTTTTTTAAAACATTTGCTTATCTGCTGCAGCGGCTGATAGTTACGATTGCTTCTTGTAACGATCACTAAATGAAAATACATTTGCTTACCCGCTACAGTGGCTAGTAGAGTTAGATTGGCGAACAGTATGGCGGTGGCGGCACAGGCGTAGAGCGGGGCCCGCGCGCGGCCGCACGACCACCTCGTGAAGTCCCAGCACCGCAGCTTCAGCGAGTACTCCCCCCGCCGACACAGCAGGTCCACGAATAGAGCGATCACCCACATCGTCTCCAACACGAAAACAAATGCTGCACCAGCGCTGTAACAAATTATATATTTTTAACGTGAAAAAGGCATTGTAATAAAACTGTAAAAACGGATTCTATCGCGGGTTAATTTAAGTATTTTCCATTCCAGAAGCTTTACAAGTCGGGATTGTAAAATACTTAAGTAAATCACGATAAAATAGTTTAATAACAATGTGTAAGATTCGCGTAAACTTAAGAAGCAGAATGTATGTATGTAAGTAATGTGTCGATGAGTATGGAGGCTCACATCTCTATAGCGAGAACTGGAGAGTTCCTATCTTATTTAAAACCTCAACTCATTTGAATTAGACCGGTGGATAGGGAGTTGGACTCTCAATCTGTTTTTCAAAACGCGACAGCATAGCTGTCACTTTACGCGGGTATCGCGTAAACAAGAGGCACCGGTCATGCCAGCCCGCGCCGGGTAGGTACCTCTTACTGTACGTGGCTCTGTTGTTTCAGGGTAAAATCCTACGTTTTGGTCACGGGAGAACTTATATAATAATCAAGCACGCGTCTCTTGTCCACGTATCCGATTTTGCAATGGGTGCTTCTAGAGCTAGCGCCTAGCTCCACTCCAAGTATCATAAGATAAAACTTAAAAACCTTTCCAACTATACTAATGCATAACTGGCAATGGGCTGGTCTTACAATCACAATCAGAAGAACAGATGGCCCTTCTGCCAGTAAGCTTCTAGAGCGAAGGCCACGTTTTGGAAGACGACGTGGTCGACTAATCACCAGGTGGGAAGACGATCTTCATGCAGTGGCCGATCTTCAGTGGATGCGAGTAACAGGAGATCCGTCGTCTTGGCGTTCATTGCGGGACGGTTATGTCCAGCAGAGGACCGATAAAGACTCGATGATGATGATGATGATGATGATGATGATGATGAATTCATAACTAATACCTCATATAATACAGGTCAATGGCCACGGCCATATATAATAATGTGCTAGAGCGCATAAAATTATATTATGTTCTTACAATAATATAGGTATTGTCTTTTCACGTGAACATAAATAACATAATTGTATTTCTCCCATTCAACTATTGTAATCTATATCTATGAGAACTAATAGATGCAAAACTGACTGACTTATATATCAACGCACAACCAAAACGACTGTACCTGTAATCATGTAATTGGTGCAAGGTTCCTTTCATGATTTAAGTGAGCACTAAAAAGGACCCTTTTCAACCCCTTATGAGTTGTTTTTTTTTGTTATTCAACTTCTAAGGGATTGAAAGGAAGTGAAGTTTATTAATCATATGACGCGGGTGAAATCGCGGGGCACAGCTAGTATATACGTAAAAAGCAAAAGGCTTTCGATCTTCGAAACTCTGTTGTTATAAGAGTAGTGCAAAACATAATATTGTGAACAAATTTCCAGGTAGTGCTTACATATGAAAAGGCAACCTTATAGTAGCCATCTCTCTGCTACCACGCGAGCTCATTAGTCAAATCAAATAGCGCTCGCTCCCTGTAACACATATCCGTTCTTTTTTCGGGAATTATCCTACAATACATACATATTTATTATAAATACAAAAAAAACTTATGCGTATTTACGTGTAAGTTTGTTTCTTGAGATTATGATATGAAAGTGTAGATATATATATAACTGTGTAAATTATGTACATATGATTCTTATTGGCGCTTTTCATCTTGTTGTTGTTACCTTCCTTGACAATTGCATTACGTAACTTAAACCAAGAGAAAAGCAATAAAAAAATACATATCCAGAAATCGAGGAGAAAGACTAAAAGAAACAATTTTATAATTACTGTTGTTTGTATAATATAATATTTGTAATCATAATACTAAATTAATAAACCTCGTATATTAAACGAAAAAAACATAAAGTAAAGACGTTGCACGCATTTATTCCATGTGATTCTCATTTCTTCTTTTCATTTCTCGAAACTTCGTCCTTTTCTTGGCATAGACAATATCGCGCCGGGCGTACGCATTACCCTATTATTGTTTTAATTAATTTACAAATAGGGTTCTTCCTTGATCTTATAAAAGTCACGCGCTTATTCCCTTATCCCCAATTCGATACTTTGTCGGTTTTTTGGTGAATGATCTTGATATTACTCTCTGATGGGTAAGAAATTTTCAAAAAAGTGTAGTAAAGAGTGAAACTCTCTTGTTTTTTATTTATCTCTTGTTCTGATGTTCTATTATTTATTTTTATTGATAAGTAGGTATACAGATTGGTAACATTTTATAAAATATTATTCATATTTATTTTTTAAATTAATAAAATTGTTGTTTTCGTAGTACCTTAAATTAAGAGATTAGATTTGAAGGACATTATGAATTTGTTTTTACTGTAATTGGGCCAGCACGAACAGAGTGGCTGAACCTTCATTCACATGGTACCGCCATGCCAGTATTTCGGTCGCATGTTATGGTAATCAGCATAAGGTTCATAGGGGTTGTTTCCTCTCACGTAGTATTGATTATAAAATATTATACCTACAAAAGGAATCATAAACATTTTTTATTTTCAGATGCGTATCACAATCGCTTATACCTTAACTTAATAAATAAAGTGTTTCCACGTCTCAAAGTACCTACTGCAGGGGGTGTTACACAACCAAGTTCTTGACTATGGATCGTAATATTAAAAAAGAACAATTCTCAGTACGTACATATTATTAGTCCGACCCGGAACACGATCTGCGGTTAGACATTCTTGCCATACATAGAGGCAAACTAAACTGTTATAGTAATTAATTAATTAATTAAGATAGTTGATGGAATGTATTGTTCACTTCGTGATGGAAATTCAATTAGTTAATAAAATGTATAAATAGTATAAAAAAAGTATAAGTATTATTTAACAAAAGTATAATAAATTTAGCACACTCACATTAATCCCGGTGCCACTTCATACTCCAACACAGCAAGCTCCGCTCCAGCGCCACTCATCACTAGAAAAACAAAAAAAGAGACTTAAATTCAGTTTTTTATGCCACAAGAGCCATTACGACTACCGACGCCCATAAGATCCACATAAAGGTTACACAGATGCGTTACCCTTCTTCATTATGCCCCTCTATGGGCAAACAGCTTGTTACAAACAAAACGCGACAGCAGAGGCAGAGCTGTGACTAAGCCGATATCGTGTAAGAACCAAGAATTAGTATTATAAGTAGCAATTAGCCGGCCTCTAGAAAAGCACGCAGAACTGTCTCTGGAGCCCGAAGTAAAAGCTAAAACTGTCTTCGGACCCGCAAAAAAAATAATCAGAAGAAAATATGATTGATGTATGTTTATCATGATGTATTACTTTGTCATACTAAGAATTGTTACATTTTTATGTTTACCAAATAAATAGAATTAAAAAAGAATAACAATCGTCGAATTTGAGTTATTTCAATTTGTCTCAACTTGTATTCTAGAGCCATTTATGTTCATAGATGAGGGAATTAAAAAGTATGTTACTAAAAATAAATACAAAATGCACAAAAACAAAAGCGTGTTATATTGTGTCAAAAGGCGGATTCAATTTCTTAAATTTATTTGTTTACAGAGTACCTACCACCTAGGCAATCTGCATGTTAGCTAGATACCTCATACGGCATACCTATAATTAATTTAACAGCTAATATGTGAAACGATCGGGCGCTTATATACGTATATATTGTGTTTTATGTTGGTTATGGTAGGCGATCTTTGAGTATTTAACCAACCGAAGAAGCCCACTACAAGGCTAGCTAGCAAGCAAGCTAGTGTGAAACATTATTTTTGTATATAAATAGGTAGCGTTGCCAAATTGAATTAGTGTTTAGAGGCTACCGCGGTCCCCCTGAATTTGGCAAACTTTTCTATTATAGTCTCCATTTGGTTAAATAGGTACACAAAGTAAGCAAATGCCTTAAATATTCCTCGACCTATTTTAAAATAGAATAGAAAAATCTTTATTCAATGCAAGTTACATTGGTTACACAATACTTAATACATACTACAAAAAGAATACATGCTACAACATATGATTACACATTATACAATATTTTAAATTTAAAGTTGGCAAATAAGTAACTCAAACTGATGACTTAAACAGTAATGCAACTTTACACTGAATCATATTGTCACTCGGCTTAGATGTTGGAAATATCATGTGTATATTTTGCGTAAGAGATCCAAATAACGGCGATTCTTTTTTTATTTTTAGTCCACAAACTACTGTTAAATAAATTATTGTACGGATATCGTGTAGACGGCATATTATGTACCTATATGTATCCCTTTCTGAAGATACAAAGAGCCACATTATATGACTATGATCAGATTGATGTCACACGAAATGAGGTCGCTGTGTAAGTACATAATTATAATAAAATCGTAAGAAAGTCAAAACTTTACATTTTTAAAAGAATACTTGGGACGTGACCTATAATCAATATCGAGGCTATAACTATAGTTATTAGAACTTTTATCTGTTTGTCTGTTTGTCTTCAGGTATTTCCGGGATAAACTCAAAAAGTACTATTACTGCATGGATTTACTTCAAATTTAGCATGAATATTACTAACAGGTCGGGTCAACATATAGGCTACATATTTTCACGATATTTCCACGTGATCGAAACTTATACGGGTGAAACCGCGTGGCGCAGCAAGTTCAATAATAAAATTGATATAGGTACCTATATAGGTATAGGTTTATTCTTCATTACGTGTTTTATCGAATTAAATAAGGATGGACATTCATGTGCCTGTCTAGGTTTCCCAGTCTCGGTTTTATGGTAACTGACTGACTGACTGACTCCGCCTAAAATCCCAACGTACAATCTAAAAAGATACCTATTAAAATTTCGATCAGCTAGTATTAGCAGCTGCCTCTCAATATAGACATAGCTGCAGAGGAGATCGGTACACTATGTCAGCTCACAAATAAACATGATATTTATAGGTATATAATATTAATAATAATAATAATAATTTATTTGCACATTCATTACATACATTCTAAACTTGCTACCTAGAAATGCTACAAAGTATAATACAAAGATATAATTTATACTAATTATTCCATAATTATTAAAAGTAAGATATTAAGATTTGTATTAGATACATTTTTTAAATATTCTTTTAAAGTAATTTATTTTTCTAACATCGTTATGGTATTAATATTATGTTATAATTATGCAAACAGGATTTAAATATTAAGATATACCAATAGACAGGCTTTTTTGTAACTTCTTTTTGGGGGGACCGCTAAACTTTGATAAATGTAAGTCCATAATCTTATAGGCAGGGCCTTGCGAAATCATTTGGAGGTATTGCGTCTCTCCGCGTCCCCCTACGAAAAGCTTTGCCCGTAGATCTCTTACCACTAAACTTTATTGAAAGTTATTTAGCTTGTTACAAATTAAACCGCTTTTTCCGTTTATGGTGGTATTTCGTACTTATTTTTTTTATTATTTTAATACAACTCATCATTATTTCATGAATATTAAGTTAAAAATTGAAAATATGGCCACTTCCACTTTAAAAAATACTTATTTCGAGACATAAAAATGCCGACTAAATATTCATGCAAAAAAAAATTCTTTATCATTATATTTATCTTATCTTAAGATACATGTTGAGTTAAAATCTGTTCGAATGGAAAAATCTTAAACAGATCTCTCTTATCTTGGAACTCTTAAAAAATAATCGACGATATTGTCTGTGGTATTGTTTACATGAGTAATATAATAACTTTTGTACGTAGGTCGTAGTACATTGCGTCGTAGCAGCCAACTCAGGCACCAACGAGGAGGCTCTGTTCGCTTGCTGCTCCGAGTTATAAAAAAAATTACATAACTTAATAAAAAATAAAAATGGGATAATGATTATTGTACTTTTGGAACTCTAAGAATTGTAGGGGTTTTGCGAATAGAAAGTCATCAGAATTTGATATTACAGAACAATTAGCTACTTATTACAATAAAACAAGTTTAACGGATTTTTTCGCGGCTTACTTATTCAATTCACAAGTCCTATGTTTTTTATTTTCATGACTACCGACTACCACAGACATCCGCACAGAGGCTATACATACACGCTGCCCTTCTTTATCGTCCTACCTCCATGGGCCACCGGCTATTCACACACCGCACGAAACGCGATAGCACAGCTGTCACTCTACACCAGTCTCGTGTAAAAGACAGGACAGGACAGACAGACCTCGGACGTGCGCGCCCAATTCGGCTGCATGCAAGCATGCAGTGTGCCACTACACACACACTACTGAAACTTTACAGTAACCATGGCAACGGGTGGACAGTACATGTGAGACACGTAAAGGCCGTTAAATTTGTTTTATTGTATTGAGTCACATTCGCGTAAACTTAAGACACTACAAATCAAATTCGGTACTAATAATGGCTTTTAAGTGGGTAATTTTAACATCTGTAGACACACACACACGCACCCTCACTCACACACACCCACACTCACACAAACACACCGTTTTAAAAATTAAAAGCACAATCTATATGAAATATGAAATACAAATAAATGACATACACCCATCTCCTATTCTATAGCATTGCCTCTATTAGTTGATACTATTAATTATTAGGTAATAAAACCACAGAGCAAATTATCGTGAAAACATTTATACGCTCCGTACTTACTGGCAATGAGAATACAATTGGCTTATTGATAGTTGGGAATTAAGACAACAAACAGTTGTGTTTATCATTCCCTGTGTGTCAATCATTAAATAGTAATAAGGTACGGTACGCATGCTGTAGTCACCTGCTGTTGTAAGCAGGCCCCAAAGGAATCTAGATAAAGATTTGCAACCTGTTTTCTCGTAATCGGGACTCTGCGAATTTTATGGTACGGAAGTTTTAGCAGGCGCCCTAATATACATAATTACATATATATCTACCATTCCCAATGTGTATCAAAATAATAAACTATTAGGTGTACGCATGGTTTGCGTGCCTAAATACCTACCGCTGTGATCAGACCCCATCGTTTACCTAAAGTTTGCAGCAAGTCCCATAATCGGGACTCTAGGGATTTCTTTGTTGCGGAACTTCTAGCAATCGTTCTACTAAGTCGTTCCTCTTTCCTCGTGATAAACACATGACACAGAATCAATAAATAACAATATCAGGTATACACATGGTATACTCACCTACCGCTACGATCAGGCCCTATAGTTTAGATAAAGGGCCTAGGCAAGTCCATAATGAGGACTGTAGGGATTTATTTATTGTGAAACTTCTAGCAGTCGTTGTACTGTATAGTTCATCTTTCCTTATGTGTATCAATCAATAATAACAATATCAGGTATACGCATGGTATACTCACCTACCGCAGTGATGAGGCCCCATAGTCTAGCTAACGGTTGCAGCAAGTCCCATAATCGGGACTCTAGGGATTTCTTTGGAGCAGAGCACCTCGCAGGCGTTCTACTATTTCTTTTGGGAACCTTTAAACTGTCCGAGTTGAGTTTATCAGCACTGGAAGGTTCAGTCATTATTGCTTATTAAATGACAAACACAAGAACATAGCAGTATTAAATTATTCTTAAACTGTAAATTGTTAACACAAACACTTTGCACTGTTTACTGAATGAAACTCATAAGACGAGAATGAAAAAAATCATTTAAGATATTTTTTGTTTATCATCTCGTTTGACTTTAGCAATCTTTATTTACTATCTTTATAGAATAATCCGATGGAAGTATAATGCACTAGGTTTATTTAGAGACCTGGCTTCCTGCCCAATTTCGAAATATCACATCAACATTCGCAACTTTGTAAATAAGGATAAATTATATTCAACGGTAATTAGCACATTTATATATTTTGTATTCACAGCAACTTTTTGTTTTTATTTCGCAAATATTACAAACTGTAGCGCACGTCCTACCTTCGGGAGGTGTCGACGGACTGTAACTGAAGTCTGAACTCTGAAGTAGCGTTTACAAATACGTACGTGAATACGCGTACGGCGTAACTTTTGCAATTAAATCGGAATATTATTAGAGATGATCTGGTAGGTTTACGTAGAGTCGTGTCTAACATTAAAATTTGTTTAATGATATTTTATGAAAACAAATTAGTTTGTGAGTGTGTTTGTTACTCTTTCACACAAAAACTACTGAACGGATTTTCGTGAAACTTTACAGTAATATAGCCTTCATATCAGAATAATATAATAAGTTAAAATTTATAGAGATTTTATATGATTTGGTTATAATATAACAATAACTGTCAAGTAAGTCGGAAAAAAATCAGCTCCCTGAGAGCAATATCGGTGTGCGCTGCCATAATCGTTGGAGTTACACAAATATAATTATTGTGGGATTATTTATCTTAAATAGTTCTAAATAAAAGTCCGCGACAGCATAATACTTATATCTATCTTTTATGTGTAAGTCACTATGACCAAAATAGTGAACCAAACATTCAATTAAATTGGATATTTTTTAACTATGCACATTTTAGAATATTTATCGAACTCTTATGAAAATTGATACATCTGTCACTTTACGTATTGAATGTAGATAAACTTTGTCTTTTACACTAAGTAATTTGGACAAATAGATTAAAAGTTATTATCAAGATAAGATTGACTTAACGGGATATCTAAAGCGCCTAAAATGCGTGGCGACAAATTCGATTCCCAAAGAGATTTATTGTTTCATACAATACGTATAGCCCAGTTGCTAGAGGAAAATGATTTACTGTAATTAGGTCCAGCAAATTATGCGCAAAAATGGGTTGGTCTGTTCACACACAATGAGAGAAAATTTAGTGTGTCATTTTTGGAGTTGCGGAAGACTGTTTAAAAAATGGTTTTATAGGTAAAAAACAGTTTTTTTAAGATAACTAAAAAACAACATACAATATCGATTTAAAATTTTTATCCTTTTAAATTGATCATAATGTGGTCATTTTGCGACCTTAAACTTCAAAATCGGTCAACAAATTGTTTAAATAATTGCAAAAAAACCATCAAAAAAACGCAAGTTTTTGAATATTTTTATTTTTTTTATAATGTTCTTGTACGCTTGTAACTGTGCATAAATATTCCTTTTAACAACTTACACGTATCATAATTTTTTTTTTAAATCTTTGCAACTTTTTCTGTTATTTATTGACAATAAACGCTAAAAAAAAAAAAGTAAAGTAAAAATTTATAACCTTCCCGTGGTTGTAGATATGTCTTATTGGTGTTTATTTTTGCGCATTGGCTTATATTTTATGAATATGAAAAGTATTGGTCCAAAAAAGAAAAAAAAATGCGTATTTTTCATTATAGTCAAAAAAAGAGACATTTTTTTTGTAAATTGTTTATAAAAAAATCATTGAACAATTCGAATAAATAAATGTGCTAGTTGTTATTATTTTCGCGCGCTACCCCAGATTAAAAAAAATGGTCAAAAAAGACCTAAATTTGAGTGAGATATTAAGAATTTTCGGCCGCGAACCGATTTGAAACTTTTCAGTGATGACGTCACACACATCAATTAACAATTTCTGGAAACACTTTTTCTGGTGAATAATATTTTTATAGCAGAGTTTAAGTATCGTACTATAGCCCAGTTGCTAGAGGAAACTAAAAGACAACAAACAATGCCTATTTTTAATTATAGGAAAAAAATGGGAGTTTTTTTTTGTAAATTGTTTATAACAAATTAACTGAGCAATTCGAATAAATAAATGTGCTAATTAACAACTGCTGGAAACACTTTTTCTGGTGAAAAATCTTTTTATAGCGGAGTTTAAGTATCGTACTAGAGGTAGCCTGAGTTTCGATGCCTAATATTCATAATTAAACAAATTATGATTTTTATAAAAAAAAATATATATCTTCGCCCCCAATAGAGATAAAGCTTTCATTTTTTTTAAATAGTTTAAAAATCGTCGGAACTCAAATATAAATTTTCACATCGATACGAAAAATTGCCCCTTGGCAAAATGCGAAAACGTGCGGACCAAAAATGGG